>CM062293.1:363554377-364064377 GCA_031216915.1 Pictodentalium vernedei
AATAATACCAAAACAAAGGGTGGCCTTTGAGGACATTCGGACACTGGGAAAAAGAAGCAGACTGGAACACTTAGGAGAATTGCAAATAAAAGTTCGAATAAGTGTCAACCGGAGATAACTTTCAGAAGTTTGCCGATTCAATAGCGAGAAGTCTAAAAGATGCTGGGTGGGAAAGCATAGGGAGAATGTGAGTGACGACAAATGATCTCAAACACGCAATAAAAGAGAAAAAGGAAAAAGAACATGCTGCATTTAGAAGGTGTAGAAAACTCAAAAGGGAATAAATGAAGGAGACATTAAAAGTGCAAAAGGTGTACATGAGGAACGTGGTGAATGTAATCAAAGACGAAAATAGGAAAGTGTGAAGTAGTAACCTTATTAAAGCTACTAGAAAAAAAAACAGGGGTGTGGGTGAGGGTTGGGGTCAAGTTCCATTATTTTCTGGAAATGGATAAATAAAACAAACAAAGGCAGTACCGCATAGAGTATTAAAATAAATGACAAAAGTCGTGACGACCGGGACATGCTAAAAGATTGCAAAGCTACAGGCACTGGCGAAATTCCAAAAAAGTTTTTTAAAAAGAGGAGGGCATCCGCTATATTAGCATTATTTAACATGGCTATCAGAAAACAAGAGGCTCGCAGTGGGTGGAAGGAAAATAAGATAACCTTTGTCCATAAAAAGGGAGACAGGGAAGTTTTAGGTAATAATACAGGGATATCCGTAAGCAGCAATATTGAGAAGTTATTCTATAAGAATCTATCTGGCAGGCATGCGGAACTTGTGGAAGAGAAGGAATTCCTGGGGGGAATGCAAAATGGGTTAAGGAAAGAAAGAAGGCTCAGTGACCACTCACGTGCCCGTTCGAAACTGATAGAATCAACAAACGTCAATAAGAAAAAGATGTTTATGAACTTCCTAGAAGTGACCAAAAATCATACGTCAGGGCATGGGGAGGGGATATGGCGGAAACCAGAAGGCCTCGTATTTGGAAGGAGTTTTGTCCGGATCACGAAGGAACTGTACAAAGATGTTCAGAGTGTACTCATCGTGGTGAATACCACAACAAGAACGGTTCGAATGGAGATAGGCCTTAAGTAGAGGTGTCCCTGATTATGATTATGTTTGCATTGTACAGAATTAGGAGGGGACTTGCTGGCAAACACAGAGGGGTCCAAGTTAGAGAGACAAAACTCCCAGTGCTATTCTTTGCAAATGGCATGGTTTTATTAGCCGAGACTGAAGGAGTAGAAGAAACTGTTAACCATTATAGGCAAGTACGGGGATAAATGGTGACTTGAATTGAACGAAACCATGAGAAAGGTAATATCTGTGGGCCGTAGGGATGAGTCCAGAAACTGGAGGAAGGGAAAGTTTTCTATTGGTGAAAGGAAAAGCAAGAATATAACCTTGTGGGGAAACAGGAAAATAGGAATACTTGGGATGAACTAATGCGTCACGTGTAGAGGCATATACAGAACTCACACAAACAGACTTAGAACAAAATGGAAAGAATACTCAGTCAGTAAACACTTCTGGGAAGGAACAATCTCAGTAAGGTGTTCGTTGGAAAAACTATTTGGGGGAGGATGGGGTATACCAAGTATAACTTATGAAACGGATGTGGTCCCTGTAAACCAAACGGTAGTTACGAATTTGAAGATTTTGCAAACTGATGCGTGTCGAGTACCGCTACCGCACTGAGAGCTATCAGAGTTGGACTTGTTTGGATGCCTGTCAAGGATAGAATATATATGAGAAGAATATGTTACGTGAATTACCGTGCAACTCATCCAAACATCAGGTGGTGTAAGACGGCATTTAACGATGTATAGGATTCCAGCATTTAGACAGGATGGACAAGGCCGGTTAGGAAGTTACTGGAATATTATTCCATTGAGACTGGAGATCTAGAAGGATTGAAGCAGGGCACAGTTTTATCAGGGGAAGGGCTCTCTATAATTGCAATAGAAACTGAGGAGCTCATTGAACGGATTTTACGAAAAAGATGCGCCGGCTGTTGAGGAGTACCTAGATGGATCGTTTGGGTGGGGAGGGGGGGGGGGGTGTCTTTGATGTTCTAAGTGAGATCAAAGTCACTCGGGTTGAAGGGAAAAATCGGGAAAGGCGAGGAAAGAAGGTGCCAAATGTGTAGTTTAGGGATAACCGTGACCCTGGGACATCTCGTGTTAGAATACTCTAAATATTTGCCTAGAAAATAGGATTTCTTGAAAAACGAATGGAAGAATGGGATGAAGGCAGGAGAGATTAGTGGATGAGGGATGATATGAGTGAAAGAGTCAATATCATAGTTGGGGAGATCGAGAAAGCGCCAATGGGGGGAAAATAATAAAATGTTTGTATCAGAAAGTTTGGAGATTAGGAGGGATAGAGAATGAGGAGTGACTAGGCGGGTGATGGGGTTGATTGAGAAGGTTTCTCGTTTGAGGACAGGACCGAGCCAAATCAGCAGAAATCCATGGCATTATTATTACTATTATTATGAAAAAGACAAATATATTTTTGTCATCTGCGCCTTTTTCGCATTTGCAACTTGCCGTCCAGTACAGCGTCTTTTATTAATGACATTATCTCTCGTACCATAATATGTATTGTTACAGATTCCAGATATATATAACATAGTCATACTGAGAAATCATAACATAACAAGGTTATTATTCGTGTAGGTGATCGATTGAGTGGGAGGCTGTGGGTGTAAACCTGATTCGTCCTGGCCTGTGATGGCTCAAGTGCCAGCTGACCAAATTTCCAACTTCATTATCAAATTACTAAACTGCTTTAAATGATGTCATAGTTGGAATATTAGTCTGTTGGGATTTTTAGCTCACCAAAGGGAGCTCAACTTATCACTTGCCGTCCGTCGTCCGGCGTCTGTCGTCCGTCGTCCGTCGTTTTTCACGAAACGTCATGTGGATGTTCATTACTATATGGCAATTAAGGTTTGTTCAAATGAAATGGCCACGCCCCTTGGGGGCTCTGTATGGGGCATAACTGTGATAGCACCGTATGAATTATAGAAAAATTATTAAAAAATATTTTTCTCCAGAACCAGTGGGCAGAATCATTTGATATTTGGTATACAGCATTATGGGGGTGGATCTGATTCAAGTTTATTCAAATTGTCCCCCTGGATTCATATTTGGGCTCACTATAGAAGCCCAAATTCGAACTTAGTGCATTTCAGGCAAATTTCTTAAAAAATCTTCTTCTCCAGATCCAGCAGGCAGAATCTTTTGATATTTGGTATGCAACATTGTGGGGTGGATCTGATTCAAGTCCGTTCAAATCGGCTCCCTGGATTCACATTTGGGCTCAGTATAGAAGCCCGAATTCGAGCTTAGTGCATTTCAGGCAAATTTCTTTAAAAATTCTTCTTCTCCAGATCCAGCAGGCAGAATCTTTTGATATTTGGTATGCAACATTGTGGGGTGGATCTGATTCAAGTTTGTTCAAACCGGCCCCCTGGGTTTATTTTTGGGCTCAGTATAGGAGCCCAAATTTGAACCTAGTGCATTTCAGGCAAATTTCTTTAAAAATCTTCTTCTCAAGATCCAGCAGGCAGAATCTTTTCATATTGGGTATGCAGCATGCTTACGGGGTGAGATTCAAGTTTGTTCAAGCCAAGTCCTTAGGTTCATATTTGGGCTCACTGTGGTAGCCCGAATTATAACTTAGTTCAAAATGAGGAATTTTCTTTAAAAATCTCCTTCTTCAGATCCAGCAATCAGAATGTTTTGATATTTGGTATGCAGCATCTTTAGGGGGGTGAGATTCAAGTTTGTTCCAGCCATGTCCCTAGTTCCATAAAATTTGTCTCTCATGACTTCATTCCTTTGTAGTGTTGATGAACCATGTCTAACTGAATGTGACCCCAAATACTTCTTTGAACCACTTTGTTTGAATCACTTTGCCCGATGAACGATTAAGGCCCCTTGGGGCCTTTTGTTGTTTAAAATCTCAAAACTTATAGGAAATTAATTAGTGAATAAATAAAATATATATGTAGTAGTCGTGTCGCAACTTCCTAATTAACCCTTTACCAAACATGAAAAGCAGACGACACTTCCAAAAAAAAAACATTCTTGAATAACTATTTTTTTCATTTTTTGTCTCAAAAACATAGGTTATGACCCCTCGTTAGAACGAGACAGCTGAGCTCGTTCCAACCAGGGGTCATAATCTATTTTTTTGAGACAAAAAATAAAAAAAGAAAGAAAATTAATTGGCGATTTTTGAGAATACCGCTGGCCGGTTTTGGCCGCACGTTGGGTAAAAGATTAACACGCACCATACAAGTACTCCAAATTGGTCATGCTGGGCCCCAGACAACCCGCGTGCGGTACTCCATTTGTATGACTGACTGTGTGTGTGTGACATAAATCTAAATATCAAATGTAGTCTTTTAACCCTTTACTCAACTTAACGGACAAAACCGGCCAGCGCTATTCTCAAAAATCGCCAATTAATTTTCATTTTTTTTTTGTCGAGCTCGTTCCAGTGAGGGGCCATAACCTATGCTTTTGAGACAAAAAATGAAAAAAAACATTAGTTATTCAAGAATTTGTTTGGCAAGTTTCGTCTGCATTTCATATTAGGTAAAGGGTTAAGAGAGTACACGATTACTAGCACGAGAGACTCGATATGTTAGACTTCAACCCTGACGAAAATATCCTGACTGGAAAAAAATATTTGGGGTGGTGTTACACCCCTTCTACGCCCCCCCCCCCCTCCCCTGCGTTCATTCGTAAATTATCACGGAGGTTACCAGGTGTTACAGTATTGTGATCGGAGTAGAGAGTTTTTTATCGATTTGATAAAAAAGTCCACAATGAAATATTACGAAATCAATACAAAATCTAAAAAAAATAATACCCGAGTTTCTGTGTTCTTGTATTCCATTTTTGAGATGTGATATTCTGCTGTCGCCACGCGGTCAGAATGCTCGGTCTGCTTTTTAATCAAAGTTCTGTGTGATCCTGTCTGCATGCAGCTTAACATACAGTCAGCAGGGTGAAGATGAACGCTTGAAGAAGAGTGTGTGTGTGTGTAGGGGTGGGGTATACCTGATTTGTCCGAACTGTGAGGGCTGTTGTCCCGACAGATAAAATATATCACCTGCATCAACAAGGCATACCTGCGGCGAACGCATACCTCGAGAAAGATGCTGTTGGAATACTAGTCAGTCGGGATGATGGTTCATAATTCAGAGATTTTAAAAATATATTTGTAGACAAATGCTGACACTTGTGACTATGATTTAATCCCGGGAACGGGAATTTCCGAGTTTCCGATTCCGAAAGCCGGTCACTTTACCCGGGTAATCTATAGCACAGAACCGGGAATCACGCATGACACTGTTTGTTTGTTGAAATACTCTCCCAACGTGACTTTTTAAGATTTCGTCAGCCCTTCCGCGTCTGAACTTTTTACAATCCTGCTTCCTGGAGAGCTTTTTCACCAAATCTCTGTAGCTGTCAATCAGTTCCGCGGGACTCCTCTCTTCAACAGCAAAATCTTCACTCGCATCAAAATTCAAACTAGTCTTTATTTTCAGAATCACTTGTATCACTTTTTATTCACTACCTCCTTCCACATCAACTCCTTCTTCACTGCCATTATCACAATTCTCCTCTGCGTAAGCATACGTTTCTTAGGAAAACTTTTCCGCATGGAGATGACAGATCGCCAATAAAATATGTTCAATTTCACGAAAATAAATGCGTCTTGTTACTCTTGAAAATTTACTTGATATTATCCCGGTTCTGAGAGTAATTCCATTCCCATTCCCGTTACTATAGAACACCGTGAATATATTATATATATAATATTTTAAACCCTAGTCGTGACGTCTGGGCTTCACAACTTCTTTTTTAATTTGTACGTACCATACAAAAAATTGTCATGTTGGGTCACCAACAGCCAACCACGGAGCCACAGACCTATAGTTGCATGGCCTACTGTGTGTATGACATAAGTCCAAATATCAAATCCAGCATGGTAAAAATGTAAATGATTACTGGCAAGATCGAGTCATTATCATTGATTGCAGTACAGATGAAAATGTGTCGTCTGGAAAATTATTGGTTAATCTAGTACTCCCATATTATTACCCCTGTTCGTCAGTGTTTAAAACGAGGTAAGGCGGCATACCGGTTTTAGTTTTGCTTTCAAGTAACAAAAAAATAAATTCATTTGCAGCGCGAGACAGGTTTTTTAATTGTTGTTGTAGTGATAGTGGTCGAGGCGGTCACCGGACAGACTATTTGTTTTTTGTCGTACACTTCATAGTCACGAAGTACCATATTCGTGAAAGGGCCCGATACGTTGATTTCAAAAATCTACCAGAAGCCATGTTTTAGAGGCGTAATCCCATTGCTCGTTAGACTCTGATAACCAATATTTTGTTACCTTAAACGACGATCGCGGGTGTAACCAAATTCGAAGAACTTCCATTTCCCCCAAAAACGTTTGTTTTGTGCGGATGCTATCCTACATCCCCTAATTTTAATGTCACTGGATATTATTATACTGAAGCAGATGTGCGGTACTGTAGCTAGATAAGTTTGATCTGATCGCAACTGGGTCAAGATCCGGTCGGAATTATAGTTTCTCGTTTCTCCTCATATCGGTATATAATCATTCCTGGTGGAAAAATAATGCGAGGACATTCACGAGATGCTGTTTTCGGTTATTTTTCATGATTCCGCTTATACTGTACATGGTCACAAAAGTAGGCAGAAGATTTCTTTCGGATTGCGAATGAGTCGCGATCCGGTCGAAATTATCTTTCCCCCTTTCTGCCCATAACACTGGAACGAAATGCGAGGACATTGAATCTGATATGCTTTACATGCATTTGCGATTAAGTCGTGATTTCATTTATGAACTGTTTAGCTACTGTGCGAAGCGATCGCGATCTTGTCAACGAAATACCACTTTTGTAATCACAGTACTTTGTATTCTCACCCATTGGTGTACATGTATATGTGTGTAGCAACCAAATCACCATCTCTGAAAAATACCACTTCTGTGATCATTGTATTCTGAAAGATTTACAATTTTAACAAACTAAAACACATTTTCTTTCGTGGAAACCCTCGGTTATTTCAAAGCGAAAGGCTCCAGCTCTCACTCTCGAACTTCCAGGCTGTAAGTTTTCACGTCCAGGCAGCTTCGCTTTTTTTTATTCACGACATGATTATGTTGTGACCCAGTCAGAACCACAAGTTCTACACCTATTTTGATGTGGATTTGTTCGTTTTGGATATCTACCATGCTGTGTCCAAATAACACAGAGCGTGTCGTATTGTCAATTAACTTTATATTTATTTCTCACTTTTCAGTCCACTGTTCGAATTTGGCTCCCCGGTGCTGTTTTAACGATGTCTTGCCTGCTTGTAACATGTGGAATGTTTATTTTACCAGAGACAAGCCACAGAGAACTGCCACAAGATGTCGCCGATTTAAAGGCCGCGAACAATAAGAAATAATGAAATATTCGTTATGGTTATTTCCAATCAATGACATTTATTGAGATATCTTATTTCGTAATGCTGAAGTATACAACTTGTTCAGTTTCTTGAAGAGTTGTACACTGCAAAAAATATAGGTTCTCTTTAGAACCAAAACTGGTTCTAATCTTGTCCCTGAGATGCAACCACTTCTGTTTAAACAGTATTTATTTCAAATCAAATAAATTTATAAAGATTAACATTAAATATTAACAGCATTAAACATAAATTGGGGGGGGGGGGGCAGGGGGGGGGGGGTCAGCCGTAAGTTTAGAGCTTATACGAGGTTGTGTCAAATCATTATTAAGCAAAGGAGATATAAACAGTTGACATATCGAACCAGTTTTGGTTCTGTAAATGAACAGTTGGCATATCGAACCAGTTTTGGTTCTTTACAGAACCAAAACTGGTTCGATATGCCAACTGTTCATATCTCCTTTGTTTCAAAATGTTTGGCGACTGCGTTGAATAAGCTCCAAGTTTAGTGCTGAATCTACTTCAGTTCATGTAATATTCTGTTAAAATTGAATGCTAATCTTGGTAAATTTATTTGATTTGAAATAAATACTGTTTAAACAGAGCTGGTTCCATCTCAGGGACAAGATTAGAACCAGTTTGGGTTCTAAAGAGAACCTATATTTTTTGCAGTGTATTTCCCTCTTACATGATTAGAGCTGTGTATCTTTCCACTTGCTCTCAACTCACTGGATAAATATGATAAATGAAGCCGACTCTCCATTAATGGAATTGCCATCCGTATTACTTTTCCAACTATATAGTCAAGGGAGCACGGTGGCTCGATGTTAGGTCTTTGGACTTCAAACCGAAAGATTCACGGTGCGATCCCGAACAGTGATAACTGCGTTTTGTATTTAGACAAAGCACTTAACCCTGCTTGCCCATATGGGAGCACGGTTGCGCTGTGCATTAAGGCGTACTGCACGTCGATAGCGCACTGACCTTCAACCATTTGTGCAGTTAGTACATTGGGGAGTCTGACAGCTGCACGCCGCTGCGCGGTGGTTTTCTCGTCCTGCAGATATTTCGCAATAGCTTCAGATTACTTCTCTGATCGACACTGTGAAAACGGAATATCTTTGTCTAGTCACCACATTTCCTTCGCGCTATATTACCTTTCAGTATGCCTCGGTTATCTTCATCTGCTAGTATATGTACTGATATAGTCTGACTTCTCTTCCAATATCATTCCTTCCATTATTTTATCGTATCAAGTTATTCCGTTTGTTCAGAAACATAAACCAAATCAACGAAGTTTTCCTCATCAGATATGTCCTGTCGAACCTCTAGGATCTTTTCATATCCATCCGTTTTATGCCGTGGCTGTTAGCGAAAGGGTATTATTGGAGGTCGCCTCGTGTCGGTAGCGAAAAGGTATAGTCGCCAAATAGACAGGGGGAGGAAAGAGTACCTAAGCATCCAGACTTACTGAAATGTTTAGCTTTTTACATAGATGTCTCTTCAGTTGAAGACTTGATATCGCTACCCCGACTGTCAGCTGTACAGTAAAAACTAGAAGTCCTGTCACGAACTGTGTTCTTATCTGGACTTAATTGCGCGTAGAAATTGCGCGCAATTGCCATATCGAATGGCATCCAAAGCACGGCAGGTTCTCCTGGTTACTCATAGCAAACACAGGCAATCTTTCTGCCAATGGATCTCCGGGTTACCAGGAGGTCCATTGGTTGAAACATTGCTTGTGCACATGCCATATGTACAGAATTTGATAACCTTACTATGGCCATAACGCGTAGATTAAATCGCAGATCGACATGATATTTGTGCGCAATTCATGACAGGACTTCTAGTTTTAACTGTATATGGGACACGGGCTATAAATGCTCCTCTTACTTTCTTAAGTACCTCTTTCTTGTATGACTAGCAAATATAGCCCCTCAATTTATTTATGGCTGTCACCTCGTATTAGCAGTGAAAAGGTACAGTCGTCAAATAGGAAGGGGGAGGAAAGAGTAGCATAGGTGCCCTATTAAGCCTGGTTCCCCAGAAAACGAGAGCCTCAACATTTCGACCAGACAATTTTACAAACGCGAAACACAAACTCACGTGCAATTACGCTGAGCAACATGAACAAATACCCACAGGCGTCGCGAAGATGACCAACTGTGGGTGTAAATATGAGCTGTCACTAATGTGATGGTTTAAGTCCAGACTGACTAATATTCCAACTACATCATAAGGCATGCTTTCAACGAAGGCATACCTGATGTAGTTGGAATATTAGTCAGTCGGGATAATAGTAAAAAAATGAAGACTTCTTGGAAATTTATTAGTGAATGAATAAAATATACATATGGTAGTCAATACAAGCTTCTTATTTAATTACCTCGAACCGCACCGGTAGTCCAAATTGGCAATGCTGGGCCGCAACACTCCGAATTGGGTACCACGAACCTCCATTTGTATTGCTCACTGTGTGTGCGACATAAACCCAAATATCAAATATAGTCTTTAAAGAAAGTGCATGATTACTAGCAAAAGAAAATCCATATCTTAGACTTCATTCCTGGCGATAGTTTTGCGATTACACAATTTATTGGGTGAGGTATCAGGCTTAACCCTTCCGTTTAGTGTCGCACCTGCAAATAATCCATTCGAGGTCTGTTTGGAAATGCTTTGCTCAACTGTTTTGATGACGTCAATCCACCAAAAGCCAAAGAGAATCTATGTTCTGGAAAGTGATTCCCTAGAACGTTTAACCCCATCTCTGTCACCATGGCCGATTCCAGCCCTTTTTGTCTGTTTCTTCGTTTCTGTCTCATTAACTATACGTCTCTGTTCCTGCCCCGATGCCACCCCCACCTCCCTTTCTCTCTTTCTCTCTCTCTCAAAACATATTCGAACATACTATACCTCCTTTCGATCCACATGGCTAAGGTTGAACCGTTGGTAGCAGCTCCAGACCTGTGCTAAAGAATGGGACGTTATATTCCGCTAAAAGTCGAAAGTTAAATGTACCGTAGTGTCCCTTTACATCGGTCGACCACCGAATTGTTTTTTTCCGTTAATCACTGTTTTATTACCATACTAGCGCAACCAGTCCATGCAATTATAAATCTCTCTATCTGAATAAATCATTTTGTAGCTCACATCCTAATACGCAGAACTTGCTTACATCTATTCTACCGAGCTTCTCCCAAAAAGGTACGTCGGTGCCATTTTAGGGCACTAAAACTACCACGTACAAAATGTTCATGCGTAATATGGGCAGCCAATATAACTAACCTGCTGTTTCACAAATTCACTCCTTACTCCTTTTATCACCACTTGTAATTTGTCATGAAGTAGTATACAGGATTGCATAGATATTCCTTTATCCCTTTAAATGCGACACATGTTGCTCCATAGAGGCACACCAGTGATTCTCTTTTCTATCTACATCTATCTAGGACCAATATAACTTTTAGACAACACCATTCGCAGTGCGCTTTGTTGGTTGAGTCCGGTCATAACCTGCACCGACATGACTTGTATGTACTACACCTACCAGCTAATACAGCAGAATAAGAAACTATACTACTCAAAGTTTGCTAAACACACAATACATTCAACTACCTGTTTTACGTTTTAGTTGAAATATTGTTATGAAAAGTGTATATACTTTTCATTTAATTATATCTTTAATTATTTAAGTACAGAAATTAAATTTTATTTGTGTTTGACATTATTTTTTCGCTTTTGAATACGATAACCATGGAAAATGGATATTTTTGGTAAAAGAGGAAATTTTTCAATATGCCAAAAAGTCGACGGAGCGAACTGGTATGGCTTCAATATCGAGTATGAGACCCATTACTGTTAATAACAGCTTCACAACGCCTTCTCATGCTCTCAATCAGGTTCCTGGTGGTCCTTTGTGGGATGTTGTTCCATTCTTGGACCAGCATGACACCAAGCTCCTGAACACATCTTGGCTGGACTGGACGGTCTGAAATTGCAAGCTGAAATTCATTCCAGACATGTTCGATTGGATTGAGGTCAGGGGATCTTGCTGGACAGTCCATACGCCTAATCCCCTCCATCTGTCGATACTCCCCGACAGCATGGGCACCATGGGACGGGCATTATCGTCCATCAGAATGAATATATCACCCACTGCACCTGCATACAATCTAAGGTGGACATCCGGGATCTCATCAATATACCGTTGTGCAGTCAATGTACCACGTTCAAGGACACAGAACTCTGTACAACCACCCCAGCTGATGCCGCCCAGATCATGAGTGACCTTCCACCATAGCGGTCATGCTTAGCAATGTTAGCTGCATGGAATCGCTCTCCTGGTCTTCTCCACACCCTAGAACGCCTATCTGTGTGGTTCAGGCAGTACCTTGACTCATCTGTAAAAAGGACAGGTCGCCAATCTTCTCTGGTCCATCCAGCGTGGTCCATGGTTTCCGTGGCAAAGCGGTTCCTACATGCATGAATGATCAAAAACCGATCTTCAGCTGCAGATGTTGCCCTGTCTCTGCCACCACTAGCCCGTATTCCTGGTGTGCCATACTGCTGAAATCTTGCCCTGGCTCTGGTGGTCACCGTGTGGTGCATACCAAGGGCTTCACCAACCTGATGATGGGGAGCCCATTGCTACACCATCCCAACAGCCCGCCACATTTCTGCTTCAGACAAATGGCTTCTTATATTTGCATTTGCTATATTCAATCATTAAATCACAAGGGTTTGTGTTGAAATGAAGATTGAATACCCCACACATGTCATGTACATGTAGACAGTACACGAAAACATCATGAAAATCAGGGGCTACATGCTTTCCATGACTGTCACAAAAAGTCCGCCTGTCAAGAGAGCTAATGTAAACACTGGAAGCCATCTCAATACATTCCTCAATCACATCTACCAAAGATATCGCAAATATGTCACAAGCAAATTTCACAATGATGTGTCAAATATTTGGTGCTTAGCAAACTTTGGGTAGTATATATTTAAATGAGGAACTGGAGGCTCACAGTAAGCCAGCACGCCATTGCCTCCAAACAAAGCGCCAGTGCAAAGATAATAATGTCTCTGATGCATGAGTCTTTTGGTTGAAAATTCCTCATAAAGTCTTTACCCCATTATATAATAGGATGAGAGGATGATATCTGAAGAACAAATTCTTGAATACTAAAGAGTTTGATATTTGCCTCCAGAATATAGCTTATGGCACTTCAATGGAACGACATCGTTCCATTAAAGAGCTATAAGCAGCGTTTTAGAGGCAAGACTTTGAAGAAATATTGAATGATGATTTTTGAGAATATGGCTTCCGGAATATGTCGTTGTGATAGGTAAATGACATGGCGGAGTGTTTGTGGATTTTTGCGGATGTCGTAAGTTCTCCGGACTGATAAGGTACCACATACAATAACAAATCGAATCGCGACTTTATTCCTAGTTTCTTTCTTTATCCTGGAGGTGTTTTATTAAACATATTAGAAAGTATACATACAAATAACACACTATCCCTTAAGACAGGTACTAGTAGAAAGAGCATCCAAATACCGCCAGGTCCACATGAAACAAGTAAATCTTAAGTAATAAAGGATGTGGAGTTTATTTTTGCTTTTAACAAACAAATGTCTGATCATCCACTGTGTTGGTGGAGTTGTGGAAAATTAACACTGTTGCCACGTTATAAGTGATGTATGCACCTCCTGTCAAACACATTGTTTTCTCTTTCCAGGCAATGTCTTGGATACAACTTACAACAGAAAACGATGCGACCATAATATTTCTGAGCGCTCTGATCAACTTTACAATCCTAGGAGTTATTCCACTATCTTTACTTTTAGATTCCTACTTTCTAAAAATGTTCAGCCCTTCAAGCATGCAAGCTAAATGTACTACAGGCTTTCCTGTTCTCTCAAATCACATTTTTAATATTTTATTCTCAACTATATCCCCGTTCTAATGAATTCGAGTTCCCTTCGATCAGTGTTGAACCCAAAAAGTTGTATCCTATTTTTTCTCAAACGTTGGTTTTTGCTTAATTTGTTAGACCATCTTGGGACATTTCTATCCTAACTCAACCTCGCCAAATCATAACACACCCTCTCACGGCACACCCACTTTTGTCTTTTTTGTTGTTGATATACCCATTTTAATAATAAGTTAGAAATTTGATTTGTATGAAACAGAACTGTGTTTGGTCGAATTCATTCAGGAATACAGAGCTGAAAAGATTGATGCTCTCAAATCACCCCTTATTGTTTTTTGTCGAAAACATTGATTGTATTAATATTTAAACTCAATAAGCTACAATTAACAATTAAAAATATACGAATGATGGCATTTGGTAGCAATGTTGCTCTGATGGCTTAAGGACAATTAATACTTGAAGGATATCACTACACTGGACGTAAAGACAATGTCTGTTATCCGTACTCCATGAAAGTACCTGACAATGAGAGGAATAAAATAATTTTGAGAGATATTCTGCACTAATTCATTCTTTTTGTGCAAAAAATAACATTTTAATGAAATAGTTTACGATCAAGAACTGATTACTTTTGTGTTGTTTTAAATTGCAATAATTGTTATCGGATCATGGCGCTTTAGTTCTAACGCACAAACGAATGGTTATATTATGTACAAGATTTCGAATGTTTCCATGAAACAAGTTACACACGCCGCAGGCAATAGATGATCCTATTCAAGATATGTGCGAAGATGGTTAAGTATTATTTGCTTCAACACATAGTTTGTGGTCCCCCAGCCCCTGATTTGTTGTGCAGTATCAAACATCATCTGTTTATCCGACCCCGATCAATTCTGTGATAAATAGAGGATATGGAATGAGTGTTTTTCTCATATAATATTTATGAAACGAGTCTAAGAATTTTCCGTTTTGGCGAGCCTCTGGCGAACCCAAACGGAAAATTCGGACGAGTTTCATAAATATTATATGAGAATAACACTCATTTTATATTCTATTTATCACATGGCACACACACGCACAAATTAGCCGCTTAGTATGACTTTTTAACACAACACCTAACTTGAGTTGTAGACGGCACATGGAAAAAACATCCTCGTATAACTAAAAAGTTTGATTTTTTGCTTCCAAAACATAGGTTATGACCCCTCATTGGAACGAGCTCATTCCAGTGAGGGTCATAACCTATGTTTAGGAAGCAAAAAGTGAAAATATAAACAAAAATGAATGACGTTTTTCTTGCAGGTAAAAGATTAATACAATATAACCCACCCTAAATAGGACAGATAACGTAAATTATCCCTACTGAAATTATGCAAATGTGACCCAGTTGTATTTTGTTTAGCCAATCAAACTGTCCAGTTTTGAAATTGACCAATGAAAGCTCCCATCTCTAATTATGCAAATTTTGAAAATGTGGCCCAGTTGTATTTTGTTCAGCCAATCAAATTGTCTAGTTTTGAAATTGACCAATGAAATTGACGGAAGGGTTTATTTATCACTGATTAATATGAAAACAAAATATCAAATCTTTTAAAGTGAACAAAACGGACGAGTCATATGATAAAACAAATTATTTCAGCAATAAGAAGTGGTTCTGAAATATGATTATGTACGAAGATAAGATGTACTACCCCCCCCCCCCCCCCCAGCACCACCCCATCACTCTAGCCTTCAAAACGTAAACGTATCGTCGGTTTCTAATTCGATTGTCGAGCTTTATCCAGTTGTTCAACATTCAGTGACACATGAGCCTTTCTTCCACTTCAGCTGTATATTTTGAGGATATGATATCGTGGCAATCCGGGTACTGAAAATAATTATTGTGCCGAATGCGAACGCTACCTAGAAGTTGACGATTATTCAACCAATCAAACCATCGGTATTTTGCAGAATATTAAACACAAATTATAGCAAAAATAAAACAAATAGCCTGCACGGAAATCGCCTTTCATAGGCTGATTCGGTGTTTTATTGAGGTTTAACGACACATTCGGCAGCCAGCGTCGTGTGAGATGGCTGTGTTGACATTTCGTAAATTATTGAACGCAATCTTATCAGTTAAGAAAACTTTAATCATAATTTATGTAAGATTGTGTACTATTGTTTGGCAGTGAGAACATGTCGTGGATACGTCGTCACCCATGAATACATCAACGCGCCATCTGCCATGCTGCAGCATTGCAGATGACGCCTTGAAGGACTCAAGGGGTGATATAAAGCATACAGAGCCCCCTTCCCTCAATTTGTCTACGCTTCTAGCGAAAACTATGAACTGAACCCTACAAAATGATATTGCATATACTGTAAGGCGTCAGACCTTTCCCAATTTCCACTGGAGATACTGATCCAGATGAAATCAACTTATTTAATTTTTTACTTGGATCTCATAGTTCATTCGATATTCTTCTCAGCATTTAAAACACATTTGTGCATTATCCCTATCTGACATTGGAACATATCCCTGCAATATGGTTCCAATATTGAATATTCTATTGTTACGGCCATCTTTTGAGAGACAAAAATAAAATCTACATTTTTACGAAAAAAATGAGTGATAGTTAATTGGGAAGGGGAGATGCTGTTACGCATAGTTACCTTTATATGATGTACTGAATTTCATTAGAACCGCTGACATGCATTAATTCAACATATTTTATTTCCATCTGCTCCGCGGCGATCGTAAAAGCCGATTCGTTGGTGTGCGAAAGAAATATTGATAACCAATTACTTCATGTTGTAAGTAAAGCCCTCGTCAGTTCGTCCTTTGAATAGCCTGGCAGCATATATATAGGTTCTTATATTTATGGATTCTGTTTAGTTACATTCGATGATGAATGACATTTCCCATTGACCAATGTGTCGCTGGGGTTTAATTGCATGATTTTTATTGCGCATGTTGCGAAAAATCCTGTGTCGATACATCGTATATATAGGTAAGCATATATCTGCTTGTTTATTTATATACACACACGAACGCATTGTATTATTAGTTTCATGGTTTAACCCTTTACCTAATATGCAAAGCAGAAGACACATGCAAAAAAATTCTTGAACAACTAATTTTGATTCATTTGTTTGTCTCAAAAACATAGGTTATGACCCCTCATTGGAACGAGCTGGACGAGATCTTTCCAATGAGATGTCATAACCTATGTTTTTGAGACAAAAAATAAAAAAAATAATGAAAAATGAACTGACGATTTTGGAGAATAGCACTGGCCAGTTTTAACTAAGGGTTAAAGGCGAAGTGATATAATATACTGCGCCATGACAAACATAATAGCCGATTGTTTTTTTCCCAAAATTCCACAATTTAGTTTTCATAAAAACATGAAAAGCAACACCCTGAAAATATTTTAGTTCCACAATGTGCTTTCAAAATAGACGCGAAAAACATTTTTGAAACACAATCAACTCTAATATGCATTTCGACCGTGATCAGTTCTTTGATGAGACGATGCCTGTTTCGTCTCGTTCCAGAAGTTTTGTGTTTCCACCTTTCCTTCTCAAGTCACTAATCTTCCATTCTTCTGTACCTCTTCTAAATTTTCATAACAGCGTGTCCAGAAATATTGTACAGTTCGTCCATTTAAGCTATGACTTTTCATATTGTTTCCGACTGTGTACAAGCAAATTGTAAAAAAGAAAGTTCTTGGTTTTCTGCTTGAGAAAATTGTTTTAAATTTCATCATTTTTACCGGGAACAGTGAACTACTGACTTTCTAGCTTCGAAACATTATGAATACCATATATTTTCTTATGAATTCGGCTTTGTCTTAAAATCATGAAAATACTGTAACTGTTTCAACCAAACCAATAATCTTTCAAATCGCCTCGAGAAACGTGGAGTAGTTTGTGAATGATTCCCTCATACAAGTGACCAGTGATTTTCAAAACATGGAGTTTTGTTCACGTTCAGTACAATATTTTAAACATTTTCTGTATTGTTTCTAAATTCTCAATCCGGCGCGCCGTTCTGCTGTATCGTGCTATCGGGTGAAAGCGGAGGAGACTAACTGACACGGTTTATACCATATTAGGTTACTTACAAACTGTGTAAAGAATATATCCTGCTGACTATTTTTGCATATAGTCAGCTAATAACCGGGATGAACAATAAACGATTTCATTCTTTAGTGAAGCTTTTATCGTCCGCCGACATTCTGAAAGACGATTCAACAAAGGGGGATTCACTCTAATTGTGAGTCGTAAATAAAGTTCAACTGACTTCACATTGTTTGTATGCGGCTTGTAAGTATTGTTTTAAAACCAACGCAATTCCAAAACGCAGGAATTTATAAGTACACATATACTCGGCCTGTTTCGTCAATGATACACTTACCAACAGCTGCTGCTAATCGCGCTTGTGCCGGGTTAGTTGGAGAGTTTGTTCATCGCTGCTCGGTGATTCTCTTCGGATACTCATGCGCCCGCCACCCCCCACACGCGTATAACTATCCGATATGCCCATGGCTGCTGAAAATGTGTTTAAACACCAAGAAACAAACAAATCCAGCCTGTTTCGCCCTTCCACGTAGCGGTTGAGCGGATATATGCGAGCAATGCATCCATAGGCATGTCAGCTGAATAACAAATTCGAGCTTTAATGCGTTACGTTAAAATGTCTACTAGTTTAAGAGTTCGACTCCATTATTATACAAAACGGGTCAACTTATTCTCCTAACCGCTGGCTTTTACTGGATTTCACCAGTTAAAACCCTTTACCTAACATGAAAAGCAGACGACACTTGCAAAAAAAATTCTTGAATAACTAATTTTTTTCATTTTTTGTCTCAAAAACATAGGTTATGACCCCTCGTTGGAACGAGCTCGTCGAGCTCGTTCCAACGAGGGGTCATAACCTATGTTTTTGAGACAAAAAATGAAAAAATAATGAAAATTAATTGGCGATTTTTGAGAATAGCGCTGGCCGGTTTTGGCCGTTACGTTGGGTAAAGGGTTAAATATACAAACTAACGTTGTTAAGTAATATTAAACATTATTTTTTGTATATGCACCACGGTATAGTTTCTGTGAGAACTCACAACTGATGAAAACCATACGGAATGTGAAAGAAAGAAATTAGGAATGTCCGAAGTATTTGTGCAAAACCGATGGAAGGAGCTTGTAGCAAAGAGCTTGTAGCAAACGACTCCGAACTGAGCTTGCAAATTTCCTACGCCATCGAGCACACTCCGTCGTTTAGTACGTTTGCGTGCAGTTTTGTGCGCTGGATAGAGGAGTGAAACATCGTGGGAGCATCGACTTAAGCCTAATATATATAACAAATATTATGCAGATCGTTATCGATATTTCTGCAAACAGCTTTTCCAACGGATTGGTGTTGTTACCACTGGTCTATATACAACTAGACTGCTGGAATACCCATTGGTCACATATAGAAAAAAGTCATAACCGCCACCACCTTAGCAGGGATGGGTGGGCGGGAGAGGAGTTTTGCTATCAAAACACAATGCTCAACAACAAAAATAACTTGACTATTTTCAGTTTTCTAACGCCTCGACGATCGTTTCTTAAAGTCTTTACGTTTTAAAGTCTTTAAGTCAAACATTATTTATTTATTTATTTATTTATTTATTTATTTATTTATTTATTTATTTATTTATTTATTTATGTTCAACGCCACGCTAGCATCTAATACTCTGTAGTGGCGAGAAAACAATGAGCATAACATGTCATTGCCGGTTTTGAAGTACAATGATTGAATAAAAAAAAATGAGAATATTACGACCGAACTGAACTGCACTGAAATGAATTTATTTAACAATATACATCTGTATGAATATACAATAATTTCATAACAATTTGGTTTCAACATTCTAACGTATGTATTGTTAGGGTACAACGTAGTCAGATCGAATGTCTTCCCATTAACCCTTAGAATAAATATAAGTAAATAAGTATTAAAGTAGCACAGAGGGAAAGGAAAGGAAATGAAAATAAGAAATACAATTAGTAAAAAAGATCGGGTCAATATCAGACGTGACACCCGAGGCCGTTCAATGTATATTCGCAGGCAGAATTGGAGAGATCGGATCATCAATAATATTGATGTGGACATAATTTATGACACCTATGCTTCCCGTGGAAAAGGTTGGACGTGTATACCTATTTATACTCTTTTAAGATGAAGTTGCATGGTGAAATCATCTCACATGCGCCGTCATTTCAATCACCATTGAAAGATAATTAATATTCATTTCACTTTCAGCATGACTGATGTTGAAATGATAGTTCAAACATGTAATCTACGGCCCTTGAAAGATTATCGAAACACGTGACTAGCATATGTCACCCAAGTCGTTAACTATTTTGTTTCTTCTGGGAATATTACTATACATAGTTACGGCTGCTGGCCTTGGGGGAGGGTATGGTGAAGTGAGGCTCACTATTATCTTTGAACTTTCTAGTCAAGACTATAGATCGAGTACTCCTTATCCACACTCTGTACATCTTACATTAAGGCAACTCACTGACGTCTGGTATACCCCAACAATAGAGCTTGTTATAGTCTTTATAAGTATTATCTTGAGGGGGTTGCTCTCAGTTCTTGGCTGAGTTCATTCCACATTTTTGGAAAGGTGTGTTTGCTGAACTGAGCCAAAAACTCAGTCCTTGGGAAAGTCACTTGTAATTGACCTGGTCGTCTGAAGTTTATAATATACTATTCAAAAACGTAGGGGGTATCCAAACTGATGTTGATGTTTTCGGAAAATGGTATTGGATACGCGTGATTGGACACATCAATATGTTACCAAGTGTGGTGTGGATCATGAATGTCACCGGCCCAGGAAAACATCGTGCAGGTTTTTCGCACCAGCGCCGCGTTAATGTCTGTGTGATACGTTTTGATATTTTCATTTGTACTGGACGAGCTTTCATCGTCTCATCGTTCTTTTCTCGGTATAAACTCGATGATCAATAGTTTCTGGTCGAAACGTAACTTTTGAGGTATGCGAAGACGGACACGTGATGAACGTTTACGTGCCGTTGTCATGTTGGAAGCTGGCAACTGACACACTGCAGAGGCTCAAATTCTCAACGATACTCAATCGGTAATTAGCAGGTTGTGGTCATGCTACCGTCAGACAGCCAATGTTGATGACGTCGGTCAGGCCATCCAAGGGCGACAACAGCTAACCAGGATCGTTTCATCCGAACCACAGCTTTACGTGACAGCCAGCAAAGTGCCACATGCATTGTACAGCAGCTGCACCGAGCGACAGATGTACGAGTCAGTGGTCAGACTATCCGAAATCGCCTGGGAGCGCGGTGGCTCAGTGGTAGACTGTTGGATTTCTATGCTAGAGGTCCCGAGTTCGATCCCCGTCCGGGGCGACCCGCGCTGTGTCCTTTGGGCAAGACACTTTATCCCGGTTGCCTACATGGGGGAACGATTACGCCGTGTACTAATGCGTACTGCACGTCAATGGTGCACATGTCTTCAACCGCTGTAACCCTTGAGCAGAGTTAGAATGTTGAGGAGCTGACAGTTGCTCGTCGTTGCTCGGTGGTTCTCTTGGGGTACTCCGGCTTCCTCCACCCGTAAAACCGTCGCGGTCACAGCTAGCCATTGTGCATAAGTATGTGACCTTAAACCCCAATAAATAAATAACTGTAACTAATCCGAAATCGCCTACACAGCTAGAATTTGTACGCTCGACGACCTCGAATAATTCCATGTTTGACTAAACGTAACATCGCAGCAAGGCGTAATTGATGTGGAGCATGACAACGCTGGGAGAATCGTCGCTGGAGCAACGTCATGTTTTCCAATGAATCGAGGTTCACTCTCGACTACCACCACAGGAGAAACTGACGACGGCAGAACGAACGATACCATGACGTAATCGTTAGATAGCACGATCGTGTTTGTGGTGGATCGGTTATGGTGTGGGGAGGCATAACCATGGCAAGCAGATCAGCATTCATGTCACCCAAGGGCGTGTCGCAGGGCAGTACTACCGTGGCAACATGTTAGCAGCTCGCGTGGTACAATTTACGCGACGTCACGGCCGTCGATTCATTTTCCAAGATGACAATGCAAGAACACACAGGGCCCGTGTGGCTACGGATTTCCTCCAAGAGCAGAACATCACTACACTGCCTTGGCCAGCACTACGTACAGACCTTTCCCCAATCAAGTACGTCTGGGATATACATGACATGTGCCCACGACAACGCCATCAGCCCTCTACCAATGTCCAGGAACTAGCTGCTGCACTGCAGGAAGAATGGGATGAC
This sequence comes from Pictodentalium vernedei, assembly GCA_031216915.1. Lineage (NCBI taxonomy): Eukaryota > Metazoa > Mollusca > Scaphopoda > Dentaliida > Dentaliidae > Pictodentalium > Pictodentalium vernedei. Next base: position 363,576,150 of record CM062293.1, read on the forward strand.
ATCAGTCGAGCTGATATTGGACGTTTGGTGAGGAGTATGCCACTTCGGATCCGCGCTAGTCTCGCGAACCGAGGAGGATTTACAAGGTATTGAGGCCTTGGACTGAATGTGGTAAATTCTCTGACTGACCGCTCATGTCTTCTACGGCTCAATGCGTGGAATGTGTGCTTGGCAGACACCCAACTATCGCTGAAATCATTCACCAGATGTCACAGTGCAATGCCTCAACTGTCTCTTTGATGAAAATATAAATATATTTCTTCATATATCTCACTTTTATCAAATATCCCCTACTTTTTGAATAGTATGTATAAATACGCATAGGATATAGAGAGATTTTAACAATGCATTGTCTGGTGGCTAGCATAGACATCAGGTGGCAACAGAAGGGTAAGAAGTTTTCTCGCCGTTGACAACAAAAGTACTTGGAAGGGCATGGGTCACCTTTGATTTGTTGGTGGCTTTACACAGTATTTCCCATGTCTTATTAGGCTGTGTTTGTTCTCGCAGAGAACGGTGTGGTAGTACATTGCTTTGGCTTTCCGCATAACTGAATTAAATACGATACAATACTTTTTTGGAAGTATTTAGATTTTGATTCGGAAAGGCTAAGAAGGCCAGTTGCCATCCATGGTCCACGGTTGATAAATTTTATAGGAATATTAGACTTTTTTAAAGGAAAAGCCTTTTCAAATGCTTCCATATAAATATCTTGGAATTTATGGAAAGCTGTATTTGTACCGTTTTCATCATATACCGGTAAAAAATCGGACATCGTTAGAATGTTTTTAAAATTGGTGTTATTTCGTCCGCAGATCGAAAGCTTGACCAACGAACTGATGTGTCTCTCTTCCTTATTTTGTTTCTAAATATAGAATGTTACAGAATGAACAGAAGCACACGTTATGATTATTTCCGAAGTATAATCGATCCCTTTATTATTGGTATATATAGGATTCACTAAGGATGCCGACCACTCAGAAACTATGGCTGGTTTAATATCTGTTGGCAAAAAACTACTGCTGAACATATTGCCCATGTTCTGCATATTTTAGGGGATCTATACTGAAATCTCTGCGATAAACGCTTTTTTGTTTAGAGGCCGGCTATTATCTGAAATTTCAAAGATTTTGTCCACCAACAAATCGATATCGGCTTCGGGGGAGGGTTAAGTCTATATATTACACCAATTATGTATGATTTATTGCGATCTGGATTAATGTTTATGAACAGTGATTCACAGACATGTGGTATACACAATGTTAAGTCCGAACAATTCTCATATGAAATACCTTTTTTGCAAACAATGGCCCTCCCACTGAGCCATCATCATTACTGTTTTTTTTAATATTATAGGATGGTAGCCATTAAGCTTATAGTTATTTTCTTCAATCCTACATATATCGTTTAGGGCAATTACATCAAATGAAGGACCCTTGTTTTGTAAGTCTGCCAGGAGGTTACATAATAAATCTCAAATGACATTTAAACTCCTGCAATTACCATGAAAAGAGGATAAAGAATGAATGTAATCTCTAGGTAACTTGGGGTCAGTTGAACTATAATAAGTACAAGGGTGGGGATAAATGCTGAAGGGCGAGTCTATAATATCATTCTCATCATCGGTGACTCTGTGTCGTAATAGTCTGGTAAAATCGAACTCATCGTTCGCGTCTAATCACTCGGGTAATTTTGTTGTCCATCTTGACTGCCTGGGGTTTACATCAAAACAATCAATTGGAGGTTTTACTTTCCCTGAAAAGTCTCCGTTGTTTTTGAAGGCGCAATTGAATTGATAATTAATATTGCTCCTCCTTGAACTACTAAAAGTGTAAATTCCGGAAGTGACTATCAAAATAAAGAGAAGAAGAAACCAAACATCAAGATTATAACAAAATTAAATATGCACACAAGTGATTAGACACGAACAAAACAGTTCCTATCTGAACAGACACATGCACTACTGTCGTTGGGTAGGGGTCCATTCACTAAAAGGGTGTCTCTTTTTAACAAAATCACATTTATAGCACAGAAGCAGCTGAATAAAGGGATGCACAGTATGTCGGTAAACAGATACATACCGGTATTCAAACCAGTATCGATTGAATACCGATGTATTTACAAAAATATGGGTTCATCGTAGTGATTTAGTTACCTAGAATTTAATGTTCAAGATGTCTCGAGTTTTTTAAACTGCTGTCTTGAATGAATATTATATATTTACCTAAAGAATCGTCCGCAACCACCCGGGTATATATAAATTGTGCAGTTCACAAAAGTTTATTTTTGGAAAAATTCAACAAAACCATATCGTGTGACACCCTCCAATGAGGGTTCACATGATGCGGTTTTGTTGTATTGTTTGAAATCCGATAAACTAATATTTAAAATAGTACATTTTAATATCGTCTGCGTTGGGTAAAGTTTTATTCGAACTGCATCATCAAGGCATGTTGATTCATTCCCACTGTGATGGTTCAAGTCCCGATTGTGGTACGAATGTTCAGATATTTGAACAGTCGTTCGATATACCGGTATGCAGCGGTATTTTGTTGAATACCGATACCGGCACTCAGTTTCAAATACCGTGCAGCCCTGGCTGAATAGTTTATATATGTAGAAATACAAACACAATAGAAGCTTTGACAGTAATGATTGACGATACAAGTAGCGAAGTAATACTTTATAAATCAACCCATTGATTTGAGACTTGAAGAGTTTAGTTGGAAAAAGCAAAAACAATTTTTTAAATTAATTAAAACGGCTAATGTACAACCCATACTGGCAAGGAACACATTCTGATGGCACATTACCATCCAACAAAAACAAATGTGTAATACGGGTAACTTTTAGAAATATTTGGTCGGAAACGATGGAGTTTGTTATTTGTCGCTCCATCTCATTCCACCTGCACGAAGATTTGAGGTATTAACAGATATGTGGTTTAAAATCACTAAAATGAATTTTAAAATCAGTGATAGACTTGTTTAAAGCATGTTTCGATGTAATGTCTGCCCTGGTGGTTCCTGAGATACCCACAAGTCCACGCAATCAGCAAAACGCGGCATCATATTCGTCAGACATAGGAGTATTTAACTTCTCACGAGGTTTCGAAATAAGAGGTTTCTTCGACTTGGGGTTTAGTAAAGCTCTAAAAGAGGAAAGATATACAGAAAATATAATTGACTTTCTTTCTTGTACGATGCGTTCAATAACTAGTTGTAAAGCTTTAACTTCAGGTGTGAAAATAGAACTTTTATTTGGTATTGTGATATAGGTAACAGGGTCACTCGAAAAAGGCCGATGATGTGCATAAAGTTACTATTAAATCTATTAAGCGTTTCAGTACTGCTTGGCTGTAGAATTAAATAAATGCTGGTCCTTACGATTTGCTGTAGTGTGTTTTCCTGTCATTGAATGCTTCTATTTTCTTTACGCTAAACACTATGTATGACGGGTGTCAGGCGTAAAATATATTTCTCGTTTGCTTGTAAACAAATCCGTTCTTCCATATGTTAAACCCACAGCTTTTGTGATGTAGTTTGAAAACTCTCTTGTAATCTTTCGTTTTTGTTCGTTTAATTTTTTTTAAATTGGACATATCAGCAATTGTGTACAATACGGGCTGTTTCCTACCCGCAACACTGTTGAATCTCGCCTTCAAAAAAAATTGACGAAAACATGTCCGTGTTTTGCCTGTTCCAGACATTGCCCGATTGACCATTTCCCCTATTAAATTCGAGTCGCCAAAATACTGCCTGTTCCATTTACTGCACACGTTGCTATTTGACTCTTTTTAGTTCTCAACTACATTAGTAGCAAACAAAAGTATTAGCTGTTGTTGTTTTTGTACTCTTGTAGACAGGGATGGAGAAACTTGAAGCAGATGCTAGACGGGTGATAGTAGGAGTAGAAGCCAAGGAAAGTGCTTACAAAATTATTCTTACAGGATCCCTTCCAGTTTAGATGTCTGTAGTCCCTTTTCTGAGATTCAAGTTTGTTCAAATCAATTCCCCGTGTTAATACCTGAGTTCTCTGTGAGAGCCGAAATTTTACCTTGGTGTAATATGAGAAATATTCTTTAAAAAATGTTCTTCGTCAGATCAACCAGTCAGAATCTTTTGACATCCGGTATACATACTCTTTTTGGGTGTCAAATTGAATTCAAGTCCCTGGATTCCTATTTAGATCCCTATGCGAGCCCGATTTATTTTAACTTAATACAGTATTAGGACAATTAATTGAAAATCTTCTTCCGATTCACTAGTCATAATGTTTTGATATTTGGTAAACAACACTCTTATTAGGAACAGATTCAAGTGTGTTGAAACCAAGTCCACTGGTTCATATTTGGGCTCCTTATCGGATGCATGTGGATATTCCTTTAAAAATTCTCTAATTTAGATCCACCGGTCGCAATCTTCTGATATTTTGAATATAGCACCCTTATTGAGGTCACAGACCTGTCTGTTTAGATCAAGCTCATGCCTATTATGCCTTCTGCCATTTTAACCCGTTCAACTTTATTTATCTGTGTTTTCAGCAAATTGCTACTTTCCTGGTCAAATGAAGTATTTGTTATATTGCAGCTTTCTCGTGAGCGATCTGAGGTGTTTGGTGGTGTTTGTTCTCTCAAATCACTGACCCGATCAGTGGAAAAAACAAACGTAAACAATAAGTGACTAATTATTTTTGAATAAATCGTCAACTTTAGCCGATTTGTGAAGAATCACATGATTCTTTGTCAGATGAGCGCATCAGGTTCTTCGGGACCTTTTGTTTATTGTTATTCTTGAGGTGGTAGCGGCGAAGGGGGAGCTGGATGAAATCAGTAGCTAATTTTGACGAAAATGTTATGGATCTCCAAGTACCATATTCATGAATAAGAAGCCTAATCTCTTTGCCACCACGACTCCGACAACCAATAACTTTTAAAGTGAACTACCATCGCCGAAGTAACTGAATTCGAATAACATTACATTGCAACCACAAATCCTCGGTTTTGTTCTATGCTTTCCAACTTCCCTCTGTCTCTGCAGCACCGCACGCCAGTATACTACAACAGACGGACAGAAAAGCGGTCATAAAAGCGAGTAAAACACTTCACTTGAATCGCGACAGGATGGCGAACATTACGTGTACGCTCCCTGTAAAACAATGCCAATCGACTCCCCACTAACTGCTCTATGAGGTGGGGTATCAAAACCTAACCACGTGACTTCAATAAGACGTACTATCGGTTATAATTAGCACGAAGTGTTTCCCAATGTTGTGACAAGGTTATGCTTCCGACCCAAAATAGGACCTCCAAACATCATTTCTCTGCAAAACGGGCGTTGATAATTAGGGGAAAAAGCGCATCGCTCCCAAACTACACAAATAAAAATAAGATCGTTAATATTTCGAAATATCGTACAAAATGACTTTTGAGGGCAGTTTCGATCTCGCATGAATATTTGTGAAGACCTTCTCGTTACTTTTTGTCGATGTCGGTGTTTCTTTGGAATACCAATTAGCACATTTTTCCAACCAGTCTGGCAAATACTATTTTTAATATCATAGGGAATTTTTAAAAATGCGTTTCGTTTCGAATATATTGAGTAAAAATCAGTGCGATTTCGTCCTTGGATTTTTTTTCAATCCGACTATTATTAGCGAAGTCACGCCAAAAATGGAAGTAATAAAAAAAATCTCATTTGTAACAGGTTGAAGAACCTTTCGAAAAAAGTCATTCAAATACACACCTTTTTTTTATTCTGCAGTGGTGGACATATTCCGGGCAATGAAAAAGAACTTTACACAATTTGGTTGCGTTTCCAGGTATTCGCATGAAGGACAGCTGACGTCGACTTAACAGGTTGAGTGAAAACAACGTAGTTTCGTTACCCACTAATCGGGCCAAATTGCCAGAGTTATTAGACCACAGACGTCTGGAAACCTGATCTAAATCACCCCTACCTCAAAACACCTCATTCTTTCTTATATGCACCGCCACCACCCCACCCCGCCCCCCCCCCCCAGGAAATATATAATACACAGATCTGTGTGTTATTTATTTGGAAGCGTGAGTGTGTGTAGGGGGGGGGGGGGGCATATATAAGAGGGAGATGTGACGGTGGGGGTGATGTGATATTAATCAGGTCTCCAGACGTCTATGGTTAGACTAGGCAGTGGGACCTGGGGTGGGATGCACAGCAACTCCGAATGACAACATCCCCTTTAATCCGATGATGATATACAACATTTCTCAATAAAAAAATAAGCATCCAACGGGTAATGTTGGATTTCAAGGTCTGCAGAGAACGAGCCGGTCCATTGCGAACTCGCCCCAGTGACGCAGCAAAGCATCCATGTTTTACAAGGCCATGTTCCCACTCAACTTGGCGGGGCAAAAATATAAAAATAATACCCAAAAGACGGGTGCAGAATGTTAATCTACCCCCCCCCCCCAAAAAAAAAAAAAATGTTGTTGGTAAAAAAAATGCAGTGGAAGACCAGTCGGGTATAGATATCATCTGACTCGTTGGTTGGTTGGGGGAGGGGGGTGGCTAAGTACAAATTCAATGGAGTCAGAGAGCCAACCGTTATAGGCCTACCATCTTGCTATCAGAGGGTGAAGTTGCGTAGGCCAACCCCACAAACATTTAATGTCTGTGTTTCTGTCTCCTAATGTTCAGTGTTGATGTAAGCCTACTATTTGTGGGCCTAGGCCTATTTAAAAAAATCCCTGTGAACTTGGGTGGGGTGGGAATCTTACGCAGCATCAAGTGGGATATGCAAGTCCGATATAGGTATTGCTCCTCGCCGTATGGGGCGGAACAAAATTTCCTGACAGACCAAAATAATTTCCAGACTAATTTCAGATGTGGAACCAAATTTGATAAACAAACCGCGCGTGCACCTACATAACGGTTCCTGGATGTAAGATGGCGCTATGCTGAAATCGTCTATTATGATTGAATAACACGTGGGGTGAGAAATCTGAGTCAATCCCTCTCCAACACAGTTTCGTCCAGCATGCGGTTCGACCCATTTTTCAGGTGAACAGAATATTCTTTTACATTGAACCATGCAGGGCCTTTGAAGCACCGTGGATGACCAAGATTGTAAATGTGCTTATCCTGGAACCCATCAACGGTACATGGAGAGAAATTCTAAACAGAAACACTAACAGCGTGGAATTTTCACGCATATATCGTCCTAACCCATGTGAAAGAAGCATTTCATTGAACTGCGGGTCCTTTGAACGACAACCTACGATTCATCTGCAGAAATATGTTGTGTTCGGTGTCCCCTTCCATCGAAGCTGAGAGCATATTTTGTGAGTGGAAACCTCACTCCTCGAGTGTTTTAGCAGAGACCCTTCTTTATGTGGCGAGATGTACGCGATGTTTCTGAATGTATCTGAGATCAGTTAAAAATTATAAATTGGCAGAATTTGGGAGAGTTTTCAGTTTCCCGTCTGAATTCAGCAAAATTAGAAGAAACATATACATATATTTTATATTTCGTTAAAAAACACTGCGTATAGCTTGAGGTTTGTTGATTTGGACCACTGAGAAAAGTAGACACAGGCTGTTGTAATATAACTGAATATAACACAACACTTAACATGATCAATTATTGAGCTCTCGCGGCAGCAATAAAATTTGGTAGCAATGACATTTCCTAATCCGAACTAATCCTTTAATTACCCTTCCAAAGATGTAAAACAAGAGCCGACAATAGCTACTGATTGTTTCTGAAACAGCCCCTGATCGCAATGAAAACATTGACTGGTGACAATAGATAAAGCATAAATTACTCCTATGAAGTTTATTCTTTTGAGATTTCCAACATCAGAAACTGGTTAAATTGAATTACAATTATGTATATCTATATATATAACTTTTATATTTGCACTGCGACTTGTAAAGAAAATTTTGTTTCTAATATTCGACCTACCATTTAACAATTGTATTAGCACTACAACAAATATGGAAATTATTTTGAATCCATTTATAGGAAAAGACAGCGCACTTGTGGTGTTTTCCAACAAATAGTTGCAACAGAATGAGAAGAAATTCAATTTCTAACATTCGGCCTGTCACTTAAGTTAACCGTGCACATGTATATTAGCACTACGAAAAAGCCCTGGGCCGATTTAATCCGTGGACCGACTTAGGGGCATACCTCAGTTGCTGACTTTATTTTTGGCCGACTAGATCAGGTTTCCAGACGTCTGTGGTCAGAAGTCATAAGATATGCTTTGGAAGCAAAAAAATAAGATAAAAACCTAAAAAAATGGGAATGACGAATTTCGTGTATAGCGCTGGCCGATTTTTACAGTTATGTCATGTAAAGTGTTAAATGCAAAAATGAATTTAACTCTTTGTAGACTTTATACCACAACAACAAAGCTTGAATTTTTTTTTTTGCGACAATTTATTGGAAAACATCCAGCGGTGTTTTGAATAGATAGTTGCAAAAAATAAGAAAAAAAAAAACTTTTTCCACAGCCCCGTGGCTTGCAGTACACTGAGAGACCATGTGTTCGAGTGTTGTTTTCTTAAAGATGTAGGCTTTTGTGCAAGAATCTGGACAGTACTGCTGAACTGTTGGGTAAAGGGTTGATCGATAAACCGTTTATCTAACCTTAGTTAAAGTAGAAGACAACAGTTGTCAAAATATTTTTTGCTTCCAAAACACAGCTTATGACCCCTGATTGAAACGGACGCTATTTGCTCGTTTCAATCAGAAGTCATAAGATATGCTTTGGAAGCAAAAAAATAAGATAAAAACCTAAAAAAATTGGGAATGACGAATTTCGTGTATAGCGCTGGCCGATTTTTACAGTTATGTCATGTAAAGTGTTAAATGCAAAAATGAATATTACACAGTAATTACACTTGAATATTTCTCCATTTGAATTTTATATGCCAAGATTATTTTAATGTGATTTTTGTTTTTGTTACAAATTACAGTTAATTGAATATATTGATACATATGCATTCCCAATAAATTATAACAAAATACAGAATAAATTTCAAAAAGATATTTAATAACATTTGATAAATAAAAGTTGTTAGAAAGGTTATAAACAACATCTCAAAAGTGTTATGCTTCATCAGACCAGTGCTGAAAAACCCCATTAATTAGCTCCGCCCACTCATAAAAAGTTCCTCTATAAATAGACACAGAGATTTTAATTGAACCGGATTAAGAGTGACTGCATTATGTAATCATATGTAACAACTGGGGTAATTTGGAAGACTACTTTTACAGGGACTGTACACGTAATGAAACGGTCGAACCTGCCTGTCCGTTTCTCGCCCCTCAGCACTGTAGAATCTCACCCGTTAGAGGAGACTGCAAGAAGATAGAATTTGAGGAACTGTTTTCGTATATTTTCCATGATTCTGTCTGAATAATATGTAATTTATGAAATGGCGACAGACCGGTGTGTGTATACAGTATAGTCGCCGTGAAATGGGAAGTGTTGCCCACGGTGGTTTTTCTCAATCAATAATCATTAGTTTTCAGCATATATTCAATGAAAGAAACACCAAAATTTGATGCCGATTCCATTGTTTTATGTCGGGAATTCACAGTTAACGTGCATAGAAATATTGCCCACGCGAGGCTTTTGATCTTTCCATGATGACCGTACTGTATGTCGCGACACTATCGTGATCTGATCAAGAAAAAAACCTCTTTTGCGATCACAGTATTGCAGAGCAGTGGTTACAATACTGAGTGTCGTGGCTACCCACACTAAAAAAATACCTACTACCATTGTAACAATCTAAACCATTCTTTTTCGGAGGAAGCTCACGTTTTGTTTACAGTGAAAGGTTCGTTCTTTCGCTTTGTCCCAGCTGAGCGTGTTCATGTCCAAATAGTGGCGATAATCTTGTTATGACTTCATATGTATGATGTGAACCAGTCAGATCCTTGTATTTTGCATTTAGTTTGATGGGAAGATGTTCGCTTTCGAGAGTAATGTGTCAAAAGACCACAAAGCGTGCAGTCTGGTACAGTTAACACAATATTTTTTCTTGTATTTATTTCTCGCTTCAGTTCACAGTTTACCAATTGATGCCTGGAATTGTTTTACTAACTTGGTAGTTTCCTTGTAACATGCGGACTGTTTTTCTACCCGAAACACGCAACAGAAAGCTTCCACAGAATATCGCCTTGTGAAAGAACATCAATAATGAAACAATCGAGTTTTCACTGCGGTTACTTCCAATCAATGACACCGGGGAATCCTATTTCTTTCTGTAGAAGCATACAAAGTCTGCAATGAAAATTTGTTTCGTGTCTTGAATCTTGTATTCTTCCAGACACTTTTAATTCAGGTTTATTATAATCGAGAAAAAAAACGTGATGGCCGTGTCACTGTAAGCCTTGCTTTTTATATTATATGCAGATTAGCATACAGGTGAAAAACATATCGCGGACTCTTTTGTGCAACAGGTGGATTAACCCATTGAACCCTAGTGGTATCTTCCCTGTCAGTTCAATGACAGCAATTAGATGAGTCCATATTCATTATTTGGGGGTAGACCAATCAATATTTTCAGCGTGAGGCCTCAGGGCTGCACGCTGAAAATATTGATTGGTCTACCCCACTCATTTACTGAACAGCCACCCTATTTAATGACGTTATGACGTATCATGTTGCTGGCCGTAAAAAAACGGCCGCAAGAGTTCAAAGGGTTAAGCATCGCGATATTAAATGTCACGGTAGGAATACTATAACCCTCATTTTTAAGGTATGCTGGACACATTTCTATAAAGGTTCCAAAATAACAAACCTAATGTTATATGTTGTGGTGTTGGAAGTAAAGCGAAACTTGTTTTTAAAGCGTTAATGGCCAAACTTCCCAGGTATTGAGAGATACAGTTTTTGATGGAATGAGCAGAATCGGTGGTATAATGTACCGTATCAGTGTAATTGTGGTTGGAATTATGTAATGTTTGGCTTCTTTTCTGAATTTTCGAGTAAAACAATTCCACGGCTATATGTATTTAGCAGCTGTTGTTCAGCTCTGATACAATGGGTTCGTCATATGGCACAGCACACTTCCCCTCCACTATGCCCTTTTCCTCAATAATGATTTTTTAAAGTTTTTCATTAATTTTTGGTGACCGAGATTTTAGTGCGTGCTTTCTTTCAAGATATGCGTACAATGACACCTGGTAACGATACGAAACCTCGAGAAATATATTTGTGAGGGACGATAGTCCTTGTACTTTTCCGATGTGAAATTGGACAATTTTGGGGGCCTTGGCGGAGTAGCTTTTTATCTCTTTCGCGCTATAAAGTGCTATTAATTGGAATGAAAATAATTGTAATCACCATATATTAGTGCTGGGATCAAACAAATACTAGGCATATGTTCTTTTCTCTGTTCATCGGTTATCAGTTTACAAGTACTTAAAAAATGGATATATTACACAGACCAAATTAATATTTTATACACTCAAATGATTGTTTAATAATAGTACCCCACCAGCAATCTTCTTGTGAATAATTATCATCATATATGTCTATCTTACATTCTGATTAGTTAAAACAACCACAATAGCTTCACATTGTATGAATGTATGTGTTTTGAAAGTGGTAGTCCCCAGTGCGTCGAAAACATATAACAATATATCAACTTTCAAACATTTTTCACTTCAAGTCCTACACTGTCTGGAGAGAAATGCTTGGCGAAAAATACGATAACACATTTCAAATTATTCCATAGGAATTCGTTGACCACAGAGGCAGATATAGATGAAACATAACATGTTTGCGCTGTGACAGATACGAAAGACGAAATACTCCGAGGCGTTGACATCTTTATTTAACTGGTTGAAGGCTTGGTTATTTCTAGTACCCGGAATTTGTTCATCAAAATTTATTTCATAACAAATTACTAGAGAGTGACCGTAGGCACTCTCCAATAATTTCTAATATAAGAAATTTATATGAACAAAATATTATTTGCGCTTGGCTGAATATGAAACCTGAGCAAGGAAAATTTTGGCTTTTGTTCTGGTGCCCTCACTTTTTTGAAAGCCCCGATAGTGGCTTCTAGCACGAAACCAGTTAAGATATCTCCTTTTGCAGCAAAGCAAATGAAAGACAGCTCAAAGCAAGAGCTCAAGGCCCCAGTAAAATTCAGTAAAGAATACGAGTCTGTTAGGGGCTGGAACCACTCTAGCCCTCAAATATTCCATCGCTTATGTCTTAGATTCACTCATCTGGAGTATTTAATTCTACCTGTGGTTTGTTTTTCTAACTAACTGAAATATTCCAGACGATTGAATCTCAAAATACCATAAACATTCGTTTTCGTTGTATCAGTGCAAGAAAGATTTCTCAATCCAGAATAGATTTGGCCGAATCTTTAATTACATTATAATACTGTTAAACATGGTTGTAAACAAACTCTAGTCCTGATGAATGAAGACTTATTCCGGCTGTAGTTTTTTTAATGCCCCGTGTAGTTCAACCAACTATTTTAATACCTTGATGTCTTTAGGCGAAATATAAATTGGAATATCTATAATATTATTTATTTATTTATTGGTATTTGAGGTCACATATTTCTGCACAATGGCTAATCATGACCACAGCAGGTATTCGAGTGGAGAAAGCCGGTGTCCCGCGGTTGCCGCAGGTGGGATTCAAACCGAGATCTGTCGCCTTGCAGCCTGTGCCTCTACCTACAGAGCCACCGCGCCCCTGGAATGTCAAATACTATAGCGTTTGAAAGAGCAATATACGTCGTTATCAGTATTAGGAATATTACATTAAATCACCGGTAGTCAACGCATGAACTCAATGAAAAGTGCCAACACAAACACCCCATAACTGCGTTAGATTCGGTAAGGAATTAGTCTGCTGGCCTGGGAGCTTGAGCTCATAGGTGTTCTCTTGTCAATTCCAATGGTAATTTATAATACGAAAGGCTGCTTCCTAACCTCATTGAACGGAATATTGTATTGCTAAAGGGCCACGGACTTGGAATAGGGGTGTCCTTGAGAAATAATTACAAACGAGACAATGTTGCGTTAAAAGTGCAGCTCTAAATTTAATTCACCACTTTTTCTGCCCCAAACACCGTGTTTAAACCGTACAGGTAGCATGATAAACTCAAAGTTTTTTTTTTTGTTTCTCAGGTATTTATTTTTGTTCTGCATGAAGATACGTCGCGGACATAGTCGATTTATTTGGTGAATTAGAGTGAAGTGTAGTTCCAGATAAAAGAGTATATCTTCTTATTACAAACGATAAGATAGATAAGATAAGATAAACATTATTCATAGCCGGATAATGTCCAAACCGATGATATGAAAAGCTCTATACAGCTTTTGACGGACTCCTCGAGGTGAAATGCATACACAAATAATAAACCAATGACATTTAAAACATCTTAGTGTCACAATGCCATTGCAAATTTATATCATTCGTGTCGGCAGTTAACAGAAGAGCAAGACAAACAACACCATGTAATATAAAGATAATAGGTTTACTTAATCCTCTGCACACTGAAGATAAAATATCAAAATTTTACCAAGCATTTTCTATCCAAAATGCAACTAGTAGTTTAAGTTTCAATTCAGTCCTTATATGCTCTGGTAGGCCCTTCCGGAGCGACAGTGCAGCATATCTGAAAGACATTTTACGGCAGTTCACATCAAGAAGGCTGGTGTATATTTTGAGTTCGTCAGCTGGATGAGATCACTTGGACCTGGTGGAGATGCATTATGAAAAATGTAAAAGTCTCAGTTGCCATAATTCCTATCCCCCTTAATGATAACGGCCGAACTTTAGCTTTAGGAAGAAGATAATTACAAGAGGTTTCATAGTCTTTGCAAATGAAGCTGAAACACCAAATTGGATTTTTTACAGCTTACCACAACTCTGCACCCTGCGAAATGCCAGGCTTTTGGGCAGAAATTAAAACTGGACAAGATAAAGTCTCAAAACTTTTAATTGTATTCAGAAGGCTTAAGTTATGTCCAATGTGTTGTGAGGACATAAATATGCCTAGATGCATTGCGACACACATATGAGATATGAGAATCAAACCTCAGTACATAATCAATATCTATTCCCCAAAGTTTAACTGTTCCTCCATAGAATATTTCACTCTCTTTTTATATGGAATACAATATTCCTGGAAGAAGAATTCTCACCGGTAACAATAGCTTGAGATTTATTTGAATGTGCCTGCATTCTATTCGACCCGAGCCAATTTATAAAAAAATATCGAAATCAAAGTGAAGTGCTTGTATGACAGCATTAAGGTCTGAAAGTGCAAATGACAGTGTGTTATGGTCGGCGTAGTTATATAACCGACTGCGATTTATGAAGTAAAACATGTCGTTCAGAAAGAAATGTAAAAGAAGGCTACCCAAACTAGTTCCCCGTTGAACGCCCTTGATATGTTGAACAAGCTGCTGTACACTCAGTGGAGTTTTAATTGTTGTTTGCAGTTCCTCGAGTAGCTTGTCAGAATGCAGTCCGCAGTGTCTGAATAGTTTCGAAAACAGTAACTGTTGTGGCAGGTGGTAAAATGCTTTTGACAAGTCCATTAAGAGCGCTGCGACATATTTATGTTGACAAAGGGGAATTTGCCAGTTTTCAATGAGTCTAAGGAACGCGGCCTGACAACCGCGGCCTTGGGGAAACGGAAAGGTGCATTTGTCATATATCGGGGAAAATTATCACGGACGACCATTTCTTATTTTACGTATGTGCAGTTACAAAATGTCTGACACCCAGATAACCGGGTTTAAATTTCTGACGAACAATTGGAATGCACCAGCGCAAGGAACACCACGTCTGATACACAGAGTAAGTACGATACGTGAATAAAAACCGAAATGGGATCCGGAAAAGTAGCCATGATGCCACCGAAGAAAGCGCCCAGTTATTTGTTCGAATCTTGTGTCATTATTTGTTCAACCAACTTTGTCGATCGGACAATCCTCGCGGAAGCAAGTGCGCTGGTTCTATGAATGGCCCAGAAGAAGAAAGCATATATGTTGAATATATAAAAGTGAAAGAGGATCTGTTCTGCATTACTATCACACAACACTGGAAACGATGGACAAATAAGCCCTTCTGAGATATTTTGTGATGACATTCTGGACACACATCGAACGAGACGACGTTTCATGTATATGAGGCAGGTGAGCAAGATGAGTGGCCGAGTCGTGTAATACAGACTGTAAGATGATGGAGTGGGTTCTTGGAAACTAGGACAGAATGGGACAGGGAAAGTCGCACAGCATTAAAACGAAGAGTCCCTAGCACCGTAATACCGGTATCAAAATCCAGCATATCCCTGAATTTCAGTACGAAAATAGCGTCAAATACGAGATCACCTTACACAAACAGACCATTCCGTTGACCCACATTTGACACTGTATATTGCCCTTACCATTAAGTGCGTCATGGTTGATTCTAAGACAACAGTTTCAACTAGGCCAGTGGACGTCTCCGATAGTGAGAGCTGGAGACTGACGTAAATAAAAGCTTTTTTTGCAGTTTATCTGATTTGAGGAATAAAATGAGGAACTGATTCACCAACGCAATCTTTATTCATAACTACAACCATTTGAAATATTTGAATTGTGCACTAAACTGCAACTCACAGTTCTAAGACATTAAAATGATCATCGGATATAATTAATAACCATGCATGGTTGTGTCTATATCTAAAAATACCAATTTCTTTCTCTAATAACAAACCTTAACATTTACTATTCAAACATACAGTACAGAGTTTACGAAAGCGACGAGAAAATTTTGATCGCATCGCCTCCTAATATATCTGCCCCTCATTAAAATGTCTATTTGTCACTGTCTATGCTTACTTTCCTGTCACAGTAGGAAGCATTTGTGTTCATATTGAGTTGGATCCAACTGAATAGTACGTCACTTCTTCATATTTCGAACTTTAATTTCTTCGATATCCTGGGGTAATTGTTTGTCACCCGTCTCTGGGAGAACATTTATCGCAGCAGCCATACAGAGACAACAACTCGCCAGCACTGCCTCAGGAAGCCATTTATGGTAACTGGCCTAACAAGAAAAAAAAAAGAATTCGATCTTAAGGGTAGATAATATAATAATATAATAATGTAATATTTATTATAATATGCAACAGAAAGAATATTATTCTCATTATGTGGTTGGTAGCACTGACAGTGACGCTGACCAATGAACATTACTCTATCTGAATAGATCACTTGTTAGATCAAAATTTGATTACGTTTCTGTGGTTTTCGGTTCTGCGAGAAAGTCGTACCCCAAACCACTTGACAGAATTCATAATAGTGGTATTATAATTAGCTTGGGTGCTTATTGAACATCACTAAAAAATGAAATTAAGTTTATTCAACAAAATTCTAAATTTACAAGTAAGATTTGGACAACGAGTTTTACATATATAGAATATGCTGGTAAATTGTTGGGAGACAACATAGCCACATTGGCTGTCTTCCTGTTGCCCCAGGAAGTGAAAAAGACTATACAGAAATAACTACACATAAATGGAGTGGACTGGATATTTTAGTTCATAAGTTCCACTGCCTATGGCTCAGCTACTGAGTGAATGGTCAGGAGAAGGAAGACCTCGAATATACATGCTGGCCCCTTCCCAGTCTACGCGAAAGACTGCACCCAATATGCGCGAGTGCAATTTGACGGTAGATTACAGATTTGGATGAATAAGACGAAACGTGAGATGTTGGGCCAAGACATGATTGGGAGATTAATTCGAGGTCGGGTGGGATGAGATAATTGGAGAAGTCACCGACATAGGCTGGCAATGGCGTACTACGATTAAGAATGTTTTTGTCTTGGCAGGTAAGACTCAAACAGTCTTCGCCTTGAGTAGAAGTGTTTAAAATATGGCTCTTTTGTAACTTGGAGGTGGGAATGTTATTGGCAATTAGGACGATTTCTGTCTTCATTGACGTCATACAAAAGATCGCCATAGTGCTAGAATTCCGTATGTCCCACTGGCACATAGAGCCCTCTAGCACCCAGGCGACGACTTCTTTCTCTCATATGAAGGGCCCCACAGGGGAGTGTGGCGACGTGCGTGTATTATTGAGCGTTAGGCCTACAGTCTGGACACATTTGATACGAACAGGTAAGATGTAAGGAGTAGCTTGCTAAGCATTCATTAGTAAGTTGTTTCTTGAAAACATGCCTTGAAGGTAAGGCCCGTAAGTTAGCATCAATTCCATTCCAAATCTTTGGGAAGCTATGTTTTGGTAGTTTGGCAGAGAATTGGGTTCTAGCTTTCTGCGACTGTATCATACCAATTTGTCTTGTTTGACGTCCGGATAAAGAGTGTACACTAAAAAATGTTTTGAATGAGTCGGGCAAACTATCGTTTTTTCCAGTCGTGCATGAAAAGAGAGACATTCACTCTGTAAAGATCGTTGGATTTTAGAATGTTATTATCCTTGAATAGGGGACCAGTATGGCTATTAAACTTTTTACAACTAATTACTCGCATCGCGCGTTTCTGTAGAGAGTATATTTTACTGCTGGATGGCCCATGCCCCCAAATTTAGATTGCATACAGTAAGTGACCATGAACTAATGTATAATACAGTAATTTCAATCATTTCTTGGGGATAACGTTTTTCACTTTATTCAAACAATAGATTGCACTTGACATCTTGTAACATACTGTGGATATGTGGTACTTAAAATTGAGTTTTTTGTCAATGTAAACGCCTAAGAACTAAGCGACTTTTTCTTGTTGGGAGTTACCTATGGGTGAAAGCTTGGTATTGTTAAGAAAAATATTTCGTTAGTCGGATTTGTTCGGACTGTTCGGTGGGTGTAGCATAATATATTTAAATTTACTGGCGTTCACTTGGAGATTGTTGCAACAGCACCAGTCGAATATTTTATTCAGCTCAGTATTAACTGTAGTCTCCAGAGTATTCAGGTCATGTCCAGCAGTAAACGGGGTTGTGTAGTCGGCAAATGATAATAGGTTAAGAACAGTGGAGTATCTCATATCATTCACGTAAATTAAGAACACAGACCCCTGGGGGACCCCGCAAGTGACATGTCGATTTGGGGGGTCGATTCGTGTTATATTCCACATACTGTTCTCTGCCTGATAAATAACTTTGAAAGTTTACTTATCCCTCTTATTCCGTAGAATTCCATTTTGCGAAGTAAAATGTCGTGACTGATGGAGTCAAATGCCTCAGACAAATCAAGGAAGACGGCTAGAGTAGAGTCTTTTGTAGGCTTGTCGTTGCATTCACCGACATACTGCAAAAGGTGCATGATGGGGTGAAAAGTGGAATGATTTTTGCGAAAGCCGTACTGATGTTCGTACAGTATATTAAAATCATTGAGAAAATTAGAGAGTCTCCGGTTCATTATTTTCTTCAGAAGTTTCGAAAAAGCCGGTAATAAACTAATTGGTCTGTAGTTACATAGCTCACGGGAATTACCCCCTTTGAAAATTGGTATCACCTTTGCTAGTTTCATTTTATCGGGGACTTTACCTTGTATAAATGACTGATTGAATACAGGGGTTTTGCGATCTCACAAATTGTCTCTTTCATTTTTTTTGTAGATAAATTGTAAGCGTCGGTACTCATTTTCCCTTTCAATTGTCCAGCCGTCAGTATGATTTCTTGCTCGTTTGTTGGGGTAATAAAAAAGGTGTCCGGGTAATTTCCATTCATGAAGTCACCGAAATTGTTATCGGAGGTAGAGAGGTTATCGTTAATAGTCTGACCAATTTCTGAGAAGTAATCATTAAAACTGGAGGCGATTTTATCGGGGTCAGATATTTCAACATTATTATGAGACATGCTAGGTGGAAGTGTCGCCGCTGATTTTGATTTGTTGATTAAGGTACGAAGTATTTGCCATGTTTTTTTAGAGTCGAGAGTGTTTGTTTCTGTAACTTCATTGTAGTATGTAGCCTTACTTCGCCTCTTTAATTGATTTAGAATCGAGGAGTACGTTTTATATGTGTTGATGTTAATTTCCGTGGGTTTTCTCAGTTTGATTAGGTAAATTTTATTTTTAGTTTAGGAGGACTGTAGCAGACCCGATGTCATCCAGGGCTTACGTTTTGTGAGCTTTTTGGGTAAATTCAAGCTTCTCAGCGGAAATGCCGATTCGAATGTGTCAAGGTAGGCACCCAAAAATGTTTCGTATGCTGCATTGGCACACGTACAGCTATACACTGAATCAAAGCTAGTGCTATGAAGCAGATTTTTGAATAGTTCAATATTTTCTCTCTTGAATGATCTTCTAAGTTGGGGTAATGGCTTGTCGGGCTCGTTATCACCTTACTGTATATAAAATGTGGCGCAGTAATCTGAAACATCAGTGATTAATATTCCAGCACTGCAGTTAGCGGATACATTATTGGAATAAATATGGTCAATAAAGGTCGCTGAATGCTCGGTTATTCTGGTTGGTTTTGTTATTACTGGCAATGCGTTAGTTTTGCTGTGATAATTAAAATTCAGCAAATCTATGTTAAAATCGCCCAGTAAGAAAGCCCTGCTGTGCTCTGAGTTGATTTTGGTGAGAATGTCGCTTATGGACGAGACAAACACGTCAATATCAGCTAGAGGTGCAGTGTTTGGCCTGTATATGCATCCAACAATGTACGAGTTTTTGCGCCCTGGATTGATTTCTGTGAAAATAGTTTCAAAGACTTTTGGAATGAAGATCGTCAGATCGGATCTCAGTCTGAAAGAAACATTCCCAGAAATAAAAAGACCCAAGCCTCCTCTGCTGTCATTTGGACTACGGCGGGTCTTGTAGACAATTGGGTGGTAGCCATCAATTTTGTAATTGGGATGCTCGTGAAGTTTGAAGATTTCCGTTAGACCAGTTACGTTGAACATATTCTCACCGTGCTGAATGTCACAAAGGAAGTTGGTGAATGAGTCCCAGTTAGCACTAAGGCTTCTACAATTTAGACTAAAGTAGTAGGAGATGAGGTAAACGACCCCCATGGGCAGGACCCCGGAAGTGACGTCATTTCACGTGACCCAGTGGCGCCATGTTGTGTTGTCATGGAACCCGCGTGAGCGGCCATCCTGTGACGTCATCTCCATAGTGATACGTGGTGTGAGTGCGCATGCGCAGCGCGTGTTGTTAGGGTGATACGTGTTTCCGTCGTCCATTTTGTATACTGGAGGCCGCTATCTTGGTTTCTATGGTAGCACGTGGTTGCTATGTGACCCAAAACCTTCTAACAAGACGGGGGTATGTTCGGAGGGTGTGTTCCTTTGTAGAAGAGTAAATTCCCGATTTGTAGAATTACCCAAATAAACCCGACAATCCCTCCAAATCACCAAAAACGACTTTATTTACTATGGATTCCCCAATTTATCGGTGTAGCACGCAGTGCTATAGTACCAAGGGGTACCGGGGTGCGTTCCTTTGTAGAAGAGTAATTTTCTGGCTTAGAATTTCCCAGAATCCTCGTTTAATTACCCAAATAAACCCGTCAAGTTGTATTATTTCGAATTCTTTCAGAATCCTATTTAGGATCGCGAAACTTTTGGTTTATAATAGTAGCACGTAGTGCTATAGTACCATGGGGGTGCAGGGGTGCGTTCCGTTGTAGAAGAGTAATTGTCTGGTTTTGTATTTGCCCCATGTGGTTTATAATAGTACCGAGAGAGCTCTGTGGGTACGTTCCTTTAGACTAGAGTAATATTTTTTCCTCCCAATAAATTGTATGAGAGTAGTGCTATAGGACAAATTCCTTTGGTCATTACCCAGAATCCTCTATTTTTTTTATATAATTTCAATTTTTAGTAATATCCTTAAATGACCCCCCCCCCCCCCCCCTTCACTATTTTAATAAGTTTTTGATAACTTTATTTTTTTTAATGTGAGGATCAAGATTCCTTTTAGGATCTCCAAACTGACCAATGAAATAACAGAATTATAGACCAATCAGATTAATGTATTCCTATTGTGTTTCTTTCCCATTACTTTCTATACTAATTTTCTAATTTTTCTAACTTTAACCTATAATCCTATGGGAAACAAACACAACCCCCAATCAAGAAGGAAAATATCGATAAAAAAACGCTGTGACGTCATGACGTTTTCAAAAACGTCCGTCACGTCTAAATAAATTCATTCCATTTTCATCTCTTGACGAAAAGGATCATTTCTGTGTACTCAGATTATTCAATTGTTTTTCGTGTGTGCTATTTTTGTGCATTCATTATTCTAAGGATTATGGAGCCTTCTGGATTTTCATGTGAGGATTGTGGGAAAATATTCACGGATCGACGGAACAGGAATAGACATCAACGGACAGCTCATGGACAAGGTAAGACATTTGACTGTAACAAATGCTATAAGACATTTACTAGGAAAGAATATTTAGACAACCATAAAAAACCTGCTTAGATGTATATACATGTTTGGAATGTGGACAGGAATTTAAACAACTTCTACATTTTAATAGGCATAAAAACACCGCCCATCTCCCTATTACTATCCCCAAGAAAAGGAATTCTGAACGACCGGCAACAACCCTGAAAAAAAACCGTACTGTTTTGGATATTGACCCCATTGAATTTGATCAGGACCTTTTGGCAGAAACGAGGGATGAAATTTCAGAAATGTATCGTAGGAATTGGAATACTATTCGGAACCATCACATAACTAATAGGAAAATACAGGGCATTTTTAATTACAGGCTGGACACAACTGATTTATCGACCATGAATTATGAACTAAATAAAACAATCTTTCAATCTCAAAAAAATAAATTCAAAATTATTTTAAGCTACGGCTTCATTTTACGAAATAATGAAACAGAAGAACTAAGATTTTATCATCCTTCACAAAATAATACCCGGGTTCTTGATAGGCCACCTCTTATTGAAAATGCTGTAGATTTTGGGAATTTCCTTGAAGACCTTGAACAGGAAGACAATTTGGAATGGGCTAGGCAGCGAAGACCCAACTCTAAAAGGATTGTCCATCAATTAACCAATGTAACTTTTTATGTAAACAAAATTAAAAATCATCCAATTGGTGGGGGTCCCTGAAAATCTTTCCAAGTATATTTTGGAAAATCATTCGATTGTTGCCCTTGTCAGTGACGAGCACCACCATTTTGTTTACAATGACAATCTCTGTTTATTCCGGTGTTTAGCCCTCTGGAGCGGAAGTGATCGCCATTCTTTGAACACTGCTACTCAGACCCTGTACAGTAAATACACAAATCAACCAAAAGATAACTTTCCTGGTGTGAAATTAGATGAACTGCCCAAAATAGAAAAAAAGTATTTGAAGTGAATATTGAAGTTTTTGAACTCTTATTGGAAAATGATGAAGTTTTGGCTAAAATTGTACATAGGTCTAATAGGAATTTTGAGAATACCATGTATGTCAATTTGTATGAGAACCATTTCAGTTACATCACTGACATTAATCAATATTGTAAATCCTTTGCTTGTCGTAAATTGTGGAAATCGGCATGGCCGATGCAACGCCATGAGCTCTCTTGTACTGATGATGTTTCTTATAAGTATGTTGGTGGTATGTATCACACCCCAAAGACCATTTTTGAAAAGTTACATGAAGAAGGTATTGTTATTCCACTTATGGTCATATCCCTATAGGGCTACATTTGATTTTGAATGTTATTTTGATAAAACTTCTCTCCCCACTTCAACTGATACTCTTGTCTGGGAAGCTCAACACAAACCTCTCAGTGTTAGTGTATGTAGTAATGTCCCCGGTTTTGTTAATCCCAAATGTTTTATTACTGATGGTGACACACAGACATTGGTTGAAAATAAGATGAATTATTTGATGAAAATTTCTCAGAAAAGTTACTCTCTCATGTAAGAGATTCACATGGCCACCATATTATCCCTCAGTCAAATGATTCAAGATGCTTTGACACAGGAAGGTACAGATGATTCTAAACCCCACCCATTTGAAAAATTAGCTGCCGAATTTGATCGTTACATGAAGGAAAATGGCCGTCTTAAGTTTTAATTCTGGAAAATATGATGTGAACGTGATTAAACGAGAACTGATGGAGTATCTGAAAAGGTATGACCCACTGTTTTATGGTTTGGAAAACAGATCATTTGAAATTTTTAGATATTTGCAATTACTTAGCCCCTGGATTTAGTTATGATAACTTTCTCAAGGCTTTTGGATGTTCCATTACTAAAGGATTTTTCCCTATGAATGGATTGACTGTATTGACAAATTGGACACTACAGAATTACCTCCCCATGTTTCCTTTTATAGCTCTTTGAAAAAGGAAAACATTACCGAAGAAGAATATGCTTACTGCCAGCAAGTTTGGGGGAAAATGGGATAAGGACATTTAGGGACTTCCTGATTTGGTATAATTATAGAGATGTCCAGCCATTCCTAGAGGCTATTGAGAAACAATTACAATTTTACTTGGAAAGGGGGACCGATATGCTTAAGGATGGTATAAGCGTTCCAGGACTGACGCTAAAATATTTAGTCAGTACTGTCGACGAATGTATATCCTTCGAGAACATCAACGAGAAGAACAAGGATCTACATCATCTCATCAAGGACAATATTGTGGGGGGGGGGGGGGGGGGGGGGCTTCTATTATATTAAATCGTTATCACGAGAAGAATATTACCAACATAAGAGAATTTAAGTATGGCGCAGAAGCAAAGGGATGTGGGGGTGTTGTAGGTTATGATGCCAACGCCTTGTACTTATGGTCATTAATGCAGGAAATGCCAACAGGTTGCTACATTAGACGGAAGGAAGAGACGGGCTTTAAACCAGAATATTCCCATAAGTACGGTAGGATGGCCCATCAGTGGCTGGAATACATGTCTACCAGGGACGGTGTCCACATCCGACATGAATACAATGATACAGAAAAGAAGATTGGTAGACGTCAAGTGCCCGAAGATGGTTGGTGTAAAGACACCAAAACTGTTTAGCAGTTTCACGGATGTTTCTGGCACGGTCATGAATGTTATCTGAATATGAAGGACGGTACATTGGCCACTCACAATGCAGTACGGGGTAAGTCCATGTCTGAGCTAAAGGAAAACATCAAGGGAACCACCCAGTACCTACAGAGCCTTGGGTATGATGTTACAGAAATCTGGGAATGTGAGTGGCATCAACAGAAGAAGAACGATGCAGACTTAAAGACCTTTCTCCGGGAAAAGTTTGGGACTTCGGTGGATGGTTCAATGACATCCAGCGAACTTCTCGAGAAGATCCGCACACGCAATATCTTTGGCCTAGTGGAGTGCGACATTTCTGTACCCGACCAACTGAAGCCCTATTTTGAAGAAATGACACCAATCTTCAAAAATGCAAATATTTCTCGGGAAGATATCGGGCCACACATGGAGGGTTACTCTGAAGCCAACAACATTATGCGCCAACCTCGCCGTAGTCTCATTGGTAGATACTTTGGCGAAAAAATCTTGCTGGCTACACCATTATTGAAATGGTATTTGGAGCACGGATTGGTAGTCAGTCGGGTGTATCAAGTCATCCAGTACCAGCCCAAGGCGTGCTTCCAAACATTTGGTGATCAAGTATCACAGGCCCGACGGGAAGGGGACTCTGACCCAAGTAAAGACATCGTAGCTGCCACGATGAAGCTATTAGGTAATTCGGGCTATGGGAAGACAGTCACTAATAAGGCAAAACATAGGAATGTAGTGTATTGTGATGAAGATAATGTGTCCAACCTCATCAATAATATGGCCTTTCGGAAACTGAACACCCTCACTGAAGAACTTTATGAAATTGAAATGAATAAAAGCAGAATCAAACTTGACTTGCCCACCACATTGATTGGGATAATTTGAATATAAGAATTATGCTTACCTCTGGATTTCTGTAAAGATTGTGGAAGAATATTCACTGGTTGTAGAAGAAATTATATTGTCAATGGTAAAGTAGATACACCGTCATCTTGAACTAGTCGTTTTGGATAAAAATAAGATAAGCCGTCTTTCGTCTGTACGTAAGTAAACATGTCATTTCCATTAAGTCTAAAGCCTTTATTTTTTCCTGTTCCTATTTGTTTGTTTTTGATCACTTTTAAATATGTTTCTTTTGTTAAATCATTTTGTCTTTTGTTTATTTCTTTACAACTCAGTTTGTTTGATGGGCCGAAATAATAGTAAGTTTTGCTGCACACTCCAATAACCCCCTCTCCCTCCCATTCAATTTTAAAAAGACCCGGGGATCTTTTATCAAAAGCTTTCCTGTCCCTGCAGCATTGAGATGGTATCCAGTTATCTCCCCTTAATTTTGTGTTTACATAATTTTCCATATGGGCATCACAGGTTTCTGAGGGTAACCATTTATGGGCTTGGCAATAGAATGATTCTTTTTTCTCTGGTCTGACAACCTCTTCAAGGGGAGATCCAGAAAGGGCTATGTGTAAGCTGTCTGTGTCCGATTGACAAAGTTCAAAATCCTTCCGATCAACAAAAACATCCAAAAAACCATAGTAGAACTGGAGCATACGTTACTTGGCATATTGATACACGAAAAAACCAATGTGGTGGGGCAAGTCAAGTTTGATTCTGCTTTAATTCATTTCAATTTCATAAAGTTCTTCAGTGAGAGTGTTCGATTTCCGAAAGGCCGTATTATTGATGAGGTTGGACACATTATCTTCATCACAATACACTACATTCCTATGTTTTGCCTTATTAGTGACTGTCTTCCCATCGTGTCAGCTACGATGGCTTTACTTGGGTCCGAGTCCCCTTCCCGTCGGGCCTGTGATACTTGATCACCAAATGTTTGGAAGCACGCCTTGGGCTGGTACTGGATGACTTGATACACCCGACTGACTACCAGTCAGTGCTCCAAATACAAATTTCAATAATGGTGTAGCCAGCAAGATTTTTTCGCCAAAGTAGCTACCAATGAGACTACGGCGAGGCTGGCGCATAATGTTGTTGGCTTCAGAGTAAGCCTTCATGTGTGGCCCGATATCTTCCCGAGAAATATTTGTATTTTTGAAGATTGGTGTCATTTCTTCAAAATAGGGCTTCAGGTGGTCGGGTACAGAAATGTCGCATCCACTAGGCCAAAGATATTGCCTGTGCGGATCTTCTCGAGAAGTTCGCTGGATGTCATTGAACCATCCACCGAAGTCCCAAACTTTTCCCGGAGAAAGGTCTTTAAGTCTGCGTCGGTCTTCTTCTGCTGATGCCACTCACATTCCCAGATTTCTATAACATCATACCCAAGGCTCTGTAGGTACTGGGTGGTTCCCTTGGTGTTTTTCCTTAGCCCAGACATGGACTTACCACGTACTGCATTGTGAGTTGGTCAATGTACCGTCCTTCATATTCAGATAACATTCATGACCGTGCCAGAAACATCCGTGAAACTGATAAACAGTTTTGGTGTCTTTACACCAACCAACTACGGGCACTTGACGTCTACCAATCTTCTTTTCTGTATCATTGTATTCATGTCGGATGTGGACACCGTCCCTGGTAGACATGTATTCCAGCCACTGATGGGTCATCCTACCGTAGTTATGGGAATATTCTGGTTTAAAGCCCGTCTCTTCCTTCCGTCTAATGTAGCAACCTGTTGGCATTTCCTGCATTAATGATCATAAGTACAAGGCGTTGGCATCATAACCTACAACACCCCCACATCCCTTTGCTTCTGCGCCATACTTAAATTCTCTTATGTTGGTAATATTCTTCTCGTGATAACGACTGAATATAATAGAAGGCCCCTACAATATTGTCCTTGATGAGATGATGTAGATCCTTGTTCTTCTCGTTGATGTTCTCCAAGGATATACCTTCGTCGACGGTACTGAATAAATATTTTAGCGTCAGTCCTGGAACGCTTATACCATCCTTAAACATATCGACCCCCCTTTCCAAGTAAAATAGTGATTGTTTCTCAATAGCCTCTAGGAATGGCTGGACATCTCTATTATTATACCAAATCAGGAAGTCCCTAAATGTTCTCATCCCATTTTCCTCCCAAACTTGCTGGCAGTAAGCATATTCTTCTTCGGTAATGTTTTCCATTTTTAAAGAGCTATAAAAAGAAACATGGGGAGGTAATTCAATAGTGTCCAATTTATCAATACAGTCAATCCATTCATAGGGAAAAAATCCTTTAGTAATGGAACATCCAAAAGCCTTGAGAAATTTATCATAACTAAATCCAGGGGCTAAGTAATTGAAAATATCTAAAAATTTCAAATGATCTGTTTTCAAAACCATAAAGTTGTTACTTTTTTCACAACAAAAGACAGTGGGTCATACTTTTTCAGATACTCCATCAGTTTTCGTTTTATCACGTTCACATCATATTTTCCAGAATTAAAACCTAAGACGGGCATTTGCTT
Organism: Pictodentalium vernedei; assembly: GCA_031216915.1. Taxonomy (NCBI): domain Eukaryota; kingdom Metazoa; phylum Mollusca; class Scaphopoda; order Dentaliida; family Dentaliidae; genus Pictodentalium; species Pictodentalium vernedei. Next base: position 363,603,548 of record CM062293.1, read on the forward strand.
CATGTAACGATCAATTTCGGCAGCTAATTTTTCAAATGGGGGGGGGGGGGGTGGGGGTGGGTGGGGGGTCAGATTCATCTGTACCTTCCTGTGTCAAAGCATCTTGAATCATTTGCCTGAGGGATAATGTGGTGGCCATGTGAATTTCTTGCATGAGAGAGTAACTTTTCTGAGAAATTTTCATAAAATAATTCATCATATTTTCAACCAATGTCTGTGTGTCACCATCAGTAATAAAACATTTGGGATTAACAAAACCGGGGACATTACTACATACACTTACACTGAGGGGTTTGTGTTGAGCTTCCCAGACAAGAGTATCAGTTGAAGTGGGGAGAGAAGTTTTATCAAAATAACATTCAAAATCAAATGTAGGGATATGACCGTAAGTGTTCTGGAATAACAATACCTTCTTCATGTAACTTTTCAAAAATGGTCTTTGGGGTGTGATACATACCATCAACATACTTATAAGAAACATCATCAGTACAAGAGAGCTCATGACGTTGCATCGGCCATGCCGATTTCCACAATTTACCACATTTACGACAAGCAAAGGATTTACAATATTGATTAATGTCAGTGATGCAACTGAAATGGTTCTCATACAATTTGACATACATGGTATTCTCAAAATTCCATTAGACCTATGTACAATTTTAGCCAAAACTTCATCATTTTCCAATAAGAGTTCAAAAACTTCAATATTCACTTCAAATACTTTTTCTATTTTGGGCAGTTCATCTAATTTCACACCGGGAAAGTTATCTTTTGGTTGATTAGTGTATTTACTATACAGGGTCTGAGTAGTATTATTCAACGAATGGCGATCACTTCCGCTCCCGAGGGCTAAACACAGGAATAAACTGAGATTGTCATTGTAAACAAAATGGTGGTGCTCGTCACTGACAAGGGCAACAATCGAATGATTTTCCAAAATATACTTGGGAAAATTTTAAGGGACCCCCACCAATTGGGTGATTTTTAATTTTCTTTACATAAAAAGTTACACTGGTTAATTGATGGACAATCCATTTAGATTTGGGTCTTTGCTGCCTAGCCCATTCCAAAATGTCTTCCTGTTCAAGGTCTTCAAGGAAATTCCCCAAATCTACAGCATTTTCAATAAGAGGTGTCCTATCAAGAACCCGGGCATTATTTTGTGAAGGATGATAAAATCTTAGTTCTTCTGTTTCATTATTTCGTAAAATGAAGCCGTAGCTTAAATTAATTTTGAATTTATTTTTTTGAGATTGAAAGATTGTTTTATTTAGTTCATAATTCATGGTCGATAAATCAGTTGTGCCCAGCCTGTAATTAAAAATGTCTTGTATTTTCTTACTAGTTATGTGATGGGTTCGAAAGGCATTCCAATTCCTACGATAAATTTCTGAAATTTCATCACTCGTTTCTGCAAAAAGGTCCTGATCAAAATCAATGGGGTCAATATCCAAAACAGTATGGGTTTTTTTTCAGGGTTTTTGCCGTCGTCCAGAATTCTGTTTCTTGGGGAGAGTAATAGGGAGATGGGCGGTGTTTTTATGCCTATTAAAATGTAAAAGTTGTTTAAATTCCTGTCCACATTCCAAACATGTATACACATCTAAGCAGGTTTTTTATGGTTGTCTAAATATTCTTTCCTAGTAAATGTCTTATAGCAGTTGTTACAGTCAAATGTCTTACCTTGTCCATGAGCTGTCCGTTGATGTCTATTCCTGTTACGTCGATCCGTGAATATTTTCCCACAATCCTCACATGAAAATCCAGAAGTCTCCATAATTCTTAGAAAAACGAATGCACAAAAACAGCACACACAAAAAATAATTGAATACACAGAGAATATCCTTTTCCGTCAAGAGATGAAAATGGAATGAAGCCGACTCCACAAAGTCGCTGAATTTATTTAGACGTGACGGACGTTTTTGAAAACGTCGTGACGTCACAGCGTTTTTTTATCGATATTTTCATTCTTGATTGGGGGTTGTGTTTTTTTCCCATAGCATTATAGGTTAAAGTTAGAAAACTTGGAAAATTAGTATAGAAAGTAATGGGAAAGAAACACAATAGCAATACATTAATCTGATTGGTCGATAATTATGTTATTTCATTGGTCAGTTTGGAGATCCTAAAAGGAATCTTGACCCTCACATTAAAAAAAATAAAGTTATTAAAAACTTATTAAAATAGTGAAGGGGGGGGGGGGGATCATTTAAGGATGTTAAAAAAAATAGAAATTATATAAAAAATAGAGGATTCTGGGTAATGACCAAAGGAATTTGTCCTATAGCACTACTCTCATACAATTTATTGGGAGGAAAAAATTATTACTCTAGTCTAAAGGAACGTACCCACAGAGCTCTCTCGGTACTATTATAAACCACATGGGGCAAACACAAAACCAGACAATTACTCTTCTACAGAGGAACGCACCACGGTACCCCTTGGTACTATAGCACTACGTGATACTATTATAAACCAAAAGTTTCGCGATCCTAAATAGGATTCTGAAAGAATTCAAAATAATACAACTTGACGGGTTTATTTGGGTAATTAAACGAGGATTCTGGGAAATTCTAAGCCAGAAAATTACTCTCCTACAAAGGAACGCACCTTCGGTACCCCTTGGTACTATAGCACTACGTGCTACACCGATAAATTCGGGAATCCATAGTAAATAAAGTCGTTTTTGGTGATTTGAAGGGATTGTCGGGTTTATTTGGGTAATTCTTCAAATCGGGAATTTACTCTTCTACAAAGGAACACACCTCCGAACACACCCCCGTCTTGTTAGGAGGTTTTGGGTCACATGGCAACCACGTGCTACCATGGAAACCAAGATGGCCTCCAGTATACAAAATGGACGACGGAAACACGTAACACCCTAACAACACGCGCTGCGCATGCGCACTTACACCACGTATCACGTATCACTATGGAGATGATGTCACAAGATGGCCGCTTACGCGGGTTACCATGACAACACAACTTGGAGCCACTGGGTCACGTGACATGACGTCACTTCCGGGGTCCTGCCCGGGGTCCTGCCAATGGGGGCCGTTTACCTCATCTCCTACTACTGACTAAGAAGGGTTACATTTTTGTCCTGTCTGTGGAAATTTTGTCGGAAGTTGGAAGGGGGAAAATAATTGCATGAATGACCATGGATGGAGAAAGGGGACTCTGAATCATCGTCCTGCAAACGACTCATCGAGTAATTATTCTTGGATGGAAGATTGTATTGGTCGTCACTCTGTATCTCATCCAACGTCATCTTATCATTCGCCATGAGTGCGCGTCGTGTAAAGTAGAAACATGTGGACCATGAGCAGTGGTAGAATAACAGCTATAAAAATTGTGGAGTTAAAATTTGAAGAAAGCATATTTGGTGTAACCTTGTGACAGCCGTTCATCGCTTCACTAACAAAATATAAGGACTGTATGTCACTGCGGAAGTCAAAATGGTGTTTTTTTAAATCACATTATTTCAGAAAGTGTGGGCTGGAAATAACGGAGATAAACAGGTGAGATGAGGTAGGGATTGTAGTCGGCTGGGAAAGAGTAACATTTTGTTGATTGGGAACTATAGAGACAGAAAGTCAATGGCTGACTGAGTAATTTAAAGTAAACTTATAACCGGTCAGTAATTACTAGCAGTTCAGAAGACCGTCAATGCGTGGGCCTTCGAGTGTCACACGGAAGTCCATTGGTTGAAACCATGCCTATGTCCAAAGCGATCTCGTAGATTGGAGGTAGAAGTAATGTAGCTGATCTGAAGGTAAAACGATTGAGAATATCGTTCCGAAGGTAAGGTTTCAGTCAATGGACCTTCCAGAGCAACTCGGAAGTTCATTGACTGAAGCCTATATTCAAATCAATTTTGCAGATTAGAAGTAGGGTATCTAATCTGGGCGTTAAACAATTGAGGAAATCATTCCATGGACAATTTTTAAGACAAGGGACCTTCGAGTGTAACCCGAAGGTCCATTGGTTGAAACCATGCTTATGTTCAAAGCGAACTCGCAGACTGGAAGTAGTGTAGCTGATCTGAGAGTTAAATGAATGAGGAACATGCATATATAGAACAATGTTGTCCGTTTAACAATCCACAAAGTGCTCAACAACTTAAATTAAGTGGAGCAGTCTAAATTGAGGTGAATGTTTCAGATCACATTTATTTCATTTCCTCTACAATATTGTTTCATGGGTTGACCCACTCGTCAGGAGGATTCCAGTCGTACTGAGTCAGTGTATGTGTTCGCGTTGATGACTACTCACTTCCAGTTCAATCACTAGTGTGTATGTTAATTCACCAATCAGTCTGCTTGAGCTGATTGATTTCGTATAACACAGGTCCCGTTAGACGTTTTTCAATCGGAATTTGTCCGCATGGCGACAGGTGCTCACGAGTTCAGATTTTTTGTTCAGGGACGCACGGTCGCCATGGCTGATTATGAAATATTTCTCTAGGTTACACAAGTTACATTTCTTAGTCCGTTTCGAATAAGATTTGGCCTTTCCTATAATTTTCCATTTGATTTCGCATTGAGTGTTGTTGTTTTTCAATGTCCAAATGTGCTTGCTGAGTTCTGTGGCGTTTTGGAGGTTTTTGTTCTTGAACGATTGTTTGTGGTTAGCGAGTCTAATTTTAAATTCTGAGTCACTGAGTCCGATGTACGTTTCGACTCCCGGCTGGTTCTCTGTTGTGACAGTTGCCTGGTAGATAATTCCTTTCTGCCTGCAGTTGCCGTCGAGGGGGCAGTTTGATTTTACCCGGCAGTTGCATGGCAGTTGCACATCCGTTGGTTGCCCGTTGCCGACTGTCTCGATGTTAGATTTGAAATTTGGCATGCAGCTGTACGAGAGCTTTAATGTGTTCTTATTGAATATTTTTTCCAACACGTGACCTTTCGGGAAGCATTCTGATATTAATTTAATGAACTCCTTGCCTAAATTGGTTTTAACACGTAGATCGAATGGAGGGTTGTACCACGTTACATTTCTCGATCGTTTTCTCGTGGTGCGTGCCGCGTTTTTCTTTTTTGAGTCTACGCTGTTCGCATTAGCGTATTCCAATTTATATGTGTATCCACTTTTTTCTAGTGCTTGCTGGTAAATCGGTGCCGCTTTCCGGAATATGTTGGCGTCTGATGATATTGCAGATAGTCTTTTGTTTACACCCTCCGGTACCGCTTTTATAACTGATGGTGGGTGGTTGCTTTTCACGTTTATATATAGCGGTGTATTTCCGGGCTTTAAGTAGGGTTCGTAGCTGCCTGAGGTTAAATTCAAGGTGACGTCCAAGTAATCAATCACCTTTTTGTTAGCTTCTATTGTTATGTTATACGAAATCAATCAGCTCAAGCAGACTGATTGGTGAATTAACATACACACTAGTGATTGAACTGGAAGTGAGTAGTCATCAACGCGAACACATACACTCACTCAGTACGACTGGAATCCTCCTGACGAGTGGGTCAACCCATGAAACAATATTGTAGAGGAAATGAAATAAATGTGATCTGAAACATTCACCTCAATTTATATATATATATATATATATACAAACACACATATACATATATATATATACACACACACACACACACACACACACACACACACGCACATACATGTGCATATATACAAATATATATATATATATACACATCTACGCATTTCGATATCATCTATAAACAAAAAATTAAATTGAGGTTTAATATGCAATAATATATATACATACACCAGAGGGTAAAAGATTCAATGCTTGTTGAAGCAGAGAAGCCTTCTCTTGAGAAGCTCAGAATTAAACTGTCTCCCCAAAATGTTTCTAAACTGTTTGCTGATCCATCAAATCCTGCTTATTATAATTGTGTCTCAGACCCACAAAATGTTGATTTTTTAATCGACACCAAAAACATATTCCTCCATTGGGGATTGGAATTAAACCTCATATGGAGTGCGCCACACTTGAATCTGATATGAGAAAAGAAAACCGCGGACCACACATTCCTCTTTGGTATCTTAAAAAACCCATTGATATTTTGGACCTTGTCTCTACCGAAAAGTTTGAAACAAATTATTTGCAATTTACGCGGAAATATGCTTAAATGAAGTTCAAGTACAGTGCATATAAAATGATACAGATGGATCTAAAGATGGTAACAAAGTGTCATCAGCCGTTGTTACTGGTGATCAGGTCATCTTAATCCGAATAACAGTCAATCTATTTTTACAGCTGAAGTTAATGTTTTAGAACTTGCACTTGAACACATCGAGATTGTACAGGAAAGGAAGTTGATTATATTTTCCGAATTCCTCTCCTCTTTACTAGCTTTACTCAAACATAAGTTGAAGAACCCTCTCTCATTTTGGAACCTTATGAGGAGATGAATATTCTCATGTCTGACCAATCTGATATCGTGTTTTGTTGGTTACCTGGACATGTTGGTATCTCCGACAACACCCGGGCAGACCCTGCAGCAAAACAGGCTTTAATGAAGCCTCTCACTGATTTTAAAATGCCTTTCAGTGATTTAAAACCACATGTCAATAAGTACATAAAATCTGTGTGGCAGGCGGAATGGGATAGGCCGTCAAGGAATAAGCTCCATCGCTTCCTACCAAATAGTTTTGATAACTACTCGTCTAGGAACGTTTTTAGATTACGCTGATTTTGACCATGCCAGAGGACAGTATTTCACTGAAGGATCTCTAAGAGATCTTTTTTCATCATACAAGCCCAAACAAAATCCTCTTATTTCCTAAAGTAATCAACCTTTTAATAAATTTTAAAATTGTTTTTATTCTTTTAAGCCAGACTGTATAGGTCTCAAATCATCAGGTTGATTTATACGGGTTATGGACTATTCGACGAAAGACAAATTCGACGAATTTTTTTTAGGACGATTCGACGAGATTTTGGACGATTCGACGAAACTTCTGAACAAATTCGACGAAACTTTAGACGATTCGACGAAACTTTGGACGATTCGACGAACTTTGGACAGTTCTACGATAAAAAAGTACAAGTTCGACGAAAACTTTTTATTTCCCCCAGCAGATTAAAAGAAGTTATTTTTACAACATACCCCACCCAATATAACGTTGAGTAGAGTATGTTGTAAGATAGCGTCTTTTATCTCGGAACTTATTGGGTGGGGGCAAGAGTGTGTGTGCATGAATAGCTGAGAATTTTTCTTGTAAATTACACTTAATTAAGGTGTCAAAGCCTATATTTATGAGACGCTCACACTAAAGGCGCCAATTATAGGATTATCGGGGTATCGGATATACAGTATCCTTAGGGAGTTGAGATATCAGTTTGTTAAAGCCAATTCCCTGGGTTCATATTTAGGCTTCCTGTGGGAGCCCGAATTGCACCAAAATTGACATTTTCCGAACGATAGGCCGATTTGAAACAAATTTGATATGACAGGCTTATTGGGTCATAAGTACCAAATTTATAAAAAAAAAAAAAAATTCCTGTCGCCCCATGAGAACCGCAGGAGCTAAATATAGAAAAAAATTAAAACGCCCATATTTCCAAAACAACATGGCACTGATAATTTGTATTCTCTATGAAGCTTCCTTAGGAACAGCAGAAAGGAATGGTCCAAAAAAAATTGCAATCGGTTTCATCATAGGGTAGTTTTCCAGGACTTTGAACAAATGCTGCGTCATCATTTTCTAACACTGTGAGTAATGGGAAAAACATTGAAGAATCTTCTCACATACCACTGCTCCAAAGGCTTTCATATTTTGCATATAACATCTTTGGAAGATTCATTCACATGTTTGTTGAAATCAAATCCCTGGGTCCATATTTGGGCTCTCTATGATTAGATTAGTGCAGTATGAGGAATATTCTTTAAAAATCTTCTTCTTCCGATCCACCCATCAGAATCTTGTGATATTTGGTATGCAGCATCTTGAGAGGGAGGGGTGAGATTCAAGTTTGTTCAAGCCAAGTCCCAGGGTTCATATTTGGGCTCCATGTGGGAGCCCGAATTATAACTTAGTTCATTATGAGGAATATTCTTTAAAAATCTTTTTTTTTCAGATCCACTGGTCAGAATCTTTGGATATTTGGTATAAGCTTTTTTAGGAGGGGCAGATGCAACTTGTTCAAATAAATTCCATGGGTTGGTATTTAGGCTACCATGTTAGGTGAGCGCCCTCAGGCCATCCGAGGTCTCTTGTTTTTTGTTTGACAACTTTGCCCTGGCTCTCTATATTTTTAATTGTAAGTCAGTCACTACTTTTATGTAGGCTTCAAAATGTGTTACTTCATGTCTGTCTTTGTGTCCTGCAGATGAAATGTTTCTTTGCTTTTCATTTGCCTGGCTCTACTTTTTAAATAATTGGAAGCTATCTTTCACCCTCCAACCTTCCTCACACACATACACAAATCAGGGCTGGGGCGAGTATTGAGTACTTTGTCAAAAACGTGGTACTCGAGTACCATGAGTACGAGTACTGAGTACTTTGGACCCAGCCCTGTCACAAATAGATATATTAAACATCAAAAAGTATTATATACTTGAAACAAATGCAGTACAGCAGCTGTGTACAGCTCACTTTCCACGGATGGACAATATTTCCACGGATACAATAATATTTGATGCCAAACACTAACTATTGGAATAATCATTAAAAATTTAAATAATGAAGCACCAGGTATATTTCATTAATTAAAATTATGCTGGTGATAATTTTTATTGCCTTGTAAATACATGAGTGGACATCACTGCTCACGCATGTATTACAACCCGTCCACGGCGACTGTACTGTAACTGATTTGTCCTCTTTGGGAACATATTTTCTACAATTTCACTCTTTTTGACAGAATGTGTGCCTGTGGGGATTAAAACCAAAGTAGTGAAAGTGGACTTGTGGATACGTGCAGCACAAGCACGGCACTACAGAATCAATATTTGTTGATTTTTGGAATTTTAACAGTGCCATGAGACACCACAGTAGCATGTACTGGTCATCCTGTTGGAAACAATCACTGTTTATGACTCGATGTGCCTAAACTGAGAAACCTGAGGCTTTTTCTTACAAAGATTGCAAAATATTCATCAAACACAATGTGAAATGTCTTCAGAAGCCAGAATGTGATTAAATAAAAAGGGAAATTTAATATGTGTCAACATCAATTAATTTATAAATTAATATACGTTTTTTTATTGAAAAAGGCATACTGAAGGGTGTGGGGGCACATCCAGGGCTATATTTTATTGCACCGCAGCTAGGATTCCCGTGAAAAGAACTGACTGAATCAGTTTAACCCTTTAACTAACACAAAGGCAGCAAATTAACCAATACAACACTAACATGACTTGAAATATTTGTACAAATATGGCTGTCATTGGAACCGGCTCATCAGCAGGTTCCAGTAACATCCATAATTATTAAGCTTGGTGAATATTGTTTATCTTCAGCTCACGTGACTGTAAGTCAGGGAGAGCTGAAGTGATTACTTTCTGCCTGTCGACCATCCGTTCATCTGTCCGGCGTGAATTTACATTATCAACATCTCCTCATAAACAACTGGGCTGAATTGAACCAAATTTGATATCCCTGTTCCTTATCATATATACATTCCAGTTTGTTCAAATAAAGTTGCCACGCCAACAGGGGCCCCTAGAATTCTTTGAATAGCACCCATAAATTTTTCTCCAAAATTAAAACAAATCTTCTCCAGAATCATCTATAAGAATCTTTTGATACTTGGTATTCAACATCTCTAGGGGGAGACTAGGTGTGTGTGTGTGTGTGGGGGGGAGGGGGGGGGGGGCAGATTCAGGTTTATTCAAATCGAGTCCCAGAGTTAATATTTGGGCTCCCTATGGGCACCCAAATATCAACAGCGCAATATAGGGAAATTTCTTTGAAACCTTCCGTCAGATTCACCAGTCAGAATGCTTTCATATTTGGAATACAACATATCTAGTGGGTAGTGGGGGTGGGGTAGATTGAAGTTTGTTTGAATCGGGTCTCTGGGTTAATATTTGGTCTATCTATTGAAGCCAAAGTTTAACTTAGTGCAGTTTGAGGAAAGTTCTTTAAAAATCTATTTCTTCAGGTCCACCAGTCAGAATCCTTTCATATTTGATATACAGCATCTCTAAGGGGGTCAGATTCATGTTTGTTCAAAACGAGTCTCTGGGTTAATATTTGGGCTCGTTATGGGAGCTCAAATTAACTCAGTGCAACATGGGAAAATTTCTTTAAAAATCTTTTTCTTCAGACCCACCAGTTAGAATGCTTTAATATTTGGTGTACAACACCTCTGGGAGATCAGATCTAAATTTGTTCCAATTGGGTTCCTGGGTTAATATTTGGGGTTTCTATTGGAGCCCAAAGTTTGATTTAGTGTAATGTGAGGGAATTTCTTTAACAATCTTCTCCAAATCCACCAGTCAGAATGTGTGTGTGTGTATTTGGTATACAACATATCGAGGAGCGGGAGGGGGCATGGGGTGGGTCGTCACATTCAAGTTTTTCAAATCGAGTCCCTGGGTTATTATTTTAACTTGGTGCAATATGAGGAGATAATTTCTTTAAAAGTGTTCTTCTCCAGAACAATCAATTAGAATCTTTTGATATTTGGTATACAACATCTCTAGAGGGGTCAGATTCAAGTTTGTTCAAATGCAGTACCTGGGTTAATATTTGTGCTCCCTATGGGAGCCCGAATTTTAACTTAGTGGAATATGAGGTTATCAAACTCGATCGCATTCGCACAGAGGAGGTTTATAAGAGGAGGTTTATAACCTCCTCTGCACGAATGTGATCGAGTTTCCGATTCCGCATCGATGAAAAGGTCTATTCATTTCAGCGCCATTACCGGGTTATTGTTTTTACTGTTTTATATTTAGACAAAAACATGGACGATATCGAAACATTCGTTGACGCTTCGCGAGTATTGAAATATCGATAATTAAAGGATAAAACATATTTTGGATCAATACACTCTGCCAAAATGTAATGAAATATGTGTACTATCGAATCCCGCCGGTAATAAGAGCGAAAGCTTGATATATATTCCTATTTTTGAGTTTTGAGTTCCCATAAAAACTTGATGGGGAATTTTACCACAGATTTGAATGGGAAGAATCTGAACGAAGAGGGGTAGCCACTACGCTCAGATCGCTGAACTAGGGGGTGGGGCACTATTTATTTAATTAAGTCAGATTTTGTCAAAAGGTATTGTGTGCTGATGCAGATTTTAGTTTTATTTTGGGATTAGGGTAGTTTTCAAAGAAAGCTGTGAATTCTTATCCCTCCCAGTTTATTCGTTAGTAACAGATTAGGAATTCTGTCGGAGGCAATACCAGTTTTTAAGCCCATTTGACACAGATTGGACACTTCTCTTCAAAAGAACAAATTTCCCATGCTTTTCACTAGGCAGAAGCCAAAAGTTGAATTCTATTACAGAAATGAGTCTTTCATTACATGAAAGAGGTAAATGTATCTTTGGTAGGGTTGGGTTTGCTCATAGGAAAAACTGTTGTAAATATTTTAATTAGATTTACCTGCCTCGATAAGTTGCACTCGGAAATTATGTAATCCCCAAAACTAAGCAGTCTTGGGAAAATATGTTGTTTCAATAAACATTTGAAGCATTCTACTGACATCTTGCATTATTGTTGTATGTTCCAGAAGAATAAAGAAGTTGATTTGAGGACTTTTTGGACCTAAAAATTCATTTCATTTGACTATTGGTGTGTTTTGGTTGGGAATTCCCTGAGAAATATGTATATGTGACCAGCACTTCCTTTCTGTTAGTCTTTTCTCTCTTATTTGTTGCATGACCCCCTTTTGAGATCCGAAAAAGGTTGTCCGAAGACCAATACTAGACAAAAGTATTTGAATGCCAAATTTAAAATGATGCGACCATATTCTTTTCTCTTGAACGTTATAATGGTCGCCTATGGGAAAATATTTAGTACTATGATACGTATATGTTTGTCTGAATTAAAAAATTGCAGGAATTCGATTGCATAAAATAGTTTTGTAGTAATGGTTGCGGAATGACATATTTCATTATGTTAGATACTTTGAGGTTCCTTCTTGCGCCTTGCGTATTGTCATATTAAATAGACCAAATAGTAAATTGAGCGTTGCATCAAGCACACATTCCTAGAATGAACATGGAAATGATTTACTACTCACCAGCAAAGTTGCAAAAGAGGCTGCTACTCCACCAATGCGTCCGAAGAAAAATGCAATTCCGACTCCAGTGTTCCTATAATAAATTGACTATGTTCTTTGAGTTTGTAACTGTAATCAACAAATAAATCAATCACCCTTGACAGAGTTGAGGTAATGTGAGGTAACGAGTATCCCCCAAATCCCATTCTGGGGTCAATCGCCAGATGAGTCAAATCATCTACTTCTGTTGCAACGTTTTACTGGGTACATGAGTGATTAGTTTCAGTTATCAAACATATTACGTGGAGAGAGGCGTGTGATAGAAACACCCTGGGTGGAGTTACCACCAAGAAATGCTTATGTTGTGAAAGCACGTGATGCATAGTTTCAACCAGTGGTCCTTCAGTTGAAGCCAGTGATCCATTACAGAAACACTGCGTCTTGTACTTTTTTCGTTGGATTTAATATATCCTCCACCCTACTTCAATCAATACTACGGTTAAATGTGTAAGATTTGGGGTATGGGCAGAACTCTGATCTCTGAACAACTGGATTGCTAGAACGCACAATGGTCGCATATAGAAAATTGTCTCCAGCCACGATGTCTCCGGACGGATGCAGCTATAAATAAACAATGATCAACAACAACAAATTTTCTCGAAGCTTTTCAATTTCACGACGCCTCGCAATCGCTAACCGCTTTTTAAAGAATATACTTTGACGTTTGTCCAAAATGAATATGTTGATGATATGCACATTATTCGCGACAATACAAATGAAATAATTACATCCTATTGTAGTTAGTATTGACAGGAAACATGGGCAACAAAACAAAGTTGAAACCGCGTTACTAGTTTTCTTGCTAGGTAAACATCATGGCGCTTGACGAAGTGAAAGCTGTTAGTTAGTTCTGTGGTACCGTTACGCTGTGACTGTTGCCATTGGGTTACAGATTTCACGTTATCAAACATCATCGACTGGGCAGAGTTATCGCGTTGATTGACTTCACGCAGTTTTAGAGGGGTGGTAGGTTGACTTGAGACGGTTTCCGTTTACATTCCATCAAGTTGAATAGAGATCAGTGAGTCAGGACGCAGAGGCATAAATGCTGGTGTGTGTGTGTATGTATATGTGTGTGTGTGTGCGTGCGTGCGTGCGTGCGTGCGTGCGTGCGTGCGTGCGTGCGTGCGTGCGTGCGTGTGTGCGTGTGTGGTTTTATGGGGTGTCTCCCCTCATCCCGTCCAAAACAACAGTTAGATATCTGGAGTTTCAAACCCTTTAAAATTGACAATTCCATTTCTGAGGCAATTGACAATGTCACTATCAACATGGACTTGACAACAGAGGGAGGGTATATAGGAGGAATTGCATGCCCTCTGGTAGTATATTTTGTGGCATCGTATCTGTACCTCTGACCGTTTGTAATGGTTTTTAAACCACATGTCGAGGCATTTTCTAAATGGAATGAATGTTGTTCGTCCCGTTAGTGTAAAATGGTGTATAGTGGCATCAGCAATTCTAATGCAAAATAGAATCCCCCAATTAGCCTTAAAAGCAGAAGACACCGCTCCAAACTACGCTAAAATTAACATTTGCAAATTCGAAGAGATGCAGAGGATACCGTTTTCCACATCGTCATTCACTTGCAACTTTACAGAATTCGGCGTTCCAATTCTGTTTCACTGCAGACTGCATTAACTATCGCATCTACAATTAATGTAAATTCCCGCGGAAATCCCCTTATTAAGCACAGAAGTTAATTCGATCTTTCAAGTTTTCGTAACATTTAAAAATTCAACTCCAACTGAGATTGAAGGACATCTCTGAAAAAGGGTCGAGTCAAAAGATTTCCGCGAAACGTAACGGGAAATTCATCATATTAGGTATAATGTATGATCTATTTAGCGAAAATTACACAATTCAAAACTACATCGAAAAATGTTGAGAGACGAAGAAACTTCTGAACAACTGGTGGTTTAGAGATCTTAGCCTAATTGGGAACACTACCGTCGTAAAAACGCTGGTTTACCAATATTGATACACTGTCTATCAGATACTCCCAAACCAAGTGATAATATGTTAGACGCAATGCAATCCGCACTATTTCATTATTTATGGGCGGATAAAAGTGAAAAGATTATGTGAAACGTTGTTATGAATCAAGTTGCCAATGGAGAGCTTACGTTTCCGGACTTTCGCCCATACAGTCTTCTCGAAAAAAATGTTTTGGATTAAGAAACTGATGGACCCCGACATAGTATCATCCTGGAAAACTCTTATTTTAGATGACTTTAAACAATATGGCAATGACAAAATTTGATATCTACATAAAGAAGGGATAACAAAAGTCGGGGAGTATGCAAACAGTTTTTTTTAAGAAAGTCCTTACATTATGGTCGTTATCAGATAACAAATCACCTACAGACTCCGAAGAAATTCGTTCGCAACAAATCTTCAACAAGAGAACTATCAAAATCAATAATAAACTTTCATTCAATCAGAGTTCGTGTGATAAAGGTGTATTTCTCTAAATACCTATTGGGTGAGAGCGGAGGCTTCCTAACGTCTGAGGTGTTTTACACAAAATGTGATTTCAGAACACATTTCACTGTCTCCCAGGGAATAAACCAGGCGATTCTAAGACTGTGACGGAAAAAAATCGAGAGGGAAAAAAAATCCGATATTGTCCTGAACCCACAAATTGAGAAACTAAAAGAAACGAAAACGGTCAACAAAACGTTTCTCTACTATTCGTGCGAAAGGAGATTTCGGATCCAGTTCATTCTCAGAGGAAATGGAAGGAGCGTCTGCATACTGATCTAACACAGGACTAGAGTAGAGGATGATATACAAAAGCCATTTCATAACCACAAACGACACTACCTCCTAACACTACTACACAAGATTTTAAATGACGCTCTATTTACATATTCCCGCTTTTTTTAAAGTAAATTGTTCGAGATTGAAGTGTGTACGTTTTGTTTTAACACCAAAGAAACGATGTCACATTTATTCTTTGAATGTCCCATGGCAAAGTCAGACTTGTTATCGTTCGCGGAAACAATGCAGTGATCTACTTCCTCTGACACCACACTTTCTCATCGGTTATAATAATAATAATAATAATAATAATAATAATAATGATAATAATAATACCTTTTTGTCACGAGTAAATAATCTCGCCCTCTTAGTTCTCCTATACAAAAAGTTAATTTATTCCTGGAAGGTGAGAAGGAGTCAACCCAACATGCACGATTTAAGAGAAGTTCAGCGTAGATACCATGAAATACAACTATTCTCCTTTCACATGTATTCCGGAAAAAATCCCGATTAATTCACACAAGATGGGAACTTCTTGAAGCACTGCTTTATCCTCCTACTTCAGAAAACAAGACTTCGGTCTCTCTTTCGACAATATTCTTTCAATGTGTCAAAACAGTAACTGTTATTAGATTATTTCTATTTCACAAACACTGCAAAATGGAAGCATGTCTAGATCGCAGAAATGTTATGGAAACACTGTTTAACGCATGTAAACCTTTGTATCCGCATGTAACAGTGCAATTATACATTTATATATTGCTTTTGTGTCTGTATGTAATTGCATATTTACACTTGTATATTTTATCTGAAAAAACAAATTGCAAAAAAAAGATTGAAAGACATGGAGATGGAGGAAGGTTTCGTAACATTACTTTAGACAATGCAGATAGCAAGCAGTACTTTCGTAAACTTTTCTCGTTAGATACATAATTTTATGGGTTTTTTCTTTTATTTTTTGTTTCAAACATATCAAAAAGTCACTTCTCAAAGTTTACAAATACTTGTTAAGGAGCGTATTTATGTTTTAAGGAGCGTATTTATATTTCGAACTTAGTGGTCAGGTTGTTCCGGCAAACGACTGCGTATATCACACCTTTCACCAACACAGATAAATACACGATAACTGGAATAAACCGAGGAGAACCCACTCCCTCGGCTACACAGTCCCCTGAATACGACTGTTTAATCCCAAATAACTTTTTTTCTATTTTCGAAGTTACTATCTTCACAGCAGGTAAGGTAACATTACATTCCTATTTTGTTTTGAATTTCTGCCTTTGTTTCAATATATTCATTTAGTTTTTTTATTTTCTTCCTGTCGTGATGTTCTGGGCGTGCTCCTTGTTGACCAGGCCGGCATACATGAAGATGATGGATCGGTTTTCTTAAACAAATATTTCAACACCACTAATTGGAACGAAAAGTACAGTTAAAACTAGAAGTCCTGTCACGAACTGTGCGCTTATCTAGGCTTAATTGCGCGTAGGAATTGCGTGCAGTTGCCATATCGAATGGCATCCAAAAGCACGGCAGGTTCTCCTGGTTACTCATAGCAAACACAGGCAATGTTTCTGCCAGTGGACCTCAAGGTTACCCGGAGGTCCATTGGCTGAAACATTGCTTTTATACAGGCTATATGTACAACATTTGATAGCCTTACTATGGCGTAGATTAACGCGCAGATCGACGTGCTATTTGTGCGCATTCCATCACAGGACTTCTAGTTTTAACTTTACGTCGCTCTGATGAGATCGTGGCTTCATTTTACGGAATGAAATAAATAACGAAATGATATTATATTCATATTTGGCCATATTTACTCTTATTATTCTTTAGTTTGGCGGTCTTTTTCGTTCGGTCAATTGAAGAACCAGTGACGAATTTGGACTGGGTGATCACGGTGCATGCCCTTACTAACATTTCACGAAGATTTCAAGATAGCTCAAGGATGACTGATAGAATATTATTCTCTTATTTTGTGTTCGCCGATTATACTCGCGTTTGACACAACTTCTTGAAACCATGTAGTTGAGAACATTCCAAGAATCAATGTCAGAGGCAAATTATATCAGTGCTGAAAAATAAGATTATTTTTTTGTAGCGAAATCCCAAATGCGCTATTAAATAACAACAAATTGCGCGATCTTCAAAGCGGAGGTCAAAACGAAGCTGTTTGTTTGCATCAAACATTAAAAGAAATGGTTTTGACCTTCATTTGAATATTACAGGTTAATGCGATGAGCTGACGGTAACATGGTCTGAGGTTTGCGGCTCGGAGCATATGTTCAACCGAGACGCGAAGCGTCGAGGTTTAACATACGCTCCGAGCCGCAAACCTCAGACCATGTTACCGTCAATTTATTACAATAACGTATATGTTCTAATAAGACACTACCCATAGCCCAAAACCTACATCACGAAACGCGAGAGGCTTATTTACTAAACTTATGATCGTTAAAAGTTGCCTTGTGCAATCACATGTTTAATAAATAAACTTCTCGAGTATCCACGACGGCACTGGATAAATAATCAAAAAAACAGATAAACTCATTTCATCTCAGTAAAAATCGTAAATCGGTTTGTAATTTAAACAACACTTTATCCGGAACACCATCTGCTGCACGTGTGAAAAATCCAGAAAAATAAAGGGGTTTGCTAGTCACTCCGTTCGTGAAACAGTTTCGAAACGGGCGACGTCATTTCCAATATTTCGCATTGTGACGTCAGACGATAACATTTGCTACTGGAGCCGTAAACATAAAGGAAACTATGCCAGCTCTCATCCAATCAGATGGCGAGGATTTTACTGTTATTGGAACATAATGTCTTCTTTGTCATCGCTATTCTACGCGGGTTTTAGCCCATAGAAGATATAATTTGGGTTTCGACAGTCCAGTGAAGAAGACATTATTTCAAATGAAATGAAAACGGCTTTTTAATTGGCTGAGGGGTACGTTGTAACTTTTAGTCCACAGTATCTTTTAATTTGTACACCGTGGTAAACTACGGTGTAAAAACGGGAATACACAATAATTGATAAAAAGGCTTATAAAGTCATGTTTATATTATTATAATTATTTATTTACCAGCTCATATTTTAAAAAAAAATAAAAATATGGGTAATTGAATATTTTGAAGTAAATTATTACTCAAAAGATTTAATGAAAATAAAAATATGTATGCATTCAGGGGTTTATTTATGGTGTTTTTTTTTTTTTTGGGGGGGGGGGTCTGATGCTCATTGTTCTGGTATCTGCTTAATTAAAATATCTCAAATTAATTTTAAGAAACGCTTTGTAAGTCATACTGAAATTGAAATTTGAGGAAGGAATATAAAAGTAATTCCAGTAAATGGAGCCAAGTGCAACAAAGGTGTACCACTTTACTAAGTACATATTCATTGGAAAAAAGGAACATGTTTATTTTGAAATCTAAACACCTGTCAATGACACTCTGGAACACTTTTACCCGGATGCAAGGAAACAGAAGGTTGAATATACAAAACGTTTTATTCCGTTAACGAGTGTTTAAAACTGTGTTAGGTGAACTTAAATCATCTGGTGAGGGTGACTGCGTGCACTATCTAGTAATACCCGAGGGTGAGAGCGAAACACTTTGCAACAGTATTCGTTTGTCGCCACAAACACCCACTGGATTACAGAATAAAGTTCATATTGACATTCGGTTGATTATCAGTAGAAGAGGAATGGGAGGTTTTTGTGAAATGACCAAGGACACGTTTAATGTGTAAATTCACAGCGCCATGTACCTGGAATACGTCTGCAAGGCTCAAGACTAACTTTCTGAAAATAGACGTGAGACCGACAAAGAAAATCACGGGGGCGTCAAGACGGAAGCGAAAAATTCTCCGTTTTGACCAGTGCTCTCTTTTGAAAAATACAAATCCAAACTCAATTCAGCAAATAAGAAATTATGGAAGCGTCCTCTTGATTCTCTCGGTGATATTGGTATCACCAGGTACACAAAACAGCCAGTCGCAAAAGACTTCCTCAGTTCCTTCATGGAATGCTTTAGCAAATCCTGTAAACTGTCACACGTTTTTACCAACCATTCCCCGCCCGCAACCGACACCACAGTTCTGGCAAGAATCAATTTCTCGCCTGCTCAAATTATGTCTGTTACTGGACACAAGTTTGTTCATTCTCTGTCAGTTTGTCATCGAGTTTCAACCGAGGAAAAATTGCAGTGGGCACACGAATTAATAAAACTGTTGACAATTCAGTCACACAATACCAAACACCTGTTGCTGACCACGCTAACACAAGTGAACAATCTTCAACTTCAGCAACGCCCGTGACAGTTCCAACAAATCAGGGCACTTTTTCTGCAAGAGACACACCCAGTGGGGAACTTGCAGCATTAGATGTATCGATACAAGAGGCTCTATTCTCTGGTGATTTTAACACCCAGATTCAGTGTCACTAACAGCAGCTAATGAGGGGTCCACGAATGTACACTATCTTTAATAACTGCATCATTGGAAACGTTGAAATTGTATTCGGAAAGTGAAATAACAATCTTGAACTTTATGTACAACACTAGCTCTGATATTTAAGTTTAATTTATAAATCTTTCTGTCTTTAATTTATAATTTCATTCCCATTTGTCACGAGCCTGTTATTTAGTCAAACAGTCCGAAAATGGTTATGTCTATCCTAACACGAAGCTCTTAGAAGGTGGAAGCGGCTAGGGAGTGTGGTGGGATTGTGGGATATGGTTGGTGGTGAATTTCAAAGCCACTAAATTTTAGTAAGGAAATCAGCTCAATGATTTAGTGTATGGGAACTTCCACCGACCCGGGAAATCATACACCTTTCGGCTATACCTCATGGTGTATCAGTACCAAGACCGGTGTAATTCCCATACATCCCGGTAGACAAAAGGATAATTTATAATAACATAATTAGCATTTAAGTGAAAGATTACTATGTGTATGATGACAAAAGAAGTGATGCGCACTCTCTTCAACCTCACCCTCTCGTGGCATACAAGCTAAAACAGGTTGTCATACTTTCAGAATAAAGCAATGGTAGAAAAAGATCAGGAAACACCAAAGTAAAAAAATGTAGTTTCATCAGTATCAAACTGTTTAAAACAAAGTTTTAACCCGTTATCTAACGAATCGGCCGCATCCCCCACCCATCCCCCCAAAGTAAGCAGTTAAAAAAATATATTTCTTAAAACATTTTAACAAAACCATATCATGTGCCCCTCATTAGAACGATCTCGTCGAGCTCGTTCCAATGAGAGAGTCACGTGATATGGTTTTATTGAAATTTTCTGACCAATTTGATAAAGCAATGATTAAAATAAGAAATTTTGATATGGTATGCGCTCGTTGAAGGGTTAATGGCGTTAGTTCACAGGAAGGTACTGTAAGTTAAAACAGATGTACCAGTTTTTGTGGGGTGTGATGGAATTAGTTTACAGTTTAGCAAATTACATTTGCATCGTTCCTAGCAAGCATTGCAGTTGGCACTTCATGCTTTCGTGAGATGCTACCTCCATTGGAGCGGAGTATCTTTTAGATTTATAGATTGAATACTAACGCAACAAACATTTGCAAAGGAACGAACCAATCAATCGAACAAATATAGCGAGGACATTAGCTAGTTCAAGTTCCTATCTTACCTTATACTTGTTGGAAATATTTCGGACGTATATACAATTGCTAAACTGGTACATATAGTTGCGATGAGTAGGACCATGAGGTTACATCCTTTTCCTATGACGTTTAAGGCAGTGGATGAATCTGCGAATGTAAAACATACATAAAAAACTCAAGAAAGGGTCATCCAATGATGAGACAATCATAACTTCCCACAAGCACCCTTACCCCTCTGTACCCCAATCTACAACTGGAAGTTCTACCCGTGGTTGTTGAACAAACAAAACATGAAATCAATGCCGTCAAATGTGAGACTACCTGTGGATAAAAAATAGCCATATGAACACGTTATGCATATTCATGTTTCCATGACAAAGGAAATTTATCATTCTGGAATAAAACAAACATAACTAGCAAAGTGAGAATGTAACGTATTATCAGTGCCTCCATCGACCACACCATATCACAGTACCATCAACTTGTTTCATCGATGCAGTCAATAATAATAACAATAATAACTCTTTGGCCGGCCGCTGTTTTGTTGCGGTTCTCGGGTTAGAAGGTGTTATTTAACCCTGTGCCTCACTACCCCATACCTTGTCTGTCCTCCCAACAGCCGAAAACGAACTGTTTGATGACATCCCGTACCCCATTCTCACCAATCTATACTAACGCTCTCCTTTTTGCCAATTGCTTGCAATCTTTTTTTTTTTCTGGCAGCGCGGCGACTCAGTAGTTAGAGCAATCAACACCCAACGGAAAGGACGACAGTTCGATCCTGACCTTTGGTAACTGCGTTGTGTCCTAGGGCAAGACCCTTAATCCCGATTGCCAGCTAGTGGGAACATGGTGACACTGTATACTAAGGCGTACTGCACGTTGATGAACTTTTATGATGCACTTGCATTCAATCGCTGTTAACCTTGCTTGTTAGGAGCTGGTACGTTGCGGAGATTGACAGTTGTGCCGTCTTTCTAAGAGGTACTCTCCTGACACTCCAACTTCCTTCGTCTGTAAAACTGTCCGACACGATGTGACCTTGGTTGTCGAAAGTGTCATTAAAACCAAACAAAACAACCAAAACAAAGGATGTTTTCTGTTAAATGTCCATTTAGACCATTATTTTAGACGAGCAATAGGGACATACAAGACCACTCCTGCTGCATAAGGGTTGCATTTGTTCATTATATCACCTATTTGAATCACTTTTTCAAACCAAAATATAAATAGTGAAACAAGTGCAAACATAATGAATCGGAGCAGAGAAAGAACTAAACTAACAAGTGTACCGCCAGGCGATGGATCAGTATACGGCTGCCTTAGAAGAAATTGCGCTGATGCTGGTTATCGAAAGGAACCATCCTCTAGCCATGCTTAATCAACCATAAAAAACAGAATATGTTGGATCTATCGTTTTCAAGTTATCGCGTGGACAATCGAAAGTCCCTGCAAATCCAAGATGGCTACCGTGGTGGCCATGTTTGATATGTCAGAATGCTGGTTATCGAAAGGAACCATCCTCTAGCCATGACTAATCAACCATGGTATAAAAACACTATGATGAATGCGTTGGTGTTTCAAAAATAAGTGGTAGCATTCAGGGGCAGGCAGACATGCCTCGACGGCAGAACACTTGAACACGAGTTTCTTTTTTTTAAATTTAACGAATCGTTCACGAAGTTTGTTTTTGTTAAACGTGTATTCAGATCAAAAATTTAAAATATCCTTAACAACATATACGTAAAACATGAATCCATTTGTTCATTCTGGTACGTATTTGAATCAGTTGACAGAACAGGTCGTCCCTTGAGTGCAGAGTGCACAATTTGCTGTGCTAGAGCATTGTAGATGGCACCTTGCTGCATTCAAGAGTCGAAATGCAAATATGGTTAAGGCATACTTGTTAAATCTTCTCACACTCTAAAGGAAAGGAATACCACATCTGTCTGGTCCCATACAGGTACTATCATCAGATTAGCAAACATTCAGCTGTCCTTCAAAAGACATGCTATTATTTCTTCAGGGTGATGTTGGGCAGAATGGTCACGACAGCTACCGCTAATTGCTAACAGCGAATTTGGATGAATTAAAAACAATACACTTACTAATAATGAGAACAAAATTGAAATACTGGTCATCACCTCTCTCACACCTGCTGGTACTCCAAGACTTCATACCTGTACTTTTTAGGAAAACAAGAAATAGTCTTTATTTTGTTTTGATATCACTTGTTAATAAATGATGAATTTCAGTGGTCATATAGTTTGCCATGGCAACAATCCGCCATAATTATATGGTTGGTGATTTGGGACTATATGCCAAACAGATTAACTGCACTTTTAGTTTTAAATTGAGATATTTGTGCAACCTGAGGAGTCACAAGAATACTTCAAAACATCTCCACAGATATTGATCATAATTTACGTACTTTAACATTTTATCATGATTTTAGGGTATTATTTGCAGATTTGAGAGGGAAATTTGGCGGCCATCTTAAATCATGATCACGTAAAATAAAACAGAATACATTCCCAAATACTCAGCGAGATGTGAACTTTGAGAAAACATATAATGATTTCTTTACTAGAAACAGCAAGCGGGCGTACAAATTCTCCCGTACATATGCTAGCAACTGTTATGGGCATATGTTACACTAAGCAGTGTAGTTTTAAGTTAGTTCCTCCAAATTACGCTCAGACGAAGAAGACAGCAATGAAGTTGCAAACACCCTACCCGCGTGGCAAAGGCAATTGAGCGAAACAGCCGCAAAACCCGTATTATTACTATTTTTATCAGAATCAGAATGGAACGACAAGCCTACAAACTCCAATAGTTTTTCTTTCAGACAGTGTTTTGTGCGTCCATGTTGGATGCACTGCGTCATGTTGTCTTCGAATTCATCATTGTTTCTTTGTGAGGATTGTGACATTGTCCAGTTGTTTGGTTTACGTTTGAAGATTGTTTTCAAAGCTGAAACAAGCTAAGCAGTTTTTTTCTAAAGTTTGGGTTCCGTCCCGATTACACATGGCCAGGAATGCCATGTTTGGACTTCCGCATTTCATTTGTAAGACATAAAGCTACCTTCACTCCAGTTTACGTTTCTTTCAGTTTGAAAGTAATGCTATCTAATATGATATCAATACCAACATTTTCGAAGTACTTGCTTTAATGCTTGCATTTTTAGTATCTACAGTGCAGTAATGGTGATTTTTTCATAACAGCAGGTCGAAATAACTATTTTATTTGTTGTTGACTGTCAACGGAATAAAGTTAAACATTTCTGCATATATATAGTATATAATAAATAATATGAGAATACACACTTGCCATTAAAATATAAAATGAGGGTCGAAACGATTAATCCTAGTCCAGCCGTTCCATGAAGTATGATAGCGAATCCTTTTCTTGAACATCTGAAAAGAGATGATGCGGAGACTGATGGAACGTTTTCACCGTTAGCATCAATTACTTAATTAATTTATTTGTTTGTCTTGGGCTCGTTGCAACGATGGATCATAAGCTATGTTTTTTAAGAGAAAAATAAAAAAAATTCAGTCATTCAAGTATTTTATTTTGCAGTTGTCTTCTGTGAAGTACTGTGAATACAAAAGTGGTATTATTCTGGCGAAGATCGCGACACCCATTGAAGACCGAATCACAAAATCAAATGGAAATAAGTTTGCTATATATATATATATATATATATATATATATATATATATATATATATATATATATATATACACATGAGAAAATTAAAAGATACAAGTTTCAAGCAATTCTTCGTATGTCGTTATAATTCAGTGTAAACCACATTTGCATAGAATACAAAAAGTTGGTTAGCACTTTCGACACTTAAAGTATCATCAGACAGACATTTTAAAATGCAATATATATATATATTATTTGCTGCTTCAGTATACAAACTCCAATAGGTAAATATTTAAATCACCTCGAAAACATCAAGATATTAACACGATTAGTGGAACTGCGCAGCCTATTCATAACACTTCAGCTGAGGAGGGTCTACCTTCATAATGATAATGTCATCAACGATTCGGTAAAAAATCACACCTCGATTAAGAAACATTTCTTGTGCCGATTCACAGAAAATGAATTGTTACGGTATTGTTTATTAGATTTAATCGCCTGGGATACTCCTGTTGGTTGGAAAAGCGAGGCCATGCATGAAATATTGCATACGATTTAATCTAAACATGGTCGGAGGGCTACTTGGAAGCTAGACTACTTCCTGGCCAAAATTGCGTCAAATTCCTGTCAGAATTACACTGACGACTTGAGAGCTTGATACTTATGCTAGACAGGAAGCGGAGGTTATCGTGCAGTACCATAAGCTCGAGGCGGAGAGACCTCAACATTGGTATCCTCTCACGTTTGGATGTTGGGCTCTGGATTTCTCTCCCAGCAGTATTGACAAAATAGAGGACCAAAAATTCAGCTTTAAAGGTTCTGAGGCTAAATATGTCAACCTCTTTAATCTGAAGAAATATTGTTCTTTTCTATGTTGAAATTGGCCCGTCGTCTAACCCGGGTTACAGACAAAACTTGCAAAACGAATCATGAATAACCAAACATTTTAATTTCTTGCTCCGAAAACATAGCTTATGATACCCTTATTGGAACGAGCTAGTGAAAACAAAAATAGAAGCTTTGTTTTCGGATTTTTATTGAATGAAATGGCTACAAAACGCATTAAATGCATGTTAGAATGCTAGATGGAGTGTTTTCATACACACATTCTGTTATACAAACGGAGGTCTGTTGTACCCAATGTGTACTGTTTGGGGCCCACATGACCAATTTGGAGTAGTAGTACAGTATGTGTTAATTAAATAAGACGTTGTGTCATGAATAATACATGTGTACGTTGTTTTTCCACCAATAAATTTCCAAAAAAGTCTCAATTTTTTAACTGGAATTCCGACTAATATTTCAGCTACATCATCAAGGCATGTATTCGAGAGGAGAAGGAATGCCTTGTTGACGTAGTTGGAATATTGATCGAACAAATCATTTAACCGACACCC
Source organism: Pictodentalium vernedei (assembly GCA_031216915.1). Lineage (NCBI taxonomy): Eukaryota > Metazoa > Mollusca > Scaphopoda > Dentaliida > Dentaliidae > Pictodentalium > Pictodentalium vernedei. Next base: position 363,629,207 of record CM062293.1, read on the forward strand.
CTGAAAACATTTAATACAAGGGGATCGCACGAGTGGAAATGAGTTTTGTACGCACAAAGTCGGTTTTCGTCCATCATTCCTACTGCGATTAATAAGGGTCAATACTAACTCTTCAGATGGACTTCGAGAAGGCTTCCAAAAGTTTTTGTCAGGAATTAGGGCTAGACGTGAATTGAAATGACAGAACATGTATGGGCGGTTAAGCTACAATTCCACTCTTATGTGACTACGCTTAAGGCTTGGATGGCACTCCGGACAATATATTGTTTAACAAAATAAGAAAACAAATCTCGAAAATTCTATATGGATCGGTCAATTTCCTTTTTTGGAAATACGCTTTTATTTCAATTTCTATGCATTAGATAGAACTTAACACAATTCTTACCTTGTCATAAAGAACCAAGCCAAAGGACATCCGATTAAAGGTGAAGAGGCGGGCACTGAGAAATTTATATACCTGTTGGAACCCAGCAAGCCAGGGATGAGAAAGAGACTGAAAACTAAGAACGTGTCAACAAACCTGAAAGTAGAAGATGTATGTCCGCTTAGTGGAGGAAATATTTTCATAAAGTCTCGTGTTAGTACCTATGAAGCTGAACATACTGAAACTAAATGTTCCGATACAATCAGTCACAGGACATAGCAGAACGCCATAAGCATACAAAACTATGAACAAACATTCTCTTTGACGAAATGGATCGAGAGACGAACAGCGGTGTTTTAAGGCCTCAAATTCCTATATTTGCGTTTGTTGGAGGAATATAACTTCCAAAAACCGCCAGCGGAGACGAATCAGTTTTGAAGCATTCAGTTATATAATATCATTAACCCTTTACCTAACATGAAAAGCAGACGACACCTGCAAAGCAAACACAATTCTTAAATAACTATATTTTTCATTTTTTGTCTCAAAAACATAGGTTATGATCCCTCTTTGGAACGAGCTCTACGAGGTCGTTCCAAAGAGGGGTTATAACCTATGTTTTTGAGACAAAAAATGAAAAAAAATAGTTAAAATTAATTGGCGATTTGAGTGAATAGCGCTGGTCGGTTTTGGCCGTTACGTTGGGTAAAGGGTTAACATAACGGCTCAAAACCCCCCAAACTACAGTCATAGCGCAATACATTTCACCTCATCAGACGTAAGCGATGGGGAGGGGTTATCATGTTCATTGAATTCAACTAGCATTGCATTTCGCGGTTCACATTTTCAGATTCACTCTTTTTTCTTTTTTAACTTCTTTTCTTTAGTATGCATTGGTGTCATGACTGGAAAAAACACACCTGCTGATCTGTTCTTTCGAGCATTGGCCTTGAGTAGTTTGACAGCTACTAACTGCATACACGGAGGTCAATCGCCAACAATTGTCTTATAATCGCATAACAATTGCTGTTGGCATGGTGAACACCTTTTGTCCTGTTTGATTACCGAGATTAGTTCATTTGGGGGTACCAAATAGAACACTTTGAAAAGTTTCTCAAATATTTCGAGGGACAGAACGTACAGTGGTGATGGGGACGCCACGAACTCTCTGACACGGTTTTGAATACCAAGATAAGAGGGAGAAAACTATCTGTGCGTGTCACGTGCGTGTCACTTGCGCCATCACAAAGGGCATAATCACCATTATAGATATCACATGAGCATTCATTTTGAATTTAATATAGTATTGTTGAGGATGTCAAATCGGTTGCGGTTTTCCTCCGGTGGTGTTAAGATATGCCTATTTACGAGTTCAACGCTCGTGGGAATTGGTTGATCAAAATCAGAAAATCTGTTGTAACATTGTTCCATGATGAAAAACTTGGAAGGCATAGGTGCAGACTTTCGAAGTACAGGGAAATCTTATGAGATATATTATTCTAACGACCGATAATCAGAATTAGAATGCAGAATGAAAGACAGAGAAGTACAAATAAAAGCATACTATTCCCTCCAGAATATGAAAAACAGGCTACCAGACGTGTGGTGGATTTAACACACGTTCCCCATGGTGTTAACTCCGGGAGATATGAGAAGAGACTGGGGCATCTTAACTCTTCAACTAGGCACGAATAGTCAACGACACCTACAATATATTTTTCTTTAATAACTAAATATTTTAATTTTTGCCGCCAAAACATAGTTTATGACCTCTCGTTTGAACAAGCTCGACGAACTCATTCCGATAAGGAGGCAAAAGCTGTATGATAGAGGCAAACATGCTGAAATTAATAGTATAATTTTTCACACCATTTTGAAGAAAAAGTCCTGGTTAACATTATAAATATTAAAATAGAATGAACAAACATACATTGCCAAGGAAAGTAAGTTGTTGGGTTACAACAAGACTATTTCAAACCATTTTCATTTGTTAATAATTTGAACCCTTGATTTCATTTCTTCATTTCTTGGGAGATTTTGGTCAACCCAAACAGTTTTTCGTGTGTCTGTTAATCGCGTAAAAAAAATTAAGATTTTCCCTTTGCCTAGATATTAGGCCCCTGAAACATAGCAGGAAGGTTTATATGAACTGCCCTTGGTACTGTCAAGGGATTTTATCATGATGCTTTAACTTAATAGCTTGTTTTTGGTATTGTCAAGAAATTCTTTGAGTTTCACTCTGTTGGAAATATAAAAGGGCTTTTTGAGCCTTTTTCAAAAGAGCATCTCAGGAAAGTACATTAAATGAGTGATTATAAGTCGTTAAATAAACTCTGTTTTTTGCACTGAGAACATATCAGAACCGCTTAACCTTTCCACCTGTTCTTTGTGACTTAATGTCTATTTTGCACAAGCCAGTGCTCTGTAATATTTATTTATTTATTTATTGGTGTTTAAGGTCACATATTTCTGCACAATGGATAATCATGACCATGACAGTTTTACGGGTGGAGGAAGCCGGATTACCCGGAGAGAACCACAGAGCAACGGCGAACAACTGTCAGCTCCCCAACATACTAACTCCACACAAGCAGGTTTAGCATTGGTTGAAGACAGGTGCACCATCGACAGTTCTCACATTTACTATGATCTCGAAGCAGTGTGGAATGGCACGCAGTATTCGCAGAAACAATTCCGTAACGTTAACAACGCTCGTTTTGTGTACTCTCTACATAATTGTCTCAGTGTGTAACCTCATGGATAGACGGCCTCTGCATAGGGGCGGAGATGGGAGATTAAGGAGGGTGTGACACCTCCAATAATTTGTCCAGTCTGGACATTTTGTCAGGATTAGAGACTAAGATATGGATTCTCTCTTGCGAGTACCCACATGTTTTTTTAAAGACTAGACTTGAAAGTTCGACAATCGGTCATACAAATGGAGGTCTGTAATACCCGACTCGAGCGGTTGGGGGTCCAACCTGAGCGATTTGATGTACCAGTTGGGCATGCGTTAATTAAATAATAAGTTGCGTCACAACTACTACGCATGTTTTGTTCAAACGATAATTCCGATTTAATAATATTCCAACTACAACATCAAGGTATGTCTTCATGGAAGGCATACCTTGATGATGTAGTGGGTATATTGGTCAGTCGGGATTGGAGTCACCACAGTCGGGATAACTCATTCAGCTGACCACCAACCACCCCACAATCGATCATCTTCGCGACGACCGTCATAGATACAGATTGGGTCTCAGTTTTTTTTTTTTTGTTTTTTTTTTTTTTTTTGGGGGGGGGGGGGAGGGCACCAAAATGGACCATATAAACGACTCCAAACTGGGCTTGTAGAATTCATATTAAATGGAGTGTATTCCATAACGTAATTACGCAGAACGTTCGTACTGTTTCGTACATTACATGGAAAGAAAAATCGTTGTGTGAAGGGCGTAAACGTAATTCGTTTGTCATTGAAATGAGAACGATTATGCTATTTCGGATAACTAGTGTGAGAACGACTGTCGACTCACCACATGACCCAAACTGTAAAGAACTGTAGCATGATTTTGGGTTCTCTCAAAGCTGATTTCAAATCCTCCAAAACAGAGACATGTTTTGTTGCATCATTTAATTGTGTGTGCTTTTTTATTGCTTCGTTATCGCGTTCTTTTACATCTTCATTTCGCGTAATGTTGCTGTCTGTCTGGAGTAGGAAGGTCGATTCATTTGTTTTCGTTGAGACTGGTTGCTTCAAGTATTTACCGCGTGTATCGGCAAGCAAAATATTCTGCACAGGAATATTGTTGGTTTTACATATTTTTAATAATAATTTTACCACCTCTTCATTTTGTTTCTTAGCCTTTAACCATCTTACTGATTCGTCCATCATGCTGAAAATAATAACACATCAATGTAAATATCAAACTATAAACTGTTTCTCGTTTGAATGTTTGACACCTAATTTGTCAAAGACATTGTAAGCGGCTCGGATGATTTCAGATGATTTAATTACCCCCTGAATTCCAACCATTTTTCCAGGAGAAAACTGGAAGACGGTCAAGTTGGATATGTTATCTTTTTTACAATCGACAATCTAATCTATCGGTAAAAATATCAAGATGTCATTGCATACACTGGCTTTATAATATCACTATGTTTTATAACATGTCTATTGTTAATCCTTTGAACTCGTAAGACAGATTTGTCGGTCCAAGGCATAATTTCTTCCTATGTTTTGTCTTATTAGAAGAGGTCCATACACCGGGCATTGATGATAAAATAATAACATCAGTCTGCAGCCGGTTATTATTTTATCCTTCCTGTATAATGATATTGGACTTACCCATCTCACTGTAAGTGCACACATATGCGAAACCATTCCAGGAAACGAAGGTTCAAAGGGTTAAGAAAGATGTGAAGGTGTGCATTGCACATACTGTCATTCATTGTTTACTGGAAATAATTCACAAGAAGATTAGGATGCAGTGGGTTATCGTGAGCATGAACCACGTGATGTACTTCAACAATATCCCAAAGTGGATGGATTATTTGCCCTTGTCTCTATATCCCAATAAATTCCGTCATTTGATTGGTCAGAATGCCTTGTACAAATAGCCATGGTACAAGGCATTCATAATTAGCATTTATCACAATGTGATAATCAGGCTGAGTCCAATCTCAGTATCAGATATAGGCACAGTATTCAAAACCGACAAGGGCCTATTCAAACTGATGACTTGGTTGCGTATAGTTTATTGTCTAAACTAACTCAATTACATGACAAACAGCAACTCGTCGACTCCATTCATTGTCATGAGTTGTGAACTTGAATAAATATGTGAGCTAATCCTAGCGGGATAATCTAACTAAGCCAATTTTATGCTTAGCACACGGTAACCACCAGGGCACTCCCGGGGTTGCTTCTGACGGGCTCGTGGTGCCTGCCCTCCCCCCCCCCCCACACTTACATACAAATAGCCATGGGAAAAGGTGCACCCCGCATCCAAGGTATATCATCAGATTTCCGACAATTCGATCATATTTTGTCGTTATAAATGAAATAGTCGAATAATTAAAATGAAACAACTTGCGAAAAATAAAATAAGGGCAAATAATTCGTCTCCCGAGTACCAGTTAACACATAGAACACATTGGAGCTCAGGGGACGATATGTCAACAAAATACTGCTTACTCGTTTCCTTAACGACACAGGGGATGTAACTCTATCTGTTGTCTTTTGCGTTTGTAAAAAGAAAATAGCTATTCACGAATTTGGTACAACTTTTTACGGAGCGTGAGAAACGCGTCCACAAATTTTTCTGCACTATGTTTCTATTGTGTTTCAAACGAGACAGAAAATCGTTATCTCCGTCAACATTATGGTATATGGAGATTTAATACCTGCATGTCTCATTTAAACACCTGGCCTGTGGCTCTGTGTTTAAAAACCAACATCCAGGTATTAAATCTCCATATACCATACATGTTGGCGGAGATAACTGACTCTATGCGTATTTGAAATACGATTAACTGATCTATTCGATTCGTAGAAGAACTACCATTTTATGAAATGTTGCTGGTATTTCACTAAATACTCCGGTGTGAGCCTTAAATTTAATTTACTATTGCTGCAGGAATCTTATAGATGGCGTCATATGATCCATGTTATACCGTTATTCAAACGAAACGCGAAGTGACATTCTACACTGCTTATTGTTTGGGGATGGGAACGCAGTGGCTCAGTGGTTACAGCATTGGAATTCAAACCGAAAGGAACACGGTTCGACCATCCACCTGGGCAACTGCGTTGTGTTCTTGGGCATGGCACTTAATCCCGATTGCCCACGTTGGAGCACATGGCGCTGTGTACTAAGGTGTACTGCAAGTCGATGGCGCACTTGTCGTCGACCAATACTAACCCTCCTTGTGGGGTGTCAGTACATTGGAAAGTCTGATAATTTCCCACCATTGCTCATTGGTTCTATCAGGGTACTCCGCCTTCCCTCGCCCGTAATACTGTCCGACACGAGGTAACCCTGGCTGTCAAAAGTGCCGTTAGAACCCCTATAAATAAATAAATAAATATAAATAAATAACAGTAAACTTTGTTCTTATGGAAATATGCCAACACAAAAGTACAAGAAAGTCACGACACGTGTGATCTCAAATCCATCAAGTAACATGCTGTTTGGAATTGACTCCATAAACATATATGTCTTTGCTAAAGATAAAGTGACAGGTGATCTCTGAAAAATTATTTTCAGTTTCATGAAAGAAGTGCGTATCTTCATCTATGAATCAATCTAAATAAACGACAAAAAAATTGTTAAAACCAGGGCACAAAGTATATTAAATCAATTAACATTTTCCACCTCTTTGTATTGCAATAACACCCATTCCAGTGAATCCGCTCGATATGTTCTAAAACTCCCGTGGAGTCCATAAGCATAAAATGTACACCAGAGATTAACCAACTTAGCACAGCGTTCAGACATAGACAGTAGAACGTGGTGGATGGCCCCGTGAAACTGTCCGACACGAGGTGACCCTCGGCTGTCGAAAGTGTCATCAAAAACACAGAATAAAAAAAAATCGTTGGATTTGATCAAAAACCGTTAAAAATAAACATAAATAGCGCCAGTAATTGCTTGATACTGACAATAAGGAATAACTGAAACTGATGAACCAACAAGACAAGTTAGTTTTTTGTATGGTGCTGAGCCCAATCACTGGACCTCTTTTGCAATTTACCGGCACTCATTGATAAAAAAAAAACTGTACTCATTGTTAGTGTCAACCGCAGGTAGGATCATGATTTCGGGGCACCAGTCTAATTGTGTAAGGAATTTGACACAGGAATCGCCCAGAACCACTATATACCTTAACCCTCTGAACCCTGGTGGTATTTCCCATAACAGTTCAATGGCATCAACTGGATGATTCCATATTCGTTATTTGGGGTAAGACTAATTAATATGTTGCCTTGGGGATGCACGTTGAGAGTATTGATGTATCTATCATACAACTTCACGCAACAACCTTCTACACCATGATTTCAAGTCCCATCACGATAATGGACTGGAAACCGGCCGCTCTGGTCCAAAGGATTAGATAGTCCATCGCCTATGTTTGGATTCACATGTCGGGAATAAATCAATTGCTCGCCAATTCGAACCTGTGTTCCATTTTCCTAAAAACTGATATATTCCAGACGACTGAATTTGTAAAATATCATAAACATTAATTTTCAATGATTCAGCAAAGAAATTTTGATTTGACCGAATTTTTATGACATTCACACTAGATATGAAGACTCACTACAGCCGTGTTTTTAAGATTTAGCTGTGAAATTCCTCTTATTATGTTAATAACCTGATGGTCAATGTGAATTAAATACTAATTGATAGGATTATATATGACTGGGGCATGAAGGAGAATCGGTGCATCTCTGTGAGTCAAGTAAATTCACATCACACCAACGGTAGTCTGCGCACACACTCCACGAAAAGTGGGTACACAAACAGCCCATAACTGCTTCGAATATCTTGCAGAATTAGACTGGTGGCCTCAAGGATCTAGGTAAGATACATTTTTTTTCTCCTGCACAACATAAACTCCACACAAGAGTAGAGAGATTGGATAATTAACAGTAACGTTTATCCTGTCGGCGGACAAGTTTAATATTGGCGTAATTATAGCTGATACCTGATAACTTCATTTTTGGTACAAGGATTTCGAAGAAACGCAATGTAGCGGACAAATTAAACCTGGTGTCAACTAGTCTGATTTCAGAAATTGATATTAATCACGACATTGAAACCATAAATGTGCCAATTACAAAGTTAACGCCATGAAGTTTGCATATTGATGCTTTCATGAGACGAATCGATGTTAGTGTTCTCACAACAACTAACACACGACTCCAGAACGTTGAAGGTCTGCATGCGTTTGGGCTACTTCATATCGAATACCAGTGACCTGTGACGTTAGTGACTTCGGTATATATCGAAAAACACTTCAGGTTGAAAACAGGTTCAATATATTACGAAATACCATTATTACTCCACATGGCATTCGCGATTTGCACAGTTCCTTCATTCGTAACGATATTTGTATTGAAGCTGTATTGTAATGAGAAGTATCGATGATAGTATTTTTCGATCACGCAAATAGCTGCCTATCACTACACTGGTGCATACGAATTCAGCTATATCCATACAAAAAATTAAAAGTGTAATTAAAGTGAATCCAATTAAGTTTTCGCAATATTGGCCATGGGGGTCCCCAAGCTTTCAGGCCACTCGTCTAATTCTTTTCGGACTTTTCGACGCTGTTAAAGGCAACAGTTCATCCACATTTCGTGAGGCATGTGCGCATACTACCGTTAATGTAAAGCGGTGTGCTGTAAATCAACATTTATTCATTCGTTCGCCAGTTATAGATTTTTTAATCAATAACTTTGCAAACAACAATATATTAATACAATTAGTGGGACTGTGCAGTGTAATCATAAAACTACAGTTCTGACGAAGCTTCATTTATAATCATTTAAAAAAATGTCTAATGGTATTGGTGAGTTGTTAAAGATTCAGTCCAATCCAATCAAGTGTTAATTGAGAAATAGTTCTTGCATTGATTCAAAGACTATGAATGTTTATGATATTTTTATAAAGTTTTCCAGGCGATTGAATCTAGACGATGGACTAAAGATTTTGCTTTCAACCATAGATCTGACAGGATGTCTTTAAGAAGACAAGATTACATGTAAGGCCTTATTCTATTATTTTCCACTTATTACTTCTTTGTTTCAAGCAATAACGAAAGATGTCATTCAAAACCAATTAAAAAAACAGAAATGTATATTGTATTTAGTAATATTAGTTTTTCTTGTGTTTTCCAGGGTGTATGGGAATTAACACCGGTTTGGGAACTCATTCTCCCTGAGGCGAAGCCGAAGGGTGTATGAGTTCCCAAACCGATGTAAATTCCCATACACCCTGGAAAACACCAGGATAACGGATTTATTTCCAAGAATTTTGGTATACTTAATACTTGAATCTGCATTGTGGACAAAATCTGACAGAAAATTCGTACTTGCCATGTTTCTTAAATAAAACCAGACAAATATGGATGTCATTGGAACTGGCTCAATGAGCCAGTTCCAATGACATCCATATTCTGTAATATTTTATTGCACATAAGTATTAAATTTTCTGTATTTTTATTTTTGTTCTAACATAACCGAGCAGAGGATATGAATTAATAATTAAAAATGGTACTCTTTTAGCCATACAGCTTGCTCTTGTATATTCTGGTTTTTACACCGTGGTTAAACTCGGTGTAAAAAAGCCACTGTGGATTGCAAGTTACACCGTACCTCACAGCCAATCAAAATGCAGTATTTTGTTTCATTTGGAAATAATGCATTATACAAGATGAATGCTTTTTACAATGAAAATTTACAAAATATTTGGACAGGAATTATGTGGGATTATATTATTTATTATAATTAAATCATAGATTATTTATATAAACAATGTGTGCTACAAATTGATCAAAGATTACATTCTGCAGAAACCATACTTGAGTTAAAAGTACTCTTTAAAACACTTTGAGGAATGCATGACAGAAAGTAGTGTACAAGTTAGAGTAATATAAAGTTGTTTTTCTTTACAAAAAAAAAACAATCATGGGATCAAGTGAATATTATTTTCATCTCAGGACATTGTGATTCGGAGAAAACAGAAAAAAGTGATTGATATGAAGCATGATTTATTTTAAAACAAGAGGGATGTTAAATCCCAACGCTCACCTACATTCGCGCTTGATAATGTCGTTCCAATGTAACATGCCTAATATTTAGTTAATATAAATCATTAACTAGGCATCAAATGATTAATGTGGTTTATGTGATGGCTTTTGAAAGTCTATAGTTCTGCATTTATTATATATCAATTCAACATAGAATCATTGGATATAAAAGCATTTTTTTTCTTTTAGAAATGATTATGATTAAGAATATAAATCGTGAGGCCAGATATTAAATCATAAATAAGAATTAGGAAAGGCTTTCATAAATTTATTTTTTACAAAATGTGCTGAAAAATAGACATTCATTTACAATAGGGTTAAAAGAAAACAATGTATTCAATGAAAGTCACACAAATTGCTTTGTTACATCGTGAGAACATTTTCAAAACATAACAGTTAACCAAATGAAACAAACATTGAACGTGTGTATCTCAAATGAACAAGAGACAGTGAAGTTGTGTGTCTGATTAAACATAGCTTTCTCTGTTCAAATATTTCGGTAGAAATCAGTTCACCAGCGGTGATCACACCAAAAATCCATCAAGAATATATTTACGTGCAATATATTTCATGTTGATGTATAAATTCTCCACCATTTAGGTCATCAGAACATGAAAATATTCAATAGAAATCTGAAGAACATTTGTTATGTTATATAATAATTTCCACCACCAGTGCAACCACTGAAATGATTCAAAACATTTCAAGTTTCAAATTTCATCTGTACATAATAGTTTCCATCACCTTTTTCCACAAAATTGTGAGAGGAAGAAGCTAAAGTGAAGTGAAATTTTCAAATTCTGCAGCAACTGGTTTTAAACTGTTTGAAAGAGAATAACTACTTGCATGATGCTGTATTGTACTCTTTGAAGGAAGAATGGCATCTAAAAACAATTTTATTCAAATTAATTTTATGCATATTATTCAACATTTTTATAACACAAAAGATGAACATTGAGATAAATTAAAGAAAATGAGAATGAAAACAGCTGGCAAACACTAAACATTATTGCCCATCCAGTTTTGAAATCTCTTCATCTGAACTGTAAAGTTCTTGGGAAATACCAGAATCACCAGTAGTATTTGTGTCTTCCTGAAATGGAATATATATTATCCTAAAATGGTAACATATATGAAATTTCAAGTAATGTGGAAAAAAAATCTTCTCATTTAAAGATACAAATTTATATCAGACAAGGCTATACAAGGACCCACAAATATTCTTTTCATTCCTATTGTAATTTTTTCTTTGAAACTAATTCAATAGGGGTCCTATTTGCAAATGCACAATCATTTGAATTGAGCTGAAGCTGTCTAACTAAATAGACACACTGGAAATAGGGTGAAAATTAAAAATTCAGGCAATTATAAAAACGAACAGACCAAAAAACTTATCATTAAGTTTGTCATTATTTTTCATCTCATGACATACGCACAGCATTTTTAAAATTTTAATTAGGCAGGCAATTGGTGGCAATCTGTGCGATTCGATAAGGATTTGCCAAAACACTATCAAGCAAGCAGAATTTTGAAGAATTAAAAGTGAGCATCGGAACAATTCAGAAGAATGTTTCATTCATATTTTTCTTAATAGATAAGATGATAAGATGCCTAGAACCACTATAAAGAGAAGAAAAGTTTCTTTCATAAATTCATTCTAAAGAATTCCTTCAAGTGATTGATGTCAGAATGTGAAATTAGCAACAGTTTTGGATAGTATTTCCACTAACAGTTTAACCTTAAGAGATGCAAAAATATGTGAAAGGAATACATTGCAACAATATTTTCAGATCAATACTGCAGTGGTCCAAAAATTCCGAAGATAAAGTTCCGAAGATAAAGATGACTATTCCAATAGGGATTTGAAGTCCCATCCATAGTATTGATTCTCCTGGCCCTTAAATGATTAGTAAAGAAAAAAACAATTTTTAAATCATGTGTGGTGCTTATGGAAGAAAGTAGCAGGAATACACATAAGAAGGGGAGAATCATAACAGTTACAACCAACTGTTGGATATACTTGATGAATTTTTTAAATTATGTAAATAAGAAAGAAATAAATCAAAGTTCAGATGATTTTTTCAGTCTTACTTATACTTGTTTAAAATATAGACGTTCACAGGTAGTAATAACATGCCTTTGTTTCTGGCTTTGGTATATCCTTTGGTGTTATGAACTCCTGCATCACATTAGCAGTTTCTAACATCGAATTAGATATGTTCTTTATAGTAAAAGAAAATGAATCATCCAAAGCCTCCACAGAATCCAATGCTTCTATGATGCCTGGAACATTGAGTTCACGTTGAGAAGTTTTAACTTTATTGATATTCTCTTCCATGTCTTTTATGTTGTTTAAAGGTTTAGACATTATCTTTTCCACTAATTGTGCACTTAATCTCTTTAACACCGCTTTATGATGGTTGATAGCTGACTGTACGCTGGTGAATTTTTCAGCAGTTTTTTTAGGTTCTGTCTCTCTAGTTTTTGATAATTCTTTAATATTTGAGGTGACAGCGTCTGCAGTTTTCTGCAGTAAAGTCAATTGTTGCTGTATATCAAATTTTTCCATCATTTTTAATCGATCTGTCAAAATAAAGTACACCAATAATTTATCTTTAGGGGAAAAAAAACACAAAGAAGTATGTGCCATAACACAACAATCCTAATACCTAGTAAAAAAAATACTGTAATTAGAATTAGATGAACATGATATGAAAAACCTGAAAGAACAATCAAGGAATGCACATGTAATGAAATATGAATGCATATATGTCACAAACACAACTTTTAAAACTCGGTGTGCAGAAAGTGACTTGTTTGACAAAAAATGCTTTCATCAAATTCATGTTTTGTCTTCAAATATGCATGATGTAAAAACTGTGATGGTATCTTGTGCTGAAAGTGCATCAACATTAACACATGTTGATGAGCTCATAAAGTATTCACATTAGCAGCCCCCTGTTCATTGCATCCTTCATCATTCGTGAGAAATAGTATCACTCAAACTGAAGGTACTCTAACTCGTTTAATCATTGCCCATTCATGTTGAAAAATGATATAAAGCAACAAAATATTTATGCAGGCTCAAAGTGTAACCAAAAGTATAAACTTCATATAACTTTTAATATATGTGTTGAAAGAGTGAATTGATGAATAATGATTTCCAAAACCCAATATTCAATCGAACTTTGCATCCTTAGAAATTGTGGAGGGCAGAGTGAACCAACACCAGTGCGTTGAATTTAAGTCAGAAATGCAGAAGTAACTATTAATGACTGAACATTTGCAGTGCATAAAATCAGTAAGAAAACAGGAGGCGGTTGAGAAACAAAGGTATTCAAAATGAAATACCTGTAGGCAAATGGAATCTGTTCTCTTTAAACTCGGATGTTTCCTCGGGTAAGGCTTGTACACTCCCCTTCATGGTGACAGTCCTCACAAACACCAATCTCTTCAGTGATGCATGTGATGAACACAGCTAAATTACTGATGGGCAGATAGGGTTCTCGCACATTCTAATCCTTACACCAAAATAACACATCTTCAATACATATTTTTTTTGTTGAGCAGCAAGGCAGTTCTCACACATCCAAGTATTTAAAATGCTATTTTTGTTGAATACATCTTTATTCTCCCTGGACGTCAAAGCAGTATTCACGTAACCCAATACTTCAATACTTGCAAAGTTATACTTGTTGAATACAGATTAATTCTTGTTTGACAGCGAGACAATCCTCACACATTCCTGATACTCCCAGTGTTATACTTGTTGAATGCTATTTCATTATTCTGGACCAGCTAGATAGTTTTCACACATCCTAATATTTCCACCAATGTTACACTTGTTGACTACAGGTTTATTGTCGTAAAGCAATGTTAACACAACCGAATAGTACCCCATTTATTCTTGTTGGGCAGCAAGGCAGTTTTCTCAAACCATAGTTCTTCTAATGTCGTACTTGTTAACTGAAGGTGTCTTCTTTTTGGGCAGCAAAGCAGTATTCACACATCCCAATACCTCCCAATTTATTATACTTGTTGAATACAAGTTTGTTCTTTTCAGACAGCAAGGCAGTCTTCACACATCAAATATGCCCACCAATTTTTCACTTGTTGAATATAGGTTTATTTCTGTTGACAGTGAGGCACTCATCACACATCCAAATAGGCTGGCCAATGTTATATTTGTTGAATACGGGTTTATCCCTGTTAGGCAGCGAGTCAGTCTTCGCCCATTCCAATACTTTGTTTGTTATACGTGTTTCATCAAGATTTATTTTTGTCGGACAGCGAGGCAATCCTCACGCATCCCGATGATACCACACAAGTTATATCCATTTGAATACTGGTTTATTTTTGTCAGGCAGCGAGGCAATTCTCACACATAGAAATGCTCCATCAAAGTTATATCTATTGAATAGTGGTTTATTATTATTCGACAGAGAGGCAATCCTCACAATTCCAATGCTTTCACCAAAGTCATATTTGTTGAATATTGGCTTATTACTGTTAGGCAGAAAGGCAACCTCACAACCCCAATGCTTCCATTAAAGTTATATTTGTCGAATGCTGGTTTATTATTGTCAGGCAGGGAGGCCATCCTCAAACACAGCAATGCTCTAATGTTCCCACCAAAAGTATAATTGTTGAATACTGGTTTATTATTGTCTGGCAGCAAGGCAATCCTCAAACATCCCAATGCTTTATTGTTGGATCGTGAGGCAAACCTAACACATTCTAATGCTCCACCAAAATTATATCCAGTGATCACTGGTTTGTTATTGTTGGGCAGCGAGGCAACCCTCACACATCCCAATACTTCCACTAAAGTTATATTCATTGAATACTGGTTTATTGTTCGACCGTGAGGTGAACCTCACCCATTATAATGTTCCAACAAAGTTATATCCATTGATGACTGGTTTATAATTCTTGGGCAGCGAGGCAATCCTCACACATCCCAATGCTTCCGCCAAGGTTGTATTCATTGAATACTGGTTTATTATTGTTGGGCAGCAAGGCAATCATCATACATCCAAATATCTCCAGTGTTAGACCTGCTTAATGTTGGTTTATTGTTGCCATGCAGCAAGGCAATCGTCACACCACCATATTTCAAGTGTTATACTTTTTGAATACCAGTTTATTCTTGTTGGGAAGCAAGGCAATCTTCACACATCCTCACACTTTTATGTATCTTATACTTGTTTACAACAGGTTTATGCTTGTTGGACACCAAAGAAGTCTTTACTTATCTCTATTGTATAACATTCATTCTTGTTGGGCAGCATGGCCATTCTCACATCTCATTACTTCCCATGATGCTATATTTGTACAATACATGTTTACTCTTAGTTGGGCAGTGAGGCAGTGCACCCACACATCGCAGTACTTCAATGTTACACAATCCACTTTTCATTTTTATGTGTTCAGTAGAAAAGCTGTCCTCACAGTTCTATCTTCAATGCATGGCAAATGTAAAACACTATTTACATAAACAGAAGGAATAATTCTTATAGAGTCAATTTTAGATGCAAATCCAAATCGGTTTGTGATCAGAAACATAATTCTGAAAAACACTGTCTATAGTATTTGGCAATGTAAAGTTGATCAGTTGAGAAGAGTAGTCAGTGGTGGTTTCCGAAATTCTCTGTTCAAAACCCTCTGTGGTTGTCAAAAGCTTATGGTTTGGATTTTTTTTCAGATCTATATTAAAATCCCCCAAGACAATAGTTGACGTTTTACTGGCATGTTTTACAATATCTTTCAGTAGTGCCTGAATGTCTTTCAATGAACATTTAGGAGAACAGTAGATACCGACAATGCATATTTTTTTTACAAGAAACTAACTCTTCAGGAATTTCCAGTATTACAGCTTCCACATATTTGTCTCTACCAAGTTCTCTTTTCAAAGATGCAGTTTTACTCTCATCTATTGGCAATGTGGTATATACAGCAAGGCCATATGGTGATCATTTTTCTGGTAAACTCTAGTCAAATCTATATTGTTGGTAATTGCTGATTGCATAGCTCTCCAGTGAATTTTTGTTAGTCAGCTTTGTCTCAGCAAATATGTACACAGAACAAGATGTAAAATTTCTGTCCTCGCATATATTGTCAATGTTTTTTCGCAGTGATCTTACATTTTGAAATACAATGGTGGTTCGTTTTGACAAATCTTTCAAAAATGTCAACTTTATTTTCATAGGCATTGTTCTGTCAAGTCTATCCGTTTCTTTACCAACATCTTCATTCAGGCAAATCTTTTTCTCATTGAGATTACGTATGTAAAGTCTGTTCGTTGTTTTAACCCTACTTAAGCCAGCATAATGGGCATGAGGTGTACATCGACCTGAGAAATCTACCACAACTGAATCCATGATAGCTCCCTGACATCTATTGACTGTTTTTGCTGCAGAGGGTCTTAGTGGAAACTGGGTTCGAATTACAGAACCTTTTCTATATCTTATACCTACTGTAAAATGTAATTTCACCTGGAAAATAGGTGTCCAAGTAGGAGGTATGTTGTTGTAAAAATAAATACAATCCCTTCTTCTAAGCAATCCAATTCTGTCCAAATCAAACTTCACCCATACTAATGATATTCTGTCTTGACTTCTAGTTTTGGAAATACCCATAATAGAACAGGATGCTCCATTGGCTAAACCATCATCGACATCGACATTAGTCGATAATTCGGCCTTCGATCCAATTGCTAGGTACAGATTTTTTGGAAGCCCCATTGTTTTGTTTAAATCCTTTGGTATACTTTTTAAAATTTTATCTCTCACTTCCTTAGATACATCACCAATTACAGTATCTTCTGCTTTCACAACAAACGTTTTATCTTCTGGAGACTTCTTAAACAGTAATTCATTATAGGAGTTTACAGAGTCATTTCTTAAAAAAATATGAGGAACAGTTAATGGATATTCATTGTGTGAGTAGTTACATGGTACCATCCTTGTTTTTAACACCTTGATATCTTCTATTGTATGCTTGTTCAGGCGGAGTCGATTCAAAAGACTGGCATATTCCGAGTCTTCTTTTTGCCTCATTATTTCAGTAAGGTGAAAAACCTCAAAATATTCTCTCCACAAATTTGTAG
This sequence comes from Pictodentalium vernedei, assembly GCA_031216915.1. Lineage (NCBI taxonomy): Eukaryota > Metazoa > Mollusca > Scaphopoda > Dentaliida > Dentaliidae > Pictodentalium > Pictodentalium vernedei. Next base: position 363,646,492 of record CM062293.1, read on the forward strand.
CCAGAGGTCTGTAATCATTCATCAAATTTTCAAATATCCAATCATCAAAAACAGGTTGCAGCTGATACAAATCACCAAGTGTTATGACCGACACCCCTCCAAAAGGTTGTTCACAGCTCATTATTGACCTCAACCGTTTATCAATGAAACTGAACATCTTATTTCCCATCATGGATATCTCATCTATGATTAGAACCTTCAAATATCTGTATTTACATCTGTAAGTATTTAGCTTCTCACTGGATTAAGGTTTATAGTTAAAGCCTTGAGATGCTGGAATACCGAAAAGACTGTGTAAAGTATTTCCACCCAGAATAAACGCTGATTTTCCTGTAAGAGCTCCAAGCAAAATTTTAAGTTCATCAGGATTATCATCTGGACCTTGGTTTAAAATTCGTAACAACATCTGATATACTGAGGTAATCAGTAACGTTTTACCAACACCTCCACCGCCAGTTAAAAAGACATAGAATGGATTTCTATTACATTTTGTCTCATGCATTATGTGATAAAAAAATACTTTCTGCTGTTCATTCAAAGACTGAACCATTTTTTCATATTCCGCATCTTCAATCATTTTATTAACCATTTCTGAACTGTGTGACAACCCATGATTTCCAGTGAGTTCCACACCTTCGGTCTGATTTTCATCACACGGTAAAAAGGAGTTGAAATCCTTTGCAATGTCAGGACCAATTTCTCTATCTGAACATTCCATATGCTGTGTATTGGGAACTGACTCATTCTATTCTCCCTCTAATGCTTCTTCAGGAATATTCATCAAGTCCAACATATTTATGATTATATTCATCCATTTTTTCTTCAAGGTTATATGTGTTGTCCAAAATCACAGATAAAAATTTTGCTTCATATGAATCTTTATCATGCAGTATTTTGCCTTCCTCTCTCCATGGATAAAATATCATTAATATTTCTCTGAAATAATTCTCCACGTCTCTTCCATGGCTGTATCTCACATATCGAATGCTGGAAGCTTTCCTCCTCCTCCCTTTTCTTAAAATATACCCATTTTTTTAATTTAAAGTTGCATGCAACAACTTCTTGCTTGATACATTCTCACATTCTTCTAGAATGGGCTCTTCATCACATGAATTTTCATCAGAGTTGTTAGAGGATTTTTTCTGTCTCTGATACAATGACACATAATCAGCCAGACACAAATCATTCTCAATTCTTTTGGGCGTCATGCATAATGATCAAGAATTCCCTCTGCTACAACATCATGGCTATCATCAGGAAGAGATTGCAAAATACTATAATGTTTGAGCATTACTGTTCTTTCATCCTTTGGGGATGTATTGATAAAGATTACATCTCTTGAAGATCTATAAAGTGGGAGTTGAAGAATAAGATACACTGCTTCTTGGGCTGATACTTCAACATGGTTGAGGAATTTGTTTCCAATAATTTTGACCTGGTCTCTAATTTGCTGTTTTCCAGACTGCGCGTCTTTACGTGCATTGTACAACAAATCACTCATTCCTCTTTGTGATTTTGTTATATAGCTTACTATGAACATTGCACATGAATAAGCATCAACAATGTACTGCACGTCCATGTTGGCTCTCCAACACCTCAGCAACAAACAGTTGTAATTGTTGATACTGATGTCTGCAGGAATGCGTTTCATAAATATTTTCCTACTAGAAATTGATGATCTAACAGCAAGAAGATATTCTTCATCACTCATATTCAGCATTTCCATAAACTGAGTAAATGACAGGGATCCAATTTCCTTTTTATCTAAAACTTTGGTTATTTCTGTCCAATGCTCCTGGTGTTTCAACTGCTCACTTTTCTCCAAGTCATCAGTTAATGGATCTAAAATAACTGTTGATCTCATAGGAGGCATGGGAAAATGAAATCTACAAGCTGAATGATTATTTCTGCAAGTTCTTGAATGGGAATGTTTTTGATATTCCACCAGGGTCTTCAATTCATCTTCAACAGGTTGATGGCAAGTGATATATTTGTTAATAAAATTTATTACTGCACCATGGTCTTCTTTGGCAATAGTTGGTGCATTTTCTACCCACAACAGAATATGAACATGTGGAGATCCCCTCATCTGGAACTCTACTTTGTGGAAAAAATCAACTATTTTACCAGCAGGACAACTAATAAGACAGAAGAATAAAATCGCTTAACCTGATGATCAAAATGTCTGACAGAAGTTTTACTGGATCTTTTTTAATCAATTCCTGTTTTTTCAACCAGGTGAAGTTCCTAACTTCATCATCACTATAGTCATGTTTGTCAACAGTCTGGCCAAGTATCTTGAGAAGATGTATCCATCGAGTATCAGCTGAAGACAAAGACATAAACCATGTGGGTATGCTTAATGTTCGGATAAGAGCAAACAGGTATTTTCTTTACTTTCTCCCAATAAGGTGGGGATCCTCTCAAATCTTCAAAAATTTTATAGCCTTCATCTCTTCGCACAAGTTTTTCAACATTTTCATCAGACTTTAAAACTCCGGCTGACAAAGCACAATTTTTCTTTCCTTTTCCTTTCCTTAAACAAAGATTTGCCTTGTCTGAAATATGCTTCATTTGTAATTTCTTCAATTTCAAAAATATATTTGGAATATTTCCAGCAGGCCGTCTATTTGATCTTCTAAGCTCTGATTTGCAAAGATCACTATAGAAAACAGTTGAAGTATATTATTTTGGAGCTTTCTGCTTCTGTCCACAGTATATAGATGGGAATGCCAATGTTTCTGCTCGTTTGTCTAAAAATATGCTTAGAGGGTAATTTCCTTCTGCAAGAGCTAATGAAAAAATGTTTCGATATTCTGTATTCACATCTTGTGGCAACAGCATTGTATCAAAAGTGTCAGATGAATCTACATCATCATCGTCACCATTTCCATCCATTTCTTCTATGCTAATATCCATATCATCCACAACACCATCATTTCTTACAGAAGACCATTCTTCATCAAACTCAATTCCTTCCTCTTGATACAATTCACTGTTTTCAACTAACCACCTCACAGCATTTGTCACTGCATTAGGACGAATATTTCTCTGCAGATAAGCATGCTTGAAAGCGATTTTGCGTTTCAATTGAATACAAATGCAAGTACAATCATTTTCTTGACGTGGTAAGTTTTTAACAGTAAAATTAACATTTGTTGGCAAATTGACAACATTTTCATGTACAGATAACTGTCCACCTCGTGGAAGATGACGTATCTGCATGAAGGGAATTCTAGCTGCTACTAAACGTTCTTCTAAATCTGTTAAAGTCTGAAGAACTGTGGCCTGAGGTGGAAATTTAACATCATTGCAGGCAGCAAGCTTTGATATTTTCTTATTTCTCATTGCAACACAACAAGTACTGCATATCCATTTCCTTCCATCAACACTTGAATTTTCAGTTGAGCATGTGTCTAAAAGCTGTTTGTCAAATGATGTACTTTCCAATAAACGTACATTACTTCTGTACCATAATTGATCACACACAACACAAATATATTCTGCACCATTTTCAACTTCTTTGTGGAACATTTTCACCATATTATCTTTTTCTACTTCACTGCAATTACTTTCTTTCTCACGTTTACGAGACCTCTTTTCTTGGGACTCTTTTAAAACAAAAGATGGATCTTTCCATTTCAATGTTTTGTGTTGACGCATTTCTTCCCTATCCACAGTAATCATTTTGTGTTCTTTTTCTATTAAAGTGAAAGCCAAATTCTGTCTTTGTTTTTGCGTATGAATCTTCTCTTGCTGAAGTTTCCTTGTTTTATCTTTCAGCTCCTTCTCTCTAAAGATAGCTGAAGGATCACTTCGTTTCTTTTGTTTGTGCACTTTTTCCTGTTCTCTGTCCATTGTTAGGATTTTATTCTTTCTTTTGTTTAGTTTAACCATTATGTCACTCCTTTTTTCCTGTTGATGTATGCATTCTTGCCATCTATTTTGGGTTTCCATTTTTAACTTTTTATCCTTTATAACATTAAGAGGATCTTGTCTCTTCTCGCGCTTATGTATACATTCTTGTTGGTTATCTCTTGTTTTCATTCTCAACTTGTTTTCTTTAACAACATAAAGAGGATCTTGTCTCTTCTCCTGCTTATGTATACCTTCTTGTTGGCTATTTCTTGTTTTCATTCTCAACTTTTTCTCTTTAACAACATAAAGAGGATCTTGTCTCTTCTCCTGCTTATGTATACATTCTTGTTGGCTATTTCTTGCTTTCATTCTCAACTTTTTCTCTTTAACAACATAAAGAGGATCTTGTCTCTTCTCCTGCTTATATATACATTCTTGTTGGCTATTTCTTGCTTTCTTTTTAATTCACTTTCTCGTCTTCAGAAATTAAAATTCTGGTGCTGTTCTTTTTTACGGGCACATTCACTTTCTTTTTCTGAACATGAAGGGTCATGTCTCTTCAGTGTTTTGTAGTTTTTCTCCCTTTCTCTATTTTGTGGCAACAGTCTTTTCTCTTTTTCGCTTGTCATAAACTCTGGGTTGCTTCTCTGTTTTCTTTTATAACTGGCCCATTTACTTAGTTTTAACTCTTTGTCATTTACTGGTGTAACTTTAAAACTCTTCTCAAGAGATTTTGATTGGCTCAGTTGCACCTGTCTACATATCTCTTTAATTGTAGCTGTGGTACTGGTATCATGTACAATGGGTGCTTGGTGGCAGTTTTTAGTTCCAAGTACAACAACATAGTGATCACCATTAGTATGATTCAAATAAATAGACTGGTTGTAAGTTACCACATTATTCTGTAAAATATCAGCACTGTATCTGCACCATTTCTTTGAAGGACCAAAAACCATATAAACATATATATCGGTCATCAACATTTGTGCTGCTGTTGAAATTTCTACAGCAGTTCCCCACGTTGAATCAGATTCGATGTCAGACTGGTGAAGGTATTGTGTAACAGATGTATTTTGTGGCAAAATTCTGCTTAGTACCATCGTGCCAAGGTTTCTCATATGGTCTACAACTGCCAATCTCACTGCATAATAATATTCATCATCACCACATATAAGGTAAGATAAAGATCTAAAAAGGCAATTACCATCACCACGTTCTTTTTTCAACAGAGAAGGTGCCTGTATTTCTTGATGATGTGAAGGATCGGAACTTTGAAATGCCACTGGGTGTTGAAAAATTATATTAAAAATTGCACATTGGTGCAACTGCCATTCTACATTAATTGGATTGAAGTAAAAACTTTCAAACGTGTCCCCATTAGTAGTGACAAGATGAATAGGTGATTCTTCACTGATGTTTCCATCGTGCAAAGAACTAGGTGATTCCAATTCAATATTACTTTCAGTGTTACTTGACAGAAGGTTCTGCTTTATGTCTTCCAATGCAATACCACTTCCACAAGTATCTGATTTATCATCCTTCTGATAATGCAAATGTATTTTTTGGGAAAGACCTTTGATTTCATTCTCCTTTCCATTACAAACCTTGGGTACAGACATTCTATCAAGCAAATGATCTTTAATGCCCACTTGTGATTCATCACCGTCTGGCAAAATACATGGTGTGCCCTCAAATGGTGTTGTCACTGCATTCCCTGTGTTTTCGAGGCTTTTCTCCTCATCATCATTTTTCAAAGAAGGCTTATCATAAGGAACATCATTCAGTAAATTGTTTTTTAAATGTACTGTTTCTTGTTTTGATGTGTCTTCAGTATTTATTTCATCTTTAAAATTGGTGTGATGTTCAGGTGTTGGAGAAATATCCATCACAATTTCTTGGTTATCTACCTGATAATATTCATTAATGGTCTCTTTCTCTTCATCTCCTGTATATGGATTTTTAGTATCATTATTTGAAAAGCATGTGGAATTATTTATCATTATCCCAACAATTTGTTTTCTGTTATCTCTGCCACCAGACAAGAGTTTTTTTTCTTTCAAATTTTCATTCTTTAATAAATCTCTATCACCTGTACAACTATCCTTAGTGGTCCCAATATGAAGTTCACTAACCAAACATTTGTGATTATTGAGTCTCTGCTTACTTCCCAAAACTTTTTTGCAATTCTCACAAAACAGACATATATGTTTTTCCAATCTACTCTTGGTTGCATAATTTTTATTACATTTGGAGCATGTGTTTTTCTTTTCTTTATCTAAGCAGACATGACCTTTTAACCTCTGTAGAGATGAAAATACTGTATCACATTCCTTACATTTCAAACACTTGTGTTTCACAAAACCATTCTTAGTTTTATATACTTTTCGGCAGTCTTGGCATGTGTATATATTTCTAAAATATGCATGTGCACCTGTGTTGCCCAATAAAATATCAATTTGTGCTTCAGCTGAAATGAGAAGAAAAGACATTGGGATTAATCAATGGGTTATCACCAGTGAAATTTATGTGCAAACTGCTTTCAAAACCAACAGAAAAGAACAGAAACAGTGAATGGCGCTCAATCTCATGAGTTAGAAAGAGGATGGCATTTTTTTTTCATATTACAAAATTTTAATTTGATAAAATGAATTATTCTTGCATATCTTTCCAAAAACTTTTAACATGTTAAAATTTTTCAAGTCCTGTACTTAGAGACAAATGAACATATAAGCAGTGAATATAAGGAAGATCATACACACATGAAGACTCGAAAGAACACTTCAAACTTTGTAACTCTTCAAACATGAAACATTCCAGAAGTTAAGTTTCAAATACAAACATAGTAGCTGGGGCACCAACCTCATTTGGGTTAAATGAAAAAGGGCATCTGGATTAGGTTAAGCATTTTAAAACACACACAGATAATAAATGTAATTGAAATGAAGGTCAAATTAGCCATTGTAAAGATCAAGAACATGGTTTGATGGCCAAGGTCATGATGCAAGCGCTATTTGATTGGCCCAAAACACTTCCTGGTGGAACTTATATTTTCATGCCAGCTTTTTTCCGATCAGCCAAGTAATTTCCTAAGTTAGACTGTCGGGGGGGAACTGTTCATAAAAATGCATTGACACAAGACTCTTTAGAAATACTGTTCTTCATAATTTAATGGACAAAATGAGGTGGCACGTGCAATCTGAACATTCTAAAGCTTCCCCTGGCTGAAAGTTCATATATAAGATGACAATTTTTGAGTCAGTAAACTGAAAATTACCAGTACCAATAACTGCTCGACCTGTCATCGCCTATGGGAAAAACAAAATATTGCACAATATCCTTGTGAGGGCGAAGATTGAACTGATGGTGGATTAAAACAAATGCTAGGTTCTTTATCTGTGTCAGTGAGTTTTTCATTCACAATATACATACATATATACATACATACAACACACACAGACACACCCACACTCAAACACGCACAAACATTTGAAGACAGGTAAAAATGACCTTTTAGCTAGTGGTATATTTATATGAATGATGGATTAACTAGCACCCATCTAAGTATGCTTATCTTTACCTTGAGGTTATATTTGATAAAAAAAAGAAATATATAAGTAATGAGTATCACCTTCAACATCTATGTTTTTCAATGAAGAAATACTTGACTACTTTAGCACTATTGGGCTAGTGTCTGGCATAATAAGAATTAACTAAGACTTTTCAAAAATATTAAGAAGTGCGAGAACCTAAACATGGTACATTTAATGGGAACAATCAATGACAAATTTCTTAAAGTCGTTACTCATTAGTGCAGTGTATTTTGTGCAAGAATATTATACTTACACGATAAATCAGTAAGGTATCTTCATAGGATTCCAAAAAGCAAAAAAAAAGTGTGGTTGTGTACTTGGAACTTAGAAAAAGAAATAAATAAATAATGTTACACGTTTCTCTCTGCATGTCAACTGTTATGGTTTTTTACCTTGAACAAAAATCACATTAATGTAGTTTTAAAGAAATCATTTTTTTTTATATACAGCAGTAATGACAGTAGGTTTATTTTGTGTTTATTTATCTATTCTTCTTCCTTGACTTTTGGTATCACAATACTTTTTTAATGTAAATGACTTTATTTGTTGACATGAATGACACAGAAACTGAGAACATTAGAAAAACCTCCACCCGGTGAAAATTTAACAATAACACTTTGTAAATTATATCAGTTTCTATATGTTGTTAATAATATTGTATGACACTTTACTTTTTTTTTAATCAAGAAAACGGTAAAGAATGTAGAAAGTGATGAAAAAATTTTCATTCTCTTAAATGCCCTTTCTTACTAAATTTGAATTCAATTCATGTGAAGTCCCTATTCAAAAATAATAAATAATAACTGAAATGAGGTATGTAGAAACTGATGAATGAAAAAATGATGAAAACTTCTGAAAAAACATTCTCAGCTGTTATTTAATGATTTTTCAAAAGATTATGTACTAAATCTGTGGAGTGGCCCTTGAAAAAGAAAAATACATAAGTAATGAGGATGTGAAGAAACAGTTGGAAAAGTACAAGACAAGTGGATTAAAATGGAATGGAAAAGGTATCGGCAAATAAGTGTGAAAAAAAAATGAAAATTCATACAGTTGCAGTTTGAATAGTTGATGTTAATAGTCCTTTACTGAGTAGAAAAAAAGGGATAAAAATCTGACACTTAAAAAATCAGAAATGTTTTGACAAAAATTGAAAGACAACTTGAACAAAGCCACGGTATTAGGATTAAAGGGTGGCGTGCTATGTCCAAAAAACCTACAAATACAATATTAATGCCAGAACTCGTGTAACATAAACAAAATTGTCTAGAATGTGCCTACAACTTGAAGTTTTCACTTAAATTGACACTAATTGTAGCAAATGAAGTTTTAACAAAAGTTGTAAGGAAAAAAAAATTCAATAAAACTCACATTTTGGGGTGGGGGAGGAGGGGGCGTGGGGTGGTCAAGTGTTGTTGTGCTATCTGCATACAGGTCCAACATTATAACTGTCGCTCCAATATAATGCCCCGAAAAAATTTGCATAATTGTAAAGGAAAGTGGAGTCACCTTAATGTAAGTTTTTTAGAATATTTGCAGAAGATGACTAACTTCGTTATGTGGATACAGTAGTACTTAACAATTTTACTTTAAAAAATTAAGAAGAAGCCACAATATTATGCTTGAATACTGTTGTGAGAGATTGATACGAACTACAAATGCAATATGAAAGCAACGAGTCATTTAACTGTTAGAAAATCAGCCACAATCTGCACATAAGTGGACTTAAACACTAATTCTGACAAGAAGAAAATCAAAAAGTACAATGTACACATGGGAAATCGAAAAGTCTTGGACAACATAGAAAAAATTGAAAAAAATACATTGTATTAGGGTTAAATGCTGTTTTGATAGCTCCAAACAACTAACAAATGCAATGTGAAAACAAGAACACATGTATCTCAAAACGAAATGTCTAACAATCTGCTCACAAGTTGACCTAAATGGTTAATCTTGCAAATGGAACTTTTCACCCAAATTCTCCGAAAAATGGAAAAAGCACACAATAAGGTGGTTAGAAAGTTTTCAGCCACCTGCATAGAACCTACAAATGTATATGGAAGCAATAACTCACACAACTATGTGAAAATCATGTACAATTGACTTATGAGTTGACCTGAACAGTAATTCTTAAAACTGGAAAATCACAAAGTTTTGGCCTAAATTGAAAATTGCAAGAGAAGTTAAGAAAATAATCCACTGTATTAGGGTCAAAAACTGTTGTAATGGCTGCAGAGCAGCTACAAATAAATATTATTGCAATGGGCCACTTTGCTTCGAGAAAATTAGCTAAAGTCTGAACAGAAGGTGACGTGAACACTAATTGTTACAAGTTTGAAATAATGAACGTTTGTGAAAGGTTGTAAAAAGAAAGAAGTATGAAGAAAAGTCACATTATTGGGGTTGAATACTCCATATAAAATTCCTTCCAATGTGCCAACAAGCTGATGTAAACGTAACTTATTACAAGTGGAAATTCATAAAGTTTTTTCATCGAAATTCACACTGAATTTGTCAAAAATGTTATGGTATAAGGGTTAAGTATGATTGTGAAAGTCCCCTATAACGTATATGTGAAATATCAAGTTCCCAGAAAACCTCAGATTGAAAGATATAATAACCCTTAATGTTACTAGTAACAAGTATGAGAAACTATTAAGGAAAAAAATAATTTTGAAAATATTTTTTTAAAGAATGTGACTATCAGTCCCAAAAAGACATCACATCAATAAAATAAGATAGGAGGTGCACAATGGCATTATGTGATGAAGAATCACGGAAAGTTTCATTAAAATCCATTGATTGGTGAAAGATGAGTTGCAGAAGAAACATTTTTTCAAGAAAGTGACTATAAGTACCAACAAAAAAATACATCACATCAAAAAATAAAGTAAGCTTTAATGTTACTAGAAACAAGTATGAGAAAGTATTAAAGCAGAAAAGAAATTTTGAAAATATTTTTTTTTCAGGAAAGTGACTATAAGTCCGAACAAAAAAAACCTTCAGATCAAAAAGTAGAAGTGGAGGTGCAAAATGGCATTATGTAATGAAGAATCACTGAAAGTTTCATTAGAATCAATTCATTGGTTAAAAGAGGAGTTGCGGAAAAACATTCTTTCAAGAAAGTGACTATAAGTAGCAACAAAAAGACATCAAATCAACAAGTACAATAAGCCTTAATATTATCATTAACAAGTATGACAGAGTATTAAAAGCAAAAAGAAAGAAAAAAAATTGATTTTTTTTATAGAAAGTGACTATAAGTCCCAAAAATCCCTCGCAAATTCGTCAAATATGCCGATAATGAGGGAGCAACATTATCGCAATGTAGTTCAGTAACCCAAGTGTGCAATATCAATTGCCTGGAAAGACACATAGAAACAGAACTTACCTTAACACAAACTTTAACAACTGAAAATTGAGTTAGTCCGAGAAAAACGTTATCATTTGGATTGAAAAAAAAAAAAAAAAATCAGTTATATTTCTGCTAACAGTAGGGTAAATACCTAAAGTAGTTTTTGAAAAGACAAAAATAAAGAGTAATGATAAGTGAAGTCACCACAATGTGCACAAAAGATGACTTTAACACAAAATCTTAAACCTAAACACAAATTCTTACAAGTTTTGGCAGAAAATAAGGCTCAAATTCCTCAAATATGCATGTAACGAGGGTTAAATATTACTGCAATGGAGTTCAGTAACCCAAGTGTAGAATATCAATCGGCTGGAAAGACACATAGAAACACACAAGTCACCTAAACAGAAACTTTAAGAACTTAAAATTGACTAAGTTCGACAAAAGCATGGAAATTTTTACTTAAAGAAGAAGAAATTGCAGTTAAATTTCTGCAAACAGTCGGGTTAATACGTACAGTTGTTATTGAAATATGAAAATCAACAGTAATGAGAAGTTAAAGCAGCACAATCTGCACAAAAGCTGACTTTAACGCAAATTCTTACAACACCTAAACGCAAATTCTTACAAGTTTTGGCTGAAAATTGTAGGTGAAATTTGAAAGAAAGTCGTAGTATCAGGTTTAAAAATGTGCTGATAGTCGCCTACAAAGTACATATGCAATATGAAAGGCCTGAGGCCAGTGATCTTTGAAAAAATAACCTTAACATTAAATCTTACAATACTGGACACGCCGGACGCCGACGCTGACGCCCGAGGTCATCATATAAGCTCACCACTTCTAATAGAAGTAGGTGAGCTAAAAATAATTCGATGCAACAAAGAATACAAAATACATATAGGTTTCTTAAAGAAAGTGAAGATATAACATTTATAGAAGGTATTCAGGATGATGAATATGGAATTGTTAATGCTGTCACTATTTCACATCTTGTAGTTTTGGATGATATGTTAGGTGATAAAGATGACGAGAAAATCAAATTATGGTTTACTCATAAAGGACATCATTGTAATGTAAGTGTTATTTACATAACTAAAATCTGTTTCGACAATCTAAATCTAGTCGTACCATAGATTTAAATGCACATTGCATGATTTTATTTCAAAAAAGAAAAGATAAATTAAAGGACCCATCATTTATACAAAATTCTAAAGGGGCAGTGTATTTGTGTTAGTTGTTGAAAATATTTTAACGAGTACACATCATCATACAATGTTTGAATAACTTAGTCATCAGAAGAATCCTTTCAAGTGGGGGCGCAGTGGCTCATTTGGTACAGGTGCAGGCTGCAAGCCGAGAGGTCCTCGGTTCGAATCCCACCTGCGGCAACCGCGTTGTGTCCTTGGGCAAGACACTTCACCCCGATTGCCTACATGGGGGCACGATGACGCTGTGTACTGAGGCGTACTGCACGTCGATGGTGCGCATGTCTTCAACCAATCTAACCCTGGCTGTGCTGCAGTGCAGAGTTCAGAGTTACGATGTTGGAGAGCTGACAGCTGCTCGTCGTTGCTCGGTGGTTCTCTCCGGGTACTACGGCTTCCTCCACCCGTAAAACTGTCATGGTCACGATTAGCCATTATGCATAAGTATGTGACCTTAAAACACCAATAAATAAATAAATAATAGAATCCTTTTAAAAGAGAGAAATTACCAAAGAAAGGGTTTAGGAAAATTTTAAAATGGCTTACATCAGCAAGTAGAATCATATTTAATAAGAGAATTAAAATGTCAAAATAAACTTTAATCCGTATGGATAAGCCCAGAGATCATCTTGAACAGTTTGTTAATAGCAGAGTAGATCTTACAACAAAATGAAACATTATTTCCACTTGATACACTTATATAAATAGCATTACATTTTACTTGTTTCTTTCATTTCAGCCACAGATACTGGTAGAGGAAGATGGTTTGAGAGAACATTCCTTTAGTGACAAAATATGGTGATATGTTATTGGCATTGGGTCAAACTCTTCCAGTCTTTCAAAAAGAAATAGTAATAAATGGACCTAAAGAATTAATTAATTGTTTGTCAGAATGTTGTCCTAATCGTTTAAAAGGTAATGTACATCTTATACCTAGTCCGAAAGAAAAATTGTGTCCAAAGCGTGAACAACGAAGAACACTTGCCAGTAGATCTATATCACTTAAAAAAAGTGTTTTTTACCATTACTTGGACTACTTTCCCCAGTTATTGGAATTGCAACAAATCTTGGACATAATTAATAAGTAAAATATGAAGAAAATGCATATTGTAACTTATCATATGTCAGAAGCTATACAACAGATTATAAATGAAAAAGTTCAACGTCCTAGATTACCACCTAATCCACAAGTAACAAATACAACACAACTTCAGAATAATTTGTCATCAGTGTTAGACACTTCAGAGTTATCAGAAAGTGAGAAAAAACTTAAGGATGGCGAAACTTTGAAGACAATTCAAATATCACATAGAAAGGCATTACAAACAACATTGATTATCCTGGAGTCAGAAACAAAAATCATTATCTTTATGGGATCTTATTATAGAAAGTGGACCTGTCATCATGAGAAGTAAAGCAATTTCATAATTATCTGCTTTATGAAGTCATCCAAACATGAGCTGAGATGATCTGTGTATATTAAGTTATGACAGAGAAGTCATACAGTTTCAGACACTACTGATTTAGTAAGTGATGTTCTTAGACACCAAAACTAATTCAAACCAAGTGGTTGGGGAATATCCTGCTGTGGATTAAAAGATATAAATATTCCACAAGATTTTGTAGGAAATCACGAACTTTGGCTATGGATGGATAGATAACACACCCATAAACCTAGCAGTAACTATTAGAGTTCTCCATAAGATAGTTGGTCAGAGTCTACTTATAACTCCAACACACGGATTTAAGAAAATATAGAAGCATGAGTATACACCAAAATCATCACTAAATTAAATAAACGTAAAGTTTCTGACAAATGGAAGGCCTGGTCAATGATTTACTAACTGAATTGTATTACAATACACAACATCCTGATGGTTCAGATGGATTACAACAATTGTACCAATCAGCATATCGAAAGGATAAATCCATTCCACTTGAGCAAGTGAAAGATTGGTTGAAAGAAGGAAGAACATATACTTCACATAAACCTATTAGAAGATAATTTCAAGATGTAAAACTATAGTAAGTGGTATTAGTCATCAATGGCAGATTGATTTAACAGTTTTACAAAGTTTACAGTCTTACAATGATCAGTTTCGTCATTCAGTTTGTGTTATTGGTGTATTTTCAAATTATGCATAGGTGTTACCTACATTGAAAACGAGTATGTGGAAATATTTCACACATTTATTATTTATGTATTGATGCTTAACACCACATCAGCAGCTAAGGCTATATCATGGTTGATTTTCACAGATAATCATACACTAAAATACATTGATGTGTTACAAAACTTTGTGGATAGTTACAATTATAGTTTCCATTGGACTATTCAAAGAACTTCTGCCTCTGTATCTATACAAAATGAAATAGAAGTCTCTGATCATTTGTATGGGTAAAAACCCAAAAGAGAAAAAATATCATTTTCAAGGTGATGATTGAGTGCGTATTAATGAAAACAAACGTACATTCGAAAATGGGTATTAACCAAATTGGACAAAAGAATTGTTTATCCCTTTACCTAACGTAAAAAGCAGACAACACTTGCAAAAAAATTCTTGAATAATAATTTTTTTTATTTTTTGTCTCAAAAACATAGGTTATGAACCTCATTGGACGAGCGCGACGAACTCGTTCCAATGATGGGCCATAACCTATGTTTTAGAGACAAAAAATGAAAAAAATAATTTTTTGAGAATAGCGCTGGCTGGTTTTTGCCGTTACGTTAGGTAAAGAGTTAGAACTGGGAGCGTGTGGCTCAATGATTACAGTATTACAGTATTACAGTAAAGGTACACGGTTCGATCCCCATCAGGGGTAACTGCATCGTGTGCTTGGGTAAGGCACTTAATCCCGATCGCGCACGTGGGGCATGATGGCGCTGTGTACTTGACATACTACACGTCAATGACACACTTGTCTCCAACCACTGCTAACCCTACTTGTGCGGACTAGTACATTGTGGAGTTTAACAGTTGTTCACCGCTGTTCGGTTTTCTCTTCAGGTACTCCTTCTTCCACCAACCGTAAAACGAGGTGACCCTGGATGAGGAACGTATCATTAAACCCAAATAACTGAAGAAAGAAATTATTGTGTGAAATTTCACATGTGATGCATACAATACCACCTACTTTCACACTTGAAGATTTAACTTGCAAAAGGATTCAGGGTACATTTTATCAAAAAAAAGTATAAAATATGATAAAAAATATATCAACAAATTCTTTCTTGATAGGCGATCAATACGTGTGGGTAAGATAATTATTAATGAACTTAAAGTACATTGGGAAAATTATCCAAAGGCAATTTGCTTGTTGTATAGCAGTGTTACTAAGTAGTTCTTTATGATATATTCTTCCAAGTACAGGTTTAAAATATCTGAAACAACCACATGATAAGAAAAATAAATTCGTTTAATAAATACTGCTGTGTGGTAGTTATATGGATATGTTTCCAAATAATACACAATGTTGTTTTCAAACACAATTACCTCAACCTATTCATTTTGGTGAATAACGATGGGAGATAGGTTTAGTTGAAATAGTTTTACCTTCTGAGGCAAAACTATTACAGATGAAGAATTCATTTTTAAAATCATTGTGACAGATGCCAAAATCTAGAATCGTATCAATAGAACATCCGTGAAACATACAATGCCCAAGAATTTTGATGCTGCTGAGTTAAGTATTTTACCAGGTGCCAATGCAAATAGCGGTCATGTCATAGATGCAATGGAATCAGAAATTCAGGAGAAACTTGCTGATATATTTAAAACATTTGATATTATTTCATCAGGAATATTCAGTTCGACAATCCCGTGTAAAAATAATAGCTCGACAAAAATAATAGGAAACAGTATTAGAAAAGTTGGTATTGAAATGCACTAAGTTTATTACAAAAACTGGGATGTAAGAAATTGTTCCAGTCATTTTTGCTAACACATCAACAGATGCATTTAAATATAATGGATTTGAATATGGATTCCAATCATCAACTATTTTATTTATCCTGATATTGCAAATTATACATTTCTAGGTGAAGCTGAAGTACCTATTTTACGAGTAGTACCTTTTGAAACACAAAAAGAGTGTGCAACACATTCACAACGAATTTGATAATGTACATCAGGCATCAAAATCTTACTCTGATTAAGTTAATATAAATATAAATGGAAACACTAGTAAACCTGTCCAGTTTGTTAGTGATAAGACTGTAAAGTTGCATTTTAGTGAGTGTAACAAATTACATTTAGAAAAAAAATATGTCTGTGTATCGAGGTATACCACGCGAATATTTGTATGAATGATGTTCCATTTTCGTACTGCATTGTAAATAGCTGTACCATTAATACAACCAATGGAAAAAATCATTTTGAACTCTGAAGAGATAAGCTTGAAACATAGTGTACAGATGGCAAAGGAACTTTTAAGAAAACGTAAAGCACCTAAAGAAATTGTACTCACTGATGGAAAAGTTCCTTTGAAATCAGGCTAAAAATCTATTTTAGGTATAAAAAGACCAAAACGAAATGCAGTAAGTCATTCTAAGAAACTTTCGCAAAAAGAATAGACGAGTAGAGCTCCTATAAAACGAAATAGCACATTACATATTAGATTAAAGCATGATGTTACATGGATACTGAGAACAGTTTGGAAATAGTTTTGATCCAGAAAATATACCTCCAACATCAAGTGGTATAGAAAATATTGGTGAAATTGAACAATTTCCAATTGAATCTTTGAACAATTCTTCACCAATATAATTTTTAATTCCAAAACAAACAACAAGTGGTTAGATCTTGCAGCATCTATACTTGGAGTATAATTTAAAATTGCAAAATAAGATGGGAGTGTGTTGGATCCAGATAAACAGATTGCTCCTATCAATATTTTGTTTTCATAGTATGTTTAGCAAAATTGATGTAACATTAAATGGCAATCTAATGACCACCAATACAGAAAAAATCGTATCGATGGTTTTTGGAGAATTTTCTTAGTTCTTCAAAAGATGTGAAATGTAGTATCCAGATACTCCTGCAACACATACTGAAACTGCCCAAAAGCCCATCTAACAAAGGTTTGACTGAACGTGCAAAATTAATTGCTGGTAGTACATCTGTAAGGTTAAATAGTAAATTTCACTTAGATCGATTTGTGCAACAAAATATTTAGAGTAGAGATGAGAATCAAATTGCATCTTACTGCATCTAAATTTGGTGGTGAACATGGACAAATTGAAATTCGAATAGCTATTTTAAAAATAACAGTATAAGATTTGATTCCAAAATGTGCAAATGGTCTCAATACACAAATAGATCATTCAAATTCAAAATGCCCACAAGACATGCTGAAAGCAAAACATTTCCAATTGAAAATAACCTTCATTCACAAGGAGGAGACCCTCTGTTTAATAAACAGATACTAAAATAAAATATTCTTAGCTTAGTATCTAATAGAGATATAAATGGAGATACAGGCATAACTTCATTTAATTTCCAACATTTCAATTTGAATTATTTGGAAGTAGCAGTAGTTGGGCATTCCATTATATCATGTCCATTTCAGCTAAATTCCGAGGGGGGACTTTATCTAAAATCTTATCTTTATATGAAGCTGCGGGGTACTTTGGACATTGATTTATCTTCGCAGGATTCTGCAAAGGATACACACTTTGGGGAATTGGTTTGGCACTTGATCACAGAAGTTGTGGACCCTTGGCTCATCCTATAAAATCTGGTAATCTTCAAACTAAAATTTTTCAGAGGTGATCAACATTATCGTTTATGCAGAATTTGATAGTGAGATAGAGATCAACAAATTCAGATAAGTGCAATTTGACTATTAAAGGTAAATCACTGTGAACAGTGCAAGATATGTGAAGAAAAAATACAAACATTATTTCAAGGGTATGCTGTGTACTTTTTAATCTACATAAGATAGCAAAAAGAATGAACTTATTCGAATATTGTAAGCTGTGAACTTTGAAATAGACTGCCACAAAGACATTCAAATGTGGGCAGATTTAGAAGAAAGAGACTGGCCATATTTTACAACATATCGTGATTAACGGCTTCGTACCAGCCCTTTGCATGGCTAAGAAGATGGAAACTATACAATTACAATATATACTGGACAGTTGTCAAAGGTTATCATCCTAACATGGAAAAGGTGTGTTCAAAAGACTTGTTACCAAAAACAAAAACCTAAACATAGACATGCATATATTGTGAACACAGATTCTTCAAAAGAACATGAACATTGGATGGCATATATTTAAAGATACTCATTCTTCAGCCTACTTTGATTCATACGGGTTACCGCCAATTAATAAAGACACATACAATGTAATAGTGAAAAAACACTGATTCCTGGACAATAAATACAATGTGACAACAAAGTGATCTTAGTGCTGTGTGTGGAATGTATTGTATATTTACTTTAGATCATCTTGCAAAACAATATGATTCAGAGACTGTTCTTACAATCAGATTTCATCCAAGACATTTCCAGGAAAACGACAGAGCTGTGCTACATTGGCTTCAGCAAAATTATAGACAATATTTGAAATGACTGTGTAGGAATATAAAAGCAGGGGTCAAAACAAAATTCAAGAGGTATTGTTTTCGATTATACCTCTTATTTTGTTAGATGGTAAAAACAATTCAAGTCATCTATTAAATAACTGTCATAGAAATCCATTATGTAACACAGCTTGGACTTTTAGATCGCTCTTATTTGTGTTTCATTCAGAGAGTAAATGGAAGACTGAACTGAATACATTCATTCAGTTTTTCAAACATCTCGATGTAAGTAGGTTTTTAATAGATAAGTAAACTCCGATCTGGGTATCCATATGTTCAGATCATGAAAATATACACCTGGATCTTCATTAAGCACCCACTGAAATGTTTCATGACAGTGAAGTAGCTGTTCCTGATTATTATGTTTTAATGATTGATATGTCTTGCAGCACATTTCATCTCGTGAAACACGATGTTTCTGGTTAACAGAGTACCCAAACAATTGCCCTCGTCCACACGAAGCATGCTTCCCACGAATGTCACAAAAACACTATCATCAACATGCAACATCCGGGTATAAAACAAGAACATTATTTTGTCACTTCTTTCATCAATAAATATTGACATGGCAAGGAGGAGACGGCCAGAGTCGTTAAGATGGCAAATCGTTGGTGTGCATGCAACATGCATGTCATTCAACGCTATTGGAAGACAACGTGACTATAGTCATTCTGTCATCAACTTGTCCGAAAACACCAACAAACCAACGATGTTAAAGACCGACCAAGGCATGAACAATCCCAGGAGACCCCTCCTAGGGAAGATCGGAGTCTGGCACGCCTCATTAGGCGTGAACCCTTTGCTTCAAGTGGGGTTTTGAAACGCCTTTGGCTCCCCAACAGGTGTTTGTGCAACAGAACTGACCCAAACCGTCTTAAAGCACTGGGTATGAGGTCCAGAGGGGTCATCAAGCATCCAACTCTGTTCGATCAGCATCAAAGACGACGTTTAGAGTGAATGGCGCGACACCATTGGAATTTTAGGACGTGAGGAGAGTCTATTGCTCAGACAAGAGTAGGTTCCTGCTTCACGTCCTAGATGGTCGCATAAGAGTGTGGAGGAAACGAAATATTGCTTATGTGCCCAGGAACATCAGACCTACTGTTCCTTATGGTGGAGGATTAGTAGTGATCTGGGGATGCCTCTCTCGTGACTGTAAACTTGATATGGTGACTGTACCTGGGAATCTCAGTTGTGATCGTAGCATCCGCACATTGTCAGTCCGGTTGTCGTTCCTCATTTTGACGACCACCCGTTAGCTACTCGCCCTGTATTCATGGACGACAATGCAATGCCACATCGTTCCATGCTGTGAAGGCATTCCTTTAGAACAACGCTATTACAATACTACATTGGACTGCAATGAGCCCCAATTTGAACCCCTTAGAACACATCTGGGGCTTTCTTGCACATCGTGTGCAAGCAAGGATCCGCCTGTACAGAATTTGGCCGATTTGGAAGCTACATTGCACGAAGAGTGGCAGCAGCTGCCTCTGGAACGTATCACAAGGCTAACTGGTAGCACTATGAGGAGGGTCCACGTTGTCATCTGGGCACGTGGTGGATACACTCCCTACTGGCGCCAGACACTGCTCTTGTGTTCAGGAGATCACAAGTTACATTTATCGTCAGTAATTACAGGCATTATTTCATCATGGACCGTTCAACACCATACTTGTTCAGAGAACATTTTTCCATCAAAAACCTTAGTGACAGATATGTGTACTTAGCGCCTTTAAAATGCTGCATATTTTCATAATTGTGTTGTCTCATTTGTGAATAGACCATTCTTTCCGCAAACAATTATTTTTGTCCATATGAAAGATAGCATGATAGTAATGACAGTTTCTATTAACACCACTGCGAAAAAACAAGGGGTGCTTAATTATGTTCCAGGTGTATATAATGAATTCATGAACTCAATTTAAATAAATCTTGTTATTTGTTCACACTTCTTGGACAGTTTTTCCGAACTGTTAGGTTACCCCTTTTTAACACTGCCTTCAAAATGCCTCAACACTATAAGAGATTAGAGATACTTTTCACATTACCGTGAGGGTTAGGATAATATTGTATGCATACCTAACAATATTTTATATTATGAATAGTTCTGCTGTTCAAACCATACACGTTGATTGTTACACTATACTGAATACAAAAAAAAAACAACAACAACTGCCACAGAATGTCTGATCACAACGGGTACCATTAAGTTTTTTTTTGTTTATTCTGTTTTTCTGAAGCATGGAGGGGAAAACATTATTTCCTTATGGATATGAACCATAAGAAAATGACGTTCTTTCCCTCAAACTTGAAGACGCATTTTCCAATAGCGAAACACAACATGAATTCATATAGACATATTTAAGGGAAATAAAGAGATGGGCACTGGTTTTCTTTGTCTGTCACAAAAAAGACTTGTAGTGTATAGTGTGTTTTAGGGAATCTCTTTTTAAGAATGAGTGGGCCCTGAAAAGGGCCGACATGGGGCCATAATGGTGGTTAGCAACAAGCTTCACGCGCCTTCGTCTCTGTGAAGTACTCTTCTCGGTTATATTTTTCCACCTTTTTTCTTATTTATTTATTTATTTACTGGTGTTTAAGGTCACATATTTCTGCACAATGGCTAATCATGACCACGACAGTTTTACGCCGGAGTACCCGGAGAGAACCACCGAGCAACGGCGGGCAACTGTCAGCTCCCCAACATACTAACTCCACACAAACAGGGTTAGCATTGGTTGAAGACAGGTGCACCATCGACGTGCAATACGCCTTAGTACTCAGCGTCACCATGCCCCCACGTGGGCAATGGGGGTTAAGTGTCTTGCCCAATGACACAACGCGGTTGCCGCAGGTGGGATTCGAACCGAGGACCTCTCGGCTTGCAGCCTGCACCTCTACCAACTGAGCCACCGCGCCCCCACCTTTTTTCTTGAATCCATACGAGGAGTTCGAACCAGTGTTACGACCTGTTGTGATATTGCACTTCCCCGAATTATCTTCTAGCCTCCTCGATAGTGGGGAATTTCTTCATCATCTGTTGGTACTCCCTGTTCATTAGTGTTAGTGTTTCTGTCCATCATTTCTTCAGTGCGGGATAAAATTCTTCATCAGGTATCTGCTGTTGAGTAATCCCTACATGTTGACTCCATGATCTTTGTGGTGAAAAATAAGTCTGGCTGATAATGTTGACGAATTACCCAAGCTTCAATTTGTAATCATATACCTACTCCAACAACTTGATAGTAAACGTGGTAAATAATTGATATTTTCCTATCACACGATTTTTTACCACCTTTAAGACTAAGTGTGCACGTGAGACTTCTTTGGGTGGATTTTGATTATAAAACAAGGGAACACTTGATTTGCTCATCATTTCTTCTTGCCGAAAAAATGAAAGGGAAGTTCTCTCTATATCAAAAAGAGTATAGAAAGTGGAGGATTGGTGAAATTTCTGATGAGGACTGAGCCATTAGACGAAGAACATGAAAGGCTGAAGAAAGAGAAGATGCGGGGAAGACAGTTGTCAGAAAAATTGTTTTGGACATATGCGTCGTACCGGTCCTCAGAAGTATACTCACCGGTGGTGTCAGCAAATTACTGACAAATTGGAACCACGTGCAGGGTTAGGCAGTTCTTATCGGCCCGTGGTTCTGAACTGGAGAAGTACCGGGTAAAAATAGGTTGATCTGTATCCTGATCTTAATTGTCATCTTGACAGAAAATAAAAAAAAGGAAGTTCAATCCAATAACCTTTTCGCGGATTTGAGTATGGATACAAGTTAGTCCGAATCATCCTAATTCTTCTAATCTCTGCACATCGTTTAACTTGTTGATAATTTGTTGGTATCACAAACCGTGTATCTTCTTAAATGCATCCATGGAGGACCCTTTCAGGTCCACGCATTCTTTAAAAGTGAGATTTTCGAAAAAAAAAACACAAAGTTTCAGAAAGAGACACGGTTCCATCACATTACATGGCATTCACACTTTCTTTTTTACCGTGAGTGTTAGGTTTTGCTGTGAGTGTTAGGTTTTACTGTAAGTGTTAGGTTTCTATTATTCACAATACTGAATCCTTTACAGAGAGTTCGAGCACAACATGTACCATTTAATTTTTCATTGCTTTTGTCTTCCTAGCTTCTCTAAAAAGCAGAGAAATAGAAAACAAGATATTCTGAGTCAGTAGGGGGTAAAATGCCTTCTCTACATTGAAAACTGAATTTTCCACAGACAACCATAGATGCGCAATGTTTGGATGGGAGTAGTAGATGGAGAGGAAATTTGGTGCGCAATTTGATTTGACACACTGAAATTCCCATAGAGGCGCTCAAGGGCTTCTATGGTTGTCTATGGGAATTTTAGTATTAAATCAAAATGCACGCCTGAGTCCCCCACCCCCCCCCCCCCCCCCCCATAACTGCAACTTGATATAAATTCGGTTTTATATCTAGCAAGTGACAATCGTTATAAATTATATATACTACATGAAAACTATAGTATACAACAAAAAACGTTTGTTATTATGCGTTTTCGTATAGATTGCACTCATGAACCTCGTAATCGTCAAAGTTTCAATTGACAAAAAATTTTAAAAAGTTGATTAAACACTTGCCGAAAAGCACTATTTGAATGCCCTCTCAGTTAAATTAATATAGCAATGAACGGGTGGTATGTGAGATTAAAAAAAACAGAAAAAACAAGTAAACACAGACGCCCAAAGAGAAAAACGTACAAGAAAGCAAAAATGGTTGATTTGTACATTTTAAATGTACAGTACTTTGATTACAAAAACGAACAGAGAATTTCGATCGGATCACGCCTGGGTCGCGATACGATAGAAATTATCTTTTCCACATAGATTTACAGAATCTCACCCAACACTAAAAATGAGAGAACACTGAACCAGAGATGGTATTTTCGTTTATTATTCAAGATTCGATTTTGATTTTGCAATATTTTATTAATGAAATCTGATCAGGGTCTAGCCGACAAAACCAAAACACTTTTGAGAGCACACTGCTGTAGAATAACTGCTCAGAAATGGGAATGCCAAATTAATGTCTCGGTGTGGTTCTGAAACGTAAGTGTGTGTGGGGCTTTGCTGCTTGTTGTTTTCTCTGATATTTGAGAGTGACCTTCTCTTATCTATTTTCGGACACCTAATTTGGAATGTGACACAAAAGGGACATTTTCCTATAACATGTTTGCCACAAACATTTGATGTGGAAGCCAACTCTCGCTTGTTGCCATCAATTGGCACCCATGCTACAAAGCAGGCATCTGCACCAACAGATTTGAAATCGGTGAATTGGATGGACGTGTTTGTGCCAAAACTGCGCCAGCTTCTTGGTGAACTTCAAACAGTAAGATTATCATGTACTGCTTAATGTTACTTACAAAATGTCCAGTATGAAAGGCAGTGTTGTCAGTGACGTACAAAGCGCCAAAATTCTCCAATCATATGACCGTAGCAGATATGCAACAACTGCAAGAACGAGAAGTGGAAAACAGAACGAGACTTCAGAAAATACGCCAAACAAAGGTCTTCTACTAACTGGTATTATCTCCGCACATGGGAGTGTTCCTGATGTCAGGACTAACTGTCAAAGAGAAAGACAGATTAATTTCCACTGCAATATAAATGGTAATCATTATTTTTTTCAAAAATGTTCTCCGTTCAATAACATTTTAGCTGACGCCAATGTCAATCAAACAGAATGAAGCAAACAAAGTCCTTTACCCAAGGCGCACGATGTCAAAATAACTTATTTTATTTATTTTGTTTCCAAACTTATTTATATGATTATTTTTTCTTCAACTGTGCGATTTTGTTAATTACTAAGGTAGGCGGGTTCGTTAGGTAAAGGTTAAACATAACTTGAGATGCTATTTTCAAAACTCTGTTATGTTATTGTTGTGTTTAGTTCTCAAATAATAGCTTTTGGGGATTAACCCTTTACCCAACGAAGACGATATCAAAATTTATTATTTTAAATATCATTTTTGTTAATGTTTCAAAACATTTTAACAAAACCACATCATGTGACTCCTCGTTGGAACGAGCTCGACACGAGCTCGTTCCAACGAGGGGTCACATGATATGGTTTTGTTGAAATGTTTTGAAAAATAATATTTTTTCGACTGCTAAATTTGCATATTACGTGGACGTATGCGGCTGATTCGTTGGGTAAAGGGTTAAATCGTCAATGATCTAATAAAATCACTTTATTTTTTTCATTTTATTTCGTAAAATCATCTCAGTGCATAGTACCTATTTTGTCCAGATATAAGAATAAAAAATGCACGAAGACAGTGCTGAAAATACAATCCAGAACTAGCAGAGAACTTCGATGAAAACTTTATATTGACAAAAACAAAATATCGGAACCAGGCATTTTCTTCACATTTTAATGGCTCTGCATTTCGGAGTAATGCGTAATGGGGTATTTCTTGAATGGTGACCTCATCTGTGACGCACATGGTGTAGATTCATTACTCCGTGTTCATAAAGAATTTTTGTGTCTTCGTCCCAAACCATCCAGCGGTGTCACTTTATGCTGTTGCAGAACAGAGTAGTTGGTGGTGAAAATGATACATGCGAAAATGGCGGAAGATGAGGATGGGTTGTTTAATAGATGAAGCTGCGAAATAGTGGATTTTGAATTCGATTCCACATGCATACCATCCATAAACTTTAAAACAAGAAAAAGGATGTCCAATTTCTTTTCCATCTGGGACACCACGAATCCAACCAATTGTAGTCTAAATAGACAGGTGATTGATGTTTTCCCATAACTGTTTTGTCCTACGTTTGTATTCCAGGAACCAGATTGAACAAACTTTACTGCAGAGGAAAATGATAAAAAGGAGCAACATACATGTACGTTATGATCTTAATCGTATGCGCAACGTCTCAGCGTTCTTGATTATAAATCCACGTATTAAATAACATATTTATTAACATGGTATTATGAACGTCATGCGTTCTACGTGTGTCTTATTATTAACCCTCTGAATACAGATATCAGTATTTCGAAATTTCAAGCAAGACAATTTTACCATAATGCAATAAGGAATTTAAACAACTCAATCTTGTTTTACAAAGCTCAGTGCGTTCGATTGAATTGGTTTTTGGCTTGTTACATTTTTATAGGAGAGTGCCTATAGGCACTCTCCCATAGATTTAATAATGCAAAAACCAATTCAATGTCTTTTGACATAACTCACAGCTCTTGAAATAAGACTGAATTGTTTAAATGCATGGATGTATTATGGGAAACTGTGTTTTAATATTTCGACATCATTGTGCAGAAGGTTAATATATATTCCGTAAATTAACGGGAAGAAGCATGGCTTATTGAGGAGACCTGCTTCAAAAATTAAAAAAAAAATATTGCTCTTCTAATTAAATGGCTGAACTATTTTTACATCAGCTCCAATTTCGCAGTCTTTTGTCTGAAGTTTCTGTCTGAAAACAAGTTACGCGTGCATACATGCAATAGTAGAAGGAGAACAAAATATCATAGTTTTCTTCCAACACAAATAAGTTACATCTTAGGAAATGACAGATTTAAGTTTCATGTCGTCGGGTTTCGAATTCCGTATTGAAGGTGAATTTTGGTTAGTGTGTGTAATGCTTATATACCCATAAAAGTGATGGGAAGTCCTCAGAAATAGGTTCGACAAGAGAGACTCGACGAATGCTCCACTTCCCCTTACAAATGGTGCTACCTCACTGTAGACTTCCGTTGGAAATTGATTTCTAAATGTGCCACAAAAATGCGTTCACTGTGGTTTCTAGTAAAACTGTTTCCATATCTTTTCTGCAGGAATACAAATAAAGAACCCAGGAGAACTCTCAAATACTGGCATACCGATGCAAACTGTTACCCATTATTCCAATCTCTATACACACACACACATTACCCTCGAAGCGCTTAGACAAGAGAAAAGATAGATACGTTTACCTTTTTTACACATATGGCCCGATCTCTTCATAACCTTACCACATATGGAGTGTGAATCCCACACAAATGTCTCATATCCCTTCCCCCAAGCAAACAAATACTCATTTGTATCGTCGGGCTGATTATTCAGCCCAATGACCAAGATTATCATAATTGAAATAGTTGGAATGAGATCTGCAGTTAGACCACGCGATTCAGATAGCTCAGTGTTAAGGCCTGCTGCTCAGGGTATTCTGCATTATTAAAAGATAATAAGGCCAGCTTCGTTTGTTTAACCCTCTGCACACTGACGTCAAAATATAATAATTCCACAACTTATTTTTTCTCACAAATCAACAAGGAATTTAACCAATTCATTGAGCTCTGTAAAATAAGACCGAATTGGTTACATTCTCAGTTGAATCATGGGGGATATGCGGCTTGCAATTCTGTTTCTTCGAGGAGAGGCAGTGTGCAGAGGGTGATATACCGCCGTTTCGACATACAATTGTAAGATATAGTTGTCATTTTGTTGAGTCGGATGAGGTCTCTTAATTAGCCAATCGGCAATGCCATGTTAGAAGTCGTGGCAGGTTGGAAACTTTGTGTTTATGACAGGCAGACATGGGCCACATACTCAATATCTGAAAATATCAGTATATTCGCCCCGCTAGCCCTGCTGGTGTCACCACAACGTGCCACATAAGAAGGACCTGGTTTAAGCACTGAGGCTGTTTTCTTAGTGCTGCATTGCCTGTAAACTAAAACAGTTTTCCGATTTTAAAATTCCTAGTTTTCAAGTTCTAGGCATTAATCTAGATTCATCAAAGTAGCTTATGCCACAGAAACGGTATTTCTCCGAGGTTCAGGTCGGTGCCTAAAGAGAATGATACTTAAACGGAGTCCATTTACACATTACTTGCAACGAATGCCCTCGCCAGAAAATAAAGAAAAGGGAAGAACTGGCCTGTCGATATTATCGCCGTGTACTGTGTTCGACTGCTTCGCGGGGTGCACCCTGTACATTTATAAACCGCGTTTCACCATGACGCCTAAGATATGAAAGAAAAATCCGTTGAGTTTATTGTATGATCTGATCCTTTTTCCTGGTTATTAACCCTTTTACTGCCACGCTCACTTTTGCCATATAAGCAGGACCTCTATTTACGTCGGTATGCGAGGAAATTTAATAAAATTTATGATATACTTAAAAAGCTATCAAAACTCTCTGAGCCCTTTCCAACATTTAATGAGATGGTAAGTTAGATCTGAACATACCAGAACGTACAGATAATCATCGTAAAATTGGTGACAATAGTCACTTTCAGCAGCGTAAGTGTTCAGCCCATTCATTAAAAATAATAATGAACGGGCTCACCATGCGTGGGGGAATAATCATCTAGTCAGCCTCGGGGGACGAGGAATGATAATCATTTGTTATTTGTGACAGTAGGGACGTTTCTTTGAAAATTATTTCATTAACTTTGTGTCGTTAAATACTTCGCAATCTATTCTTTATCGTGGACTATTTGGGGACAAATAACGCATCTAAAGTTATAACGTAGTCTCATGTCTGGTAGAAGCCACTGTTTATTTCTTGTTCTGTTCAAGTGTCATTTGTGTGTGTGTGTGTTTTGTTTTTTTTTTTGATCAAATAATGAATACAATTTTCAACTCGTGCCCAGTTTATATCAAAATTTCCAACACTCGTCCATTAAATTATGTACCTAATATACTGAACTGTTTTGTTTTGTAAATTCCGATATAAACAAGGACTCGTTCGCGATCCTCTATTTAAGTTTACTATTCACTATTAATTTTCAGTTTTCTATACAATCGTATTGCTTGAAATAATCGTTCGTGGATCTAATAATGGGGAAAGTTAATTTTAATTTCCACTATTATCACTATGTTGCTGGATATTTACACACCGAGCATCAGCATTGTCAACAGAATGTCACAAAATATGTGTGAGCTGAAAAAACAGCATGCTACACTCACCTGTACAAAAATGCCAGTCAGAAGACGAGAACCACAAAGGACCCAGAAATTATCTTGTACCACCATAGATACAGTGGTCAATAAAACTCCTATTTGCGAAATAATTTGCATTCTTTTCCTGCCATGAACATCAGCAGTGGAACTGAGGAAGGATCCAATCATCAGACCAGCCATAACTGCTGTCTCTGGTAGCTGTCCGATTGTAGTCTTGTCACACACAAGGTTCCACTGAAAGAGTAAATTATAAAAGAAAACAAAATAAGTATCGCGAGGAATGGGAATTCACTTTTTGGAATAGGTGATGCCCTAAGCCATCCCAGTTATTTCGGGGAAATACAACACTAGAATCTACCATATTTATTTAATCTAGATTAATTCTTAACCCGCTGAGCATTTTCAAAAATATTTTTTATAAAATCTAGTCATGGCTGCTTTACAGCGCCTATGACGAGATTTGAAGAGACTCTTTTGGAAATAAACTCATTTGAATTTACAGGGGTTCTATTTAATAAAAATACCCAAATTTTACTTATTCTAGTGGCGCGATATTTGCGGTCCAGAGCAGGTATAACGCCAGCAGCCTGTAAAGAGCTAAACAGTGTCCCGATACAGACAACAAAGTCTGGTTAAAGGTGCTACATTGTGCTACTGAGAAGAAAATGTCAAAAATAGTCACATTCGACAGTAATCCAAGCAAATACAATTTATGTCCGTCATTCGTATTTTTTTTTTTAAATCGCTAGTATTTGTTTCCCAGGCTGCAACTTTCCCGATACTTGCCAGAATAGCTGATCAACATCCGCTCAGAGTACTGTGGAGGAGAGCTCATATCCACTCTTACAATATTGGTTATGTGGCGACACGTACATAACCCCGACTTCGCACCGTTAATACTCACAACTATGTCATCAGACTACTAGCCTGTGCATTGTGCACAACGCTGTTCAACGAAAGCTTGTAAACGTCTTGTCTTGGGTAATTTTAAATCAAGTGTCCTGATCGAAAGAACTTCTCAATACAAATGACATACCGCATATCTCCGATTTGGGAATGCACCGTTGTAATGTTTAAGCAATGAATATCCTTCATTATGTTCTTCAGCCACATCTGCTGTCATACTTACGTCTGAAATGACTGAAGCATTCACTGGTAGAGAGTAATTGTTGCCGAACACACAACGAAGTTTTGTTGGTTCCGCTGTATTGTTGCCGTTCTTGTGAATATCGAGAGAACATGTTTCTGCTGAAACAAATGTAGACGACTCATCGATTCCATATTCGTGAAGGTCAGTAACATTTACTGGCATATTACATTTATGCGGGGGTTCATATCCTGTAAGACAAATACACACATATCAAAATTTTCACGAACGCTTTGAACCGCTGGATAGACGAAAGTAAAAACATCGAACATCACACAGACACTGTTTCCGCAATTACGTATTTGCAGAAAAAGTACGGTGGATACGACGAACCTACATGAAGAATTCACAGAAACGGAACAGTCGACAT
This sequence comes from Pictodentalium vernedei, assembly GCA_031216915.1. Lineage (NCBI taxonomy): Eukaryota > Metazoa > Mollusca > Scaphopoda > Dentaliida > Dentaliidae > Pictodentalium > Pictodentalium vernedei. The sequence goes on from CM062293.1 coordinate 363,676,549, forward strand.
GGAAAAAATCTCTAATGTGATGTGTCAGAGAATATAGCTACAAACCAGAGATAGAAATAAACTGAATAATGAATAACTGTTTGGAAAGTTCTCATCTGGGCAGTTACGTTGTTAGTCAATGTAAAAAAACAGAAGTGCAAACAAACTCTTTTGGCAGGTAGGGCTTCAAAACCAGACCATGAACCGTCTTCCAAATCCCGTGGTCGGTATCTCTCCTCCCACACTTCATTTTAGGCATTTGGTCATGTTTCCACCTGGGCTGTCCGCTTATGGCTTGGCCATTGACAACTATTAATTTTACATTGATCAACAAATCCCAATATTACTGTTTTGATTGCAAACCAGCATTCAGGCCTGGACGAAGTACCGATTGCGAGATATAACTGAGTTATTCTGAAGCTTTGTTAATCATGCGTTGGCTCGATCATCTCTTTAGAAAGACGGTGTCGTAAGTTGTGTTTCAATACAAATGAGAAGGTTTATACCATGAACACCTATTCTAATATATATGAAACGCCTATGACATACATTTTAGCTTTACATACCAACTGTGGTGAACACGACAGCAATGGAATTTCCATAGTTAAAATTTACACCTACAATGGAACTACATCCAAGTTGACCTTTGGTGATGTCGACCTGAATGCGAACTCGTCTACATTTATCGCACGTCGCCTCGCGAAGAGTGAAATGAAAGTGGCGATTATTTATTACGTTTTTACATGAGTTTACCCCATAAGACACCAGCATTAACAAACATACATTGCCTCATGTTAATAAAGCACCAATAACTTGAAATAGTATGCTATTATGTTATTACAATGAAACAGCCCCCAATTTTTCCATTTCGTTTCGGTGATAAAATCGACAGCGGAAGTACCGCCCACCGATACTCATGTAAGCAAACAGCTTCGCAGGTATATACATATGCTGCTCAGTAAAATCGCGATAAAATGAAAGCGACGCTTAATAATCTGACGATCATGGTATAAATAAAATATACCAAAGTAGCTTGGTGTACCAAATGTTCACCACTGGTGGTGAATATTTGGTACACCAAGCTACTATGGACATATTCTATATATCTCCAATGGTAACTCAGTAATTTCCATATGTAAAACCAGAGTACAAAACACTCCATCCTCCACCTTCGAGTACTTAAAATTCATTTCTCAGCTTATTATTTCCATTTTTTTTGCTCTTTTAAAATTTGTGTTATGCAACATTGTATGAATTGTTATTGATTAATATGTAGCTATTACTGAAATGAAAATGTTAATGTCTCTTTATCATTTAAGACTCTTTAGGTGCCTCTTATGGCTTTGCGCCATAGTGTTGCTGGTGGTCTGTTTGAAAGTCTCAGTGTGCACAAGTTGTACTAATTTTACGATGATCCTAATCATGATTTTATTTATCCAATGAATGACAAGACAGACACGTTATCTAATGAAAATGACTCGCCGTCTCCACACAACATTGCTGTAATAGTTACCAACCAAGCTTCGGGTGTTCATGGAACAGTCTGACAGCGTGTGGTGAGTGATGCAGAGTCGTGTAGCAATTAGTTGTTGCGGCACGGATCAGAATGTTCAAATCCATGAATAGAGCTGGGTTCGTAGCTAGTAAATAAAACAGTCGGCGCTATTCGCAAAACCTTTTCATTCAAAATTATTTTATTTCAAATACATTGTTTATGACACCTCATTGTTTCGAGCTCATTGAAATGGGAATTAATAATTTTTTTTATTTCTTTTTATCTGGTAAGATGTTCTGTTGATCACTGACAATTTCGAAATTATCCAGGCAATGTAAATGAATTATGCTTTGTTTAAATCGCTACTATTTATTTATTTATTTATTTATTTATTTATTTATTTATTTATTGCTGTTTAGGGACACATATTTCTGCACAATGGCTAATCATGACCACGACAGTTTAACGGGTGGAGGAAGCCGGGGTATCCGGAGTTGAACCACCGAGCAACGGCGAGCAACTATCAGCTCCGCAACATACTAAATCCACACAAGCAGGGTTAGTATTGGTTGATGACAGATGAACTATTGACGTATAGTACGCCTTAGTACACAACGCCACCGTGCCACCACGTGGGCAAGAGTTGTGAAGTGTCTTTTCCAAGTAAACCACGCGGTTGCCGCAGGTGGAATACGAACCGAGGACATCTCGGCTTGCAGCCTGCACCTCTACCAACTGAGCCACCGTGCCCCCTAAATCGCTACTAACTTAAAGCTTCAATCCTGCCTGCACTATTTACAAATAAAGCTTCAGTCCTATGTTGTTACATTTGTCGTGCTGTCCTTTAAATCAGTGTGCAAAGGTTTAAACAATGACAAATACTGAAATAGAATAAACTTGACTTGTGCATGTTTGTATAGTATTTAAAAAAAACAAATACACCCCCGCCGCCCCACCCACCCACCCACCCACCTCATTGGAACAGTGGCGTCGTTCCAAAGAGAGGGTCATGGGCAATATTTGTGAGGCACAAACTGAAGAGAATAAATAATAAAATAAAGTCTGAATGATGATTTGCATGCTATGTCGTTGCGATATGTGAAGGAAATTAAACGCTAAGCACCAATATAATGTCAAAACATTGCCTCGGCAATTCCGAGACGATCCGTACGTATTATCAAGGGAATATCTTTTAAGTTCGCCGTTTGGTCTTTCCCGGATATATTTAGGACACTTATTCAAGAAAAAAAATCATACAACGCTTGAACTATCCTCGCAATTCTTGGCGTGTGCTTGTGCGTGTGTGTGTGTGTGTGGGGGGGGGGGGGGGGCTGAGGGGGTTGGGAATTTAGTAAAGTCTATACCACTTACTTAATCAATGGTCAGGTTGAATAGGTGGGGCGGCTTCCTAAGACCTGAGAACATTAATTATAACTGATCGAATAATGACAGACTAGTTACCAGATTACTTTTGTCTCACATTGCACCCGTGTGCTGATCTAAGTTACGTTCGGCTCTTATAAAGACGACTGTATATCTACTATAATTTATTTGCAAGACAACCAAAACGTTATCACACCCGGGCTCTATTTTCTTTTGTGGTGTTCATAGTCAATATGAATATTGTCTGATAGACCACTTGAATGTGCATTCAAATTACGTCACTTGAAACCCTCTCGTTTATTTAGTAAACCTGAGTCGTGTCTGTCCTTGATTGTACAAAGGCAAGGTGTGTAATATTTAGCAAATGGGCTACAAGTATTCATAAGTATTAACAAGTTGGTCCAGCACGGTGCATATTGTCAAATTCATGAATACTAACAGCGATGTTAGTCACTGAGTTGCACTCTCATGCATTCTCATTTGACCAGAAGTATTCAAATGACGTCCATTGAACACTCGGGCCATTGTGCTATAAGGTACTTCATGCTGTTGACCAACCCGAAAAGATAAAAGCCCCTTGGTGTAAACGTCAGTTTCCAACGTCCGTGTCGGTAAACACCTGCGTCATGCATTTACACTTCGTCGCTTCTCGATCAGGTGTCACTCAACGTACGTGAGGACTTTGTTAAAATTCATGAGTACCTCTTGCTGAATTGGTAGCTATTAGATTCGGCGGACTGACAATATATGTGTCTTAATGAACGACCATTTAAAGCTACACATTGGTTTTGCTTCCTCAGCCTTTATCAGTTAATCATGTGCACCAACCATCCCCATCTTTCTAGTACAATCATCACGCTCGAATGCCCGTCATAAAAATTGTTGTAGCCACCTTAATTACACCCGACGGAACAGTGTACTTAGAGGTCAAGTTCGCCTTCTACCTCTATAAGTTGCAGAAAAATATACAATTGAATGAAACTGCGTGGAGTCAGTGAAGATTGCCTCGCTACTCATTGAGAACTTCAGAATCGAGTCTGCGATGACTACCTCTGAATTCTGCGTGCGGGCGACGAAGAAACCCACCCTCGCCTCATCTATAGCAACAACCACACAACAGTCACATTATACAATAGCGGATTCCTACCTCTCTCTGTGCCTGTAACTTCTCTAATTGAATTCTCTCAAATTTTCTTGAAACACTCTAATCAAGAAAAAGCATGGAAAAATGTATGAAAAGTGCTGGAGGGATTGGAACAAGCTTCATGTTAACAAAAATAGATTAACACCAAACACCAAGCAAGGATTGAACCAAGCTTGCCTGACTGAGGCCAGTGTACCTTTTAAATAAATAAACATACGAATAAAGGTATAACAACCCTTGTTTGGATGTGTGTGTCTGTTAATGTATGATTGTTTTTCTTTTTAATCCCATCACCCCGTCATCTGTTCCCCCCTGAAAGCAGTCCAGGTTGCCAAGATTCGACATGCATTCTCCCTTATAGGTTGATGAATGACTCCCAGCTTTCAAAAACACATATTGGTGGATTTGTTCCTTTTTATAACCGTTATGAATAAAAATGCAGGGGATGCTCCCAAACCAGCGACGGTTTGGGTTTCTTTTTCTTCATTCTGAACAACCATCAAACTGCGGTTTCCGTATTACCATGAATATCCCCACGTTTCAAAGTAAAACGCAGGGCAAAATTCTTGTAGTTAGGTGCAATTCCTAGTCACCTTCCAGTTCGAGGATCTCGAGGGTCTGACCCCAGTACCCTACTAACAGTGAGAACACGCAAAGCAAATAAGATTATTGGCCCTCGTTTCCGACTGTCTTGATTCATAAGCAAATAAAGTTATGCGGGTCGCAAGAGATTTCAATCCAACACCGTCCCTGAAGTTTTCATTCTTTAATCTCCACCCCCCCCCCCCCCGATGATTTTCAAAGCCAGTAATAAGTTAATCCGTTTGTATCTTCGTCATCCATGGTGGCGATCTTCTCCACTGAAATAGATCTGCTATGAAGTGAAAAGGATTTTTGATGCAATCAGATTTAGGGCCAAATGAAAGTGTTTAGTGAAATTTTCTGCATTAACAACCATCACTGTTAACACTAATCAAGGGCTATTCGTATCCCGAAAGTGGGTGCCGTGCCCCAGTATGTAGAGGTGCTGGCTGCGGTAACCGCGATGTGTCATTGGGCAAGACACTTTACCTCCCCCCCCCCCACCTCCCCCCCCCCTGCCCACGTGGGGGAACGGTGGCGTTGTGTAATAAGGCGCACTGTACGTCGATGGTGTGAACCAATGCTAACCCTGCTTGTGTGGAGTTGGTATGACGGGAAGCTGACAGTTGCTCGCCGTTGCTCGGTGGCCCTCTCCGGGTACTGCGGCTTCCTCCACCCGCAAAACTATCATGGCCATGATTAGCCATTGTGCTGAAATATGTGACCTTAAGCACCAATGAATAAATAAATAAGTAAGTGCTATCCCAAAGGCGATATGATGATTTGCCACTTTCTTTTAATTTCTACCACTAGCACAATGCTTTTGCGCATCTGAACCCTGTAGACGCCTATAATATTATCACTCCAAGGGCCGACCTATTCTTGATTGTCCATACTATGATGGCATTATTTCTCATCAATACCTGTAGTGAACCAACGCGGCAACGCATATTCTTGCATTCCTACTATCTTTAACACTCATGTGCTAGGGATCTACCCTGTTTCAAAGTGTTTGAGTATTGGTTGCTAATAGTACCATGTAAATGTAAATGAAGCGTTCATGACAGAAAGAAAGGATTTAATGAAAAATGCAGTTTAATTTTACTATACATTTGTGTATCGCGTCATGTAACAACCTGAATACCACTGAACCTGATACTTGGTCTCTGATATACCGCAATTCTGGTTTCTGCATGAAGAATCCGAAACTCTCTGTCAAAAATAAAACTTCATGCTTGCTGAACAAGGCGAGTAAAATAATGCGCTAAAATGCATTATTTATTTATTTATTTATTGATGTTTAAGGTCACATATTTATGCACAATGGCTAATCATGACCGGCTAAAATGCATTAACGAGAGCTGAAGTTCCCACCTCCCAAATTATACCGAATCACGGGTGCACGCGCAGGTGCCTAGCCAGGAGTCGTTATTAAGGAGAACACGTGGATCTTTTGGTGAAGGAGGTCCAATCATTTTTATGCCGTGGGCATATCACGAAGACAGAATTGTTGAGTTGGGGAAAGGTATCAATGTGGTGTCCCTCTTGCATTCGTCGGGTCGGGGAATATTTTTAAAAAAGATTCTCCGAGGGAGATCTCCCCTAGCGAAATTGTGAAAAATAGTGCACATATGGTGCTAATTTTTGGCTAGAAAGAACGTCAAGAGTTGTGCCATCTGTAATTTAACTAGCTGACCACCCATAACCCATGTAGATAACAGATTCAATATTTTAGGGCGGACGGTGGAAATTTGGAGGGAGGGGTCAAGGCTCCACCTGCCCTCCAATATCTACGCCACAAGCGCGTGCCTTCTACGATACCTTAGGCATAGCCAGGAAGCGAAAGTTGATGAATGGGAACACAATTCGACATTTAGTAGTTTAACGCAGAACCATTGTTTCTTCTGTTTTACAAGTCGGCTCTGTAATAGGCTAAGCGTAGAACGTGAAAAAATGGGTCAACCGGGAATAAATTTGTAGAGAAGCAATTTTGGTGTCAAAAGACGCAGGAGAGTCTCCCGAGTAACATATCCAAAATCCGCAAAAATCCGTTTTGGGGAAAATTTTTCAGCGCACTTTGAAATGAGGACCCCTATATGATTTTCGAGTCAGATTTTCTAATACGTTACCGAAGGTCCACTGTCCGGAACACCCGAATTGTGTGAAATTCTAGCCTATAGTGTCAAATATCGATCACTTTAGGTTGATTGCGAGGTACCCAAACACATCGTGCCATAATTTGATGCTGATAGCCAAAATGTCGGCCAAAGTGGCCGCAACATTTAAAAAACAAATGCTGAAATGTTTTCCAATCTTGAATATTTTTATTTTTTCTGGTTATTATCCAGGATAGCACCGTTTTGTTTATATTACGGCGATGGCAGGTAGGTATCTTCGCTTATATAAACAAAATACACACCAAAGTTGTAGCCAAATTGATAACTAACAGAAAAGGAGGGGGGGGGGGGGGTGGGTATTTCCATGAAGTCTTTAATTGTTATTGGTTCCTGGGGGATGGTAATTATACCAGAAGGCTCCAACAGACAGACATGCCAACCAAGGTAAGACGTAATATGCGGTCTCAAAATCGACAATAAAGAATAAACTGAATCATTATGTCTTGGAGAGAGAATTAAGAATGAACACTAAAATAATCAGCTCCAAACATAATATGTTGCGTCCTGAATACATTATTAAAAATTTCAACTCATCCGAAATCATCTCCCACAAGGAGGAATGATATTCAAAATGACGCGCACCAATTTACAAAAGCATTGTCGCAATCCGTATCGTCTCAGGATGTGTCGTCGCTATCTTCCATGACAATATCTATTGAGTTTCTGCACCCATCCCCTCGACAATCACCACAAGCAACGACACACTCAAGTCCATTTTTTCTACATGAGCATACGTTACCCCCACATGGATTCTTACTCGACATCTTGCACTTACAACGTACAAACTTCAACAATGCCTCTGGTGCAGGTTCAAGGTCTGTCATGACCGGAACTAATTGTGTTCCCTTTATTTTCCAACCCCAGTCCTTGGGGTCCATGGCAGTTCTCCCCAGCGATTTCCAAACAACCACTTGTAGATGAACAACTCTCAGGCTGTGGAAATATGCGGCACGTTCTGTAGGGGGAAGTTTCTGTGGATCTGATAAGCCCTTGCTTGAGGACACCATCTCCATAAACTTCGCATATCTCAAGTCATTGAGCGATCCACTGTGCTTGGCGCCATACAAAATCCTGAATAGATTAACACCAACTTCGCCTACACGACTTTCATCGGCACTGGAATCACTTAGAACAGAAAGATATTTTCTGTATTTCTCGCGATTCTATCTTTTTCAAAAGACTGGTTTTCCCTTGACCATAGATGGCTGATGTTGTATCGCATCCTGACCAAGCATGAATAAACAGAATATGCGACGATCTTAGTGTTCCAGTCTTTTGAACAACATCGCGTATTTTCCACATTACTGGTCCACGCGTTGCTGATTTTCGTGCATCAGATAAAAGATATATATCTGCCATGTTTTCGGTCCAATGATACATGAGGAGCACTATTAAATCGGTGTCATCTGCAGCCACAACTACGTCTGTTCCTTGAGCCGCAATTTCGAGAGCGCACGACACTATCAATGTATCAGCATCTCCATTACTGATATGCACTGTTTGCCCATTCATTTGAAGCAATCGACTCAGTAGTTTTATGAACTGGGTTTTGTTTTTTTTCATTTGACAGGAATACTTCTTGATTATTATGAGCCTCCATATTTTCATGTAAACGAATATCAGCACATGTTTTTCCAACTCTTCTCGCGTGCTCATGGTCTTTAGTGGAAGGGCCGAGTTCATACCCATCAAACACTATGCACGCGTTTGTATAATTTGATTGGACGTATTGCAGATATTTGTGAGCTAACTCAAAATAAGTAGAATTCTTCACCCACTTAACACGATGTAGTAGAGCACCACCGTCAACAACATACGTAGCACAGGTGGGGCATTGTGCTTGTTCAGATGAATCTGTAAGAGATTTAGCCAGTTGAGACTTAGTAGGCTTTCTCATGAAATTGTCTCTGAACAATGATGTTGGTACAGCTGTCAATTCATATTTGAAATAAGCGGCCATGTTATCCTCCCGTTGAGCAATAGCAATTAATCTTGAAAACAGAATTGTTGGGTTCATTTGCATTTTCTGATTGTCCATTCTGATTCCAGGTAGGAGAGAGTCCAACGATTGTACATGCCGACTCCTTTTAATTGACGCCGACGCAACACTCACTTCATCGAGGTGCTCATGAATTTTCATTCCCATCATTTCTGTTTGATCACAATTTACACCATCACCATCACCAGCCGTAAGGCCATACGACAAGGACCGTAATTTGTTTTCACCGAGATCGAACGGCTCGTGTTCATCGAACCACAGCTGGATCTTTGATAGATCTTGAAAATCTCTCTCAATTCTACAGTTTCCCAGTTCGATGTGCTGTTCACTGGTTTTGTGTTTAGCGTCGGTCAAGTTTGTCATTGCATCATGGTCTTCTGCACATCTGTGCATGGTATCCACCCACTGTAGTCGCACAGACTCAGTCCTACCCCTGCCCCTTGCCAGCCCGCCCCTACTTTTGATCGACCGCATAAGAACCTGTTCGATGATCAAATCAGTTGACAACCCTGCCCAAAACCTGTTACTTTTTCGAACTGTGTGTAAACCATGATCTATGAAAGACTTCTACAGCACTGGGTGGGTCATGGGTAGGTCAAGCATCATTTGGAGATAAAGGCGGCAGCTTTTTGCATAATGTATGTGGCCTGTGGCAGCAAGAAGATTCAACATTTTCCCCATCGTCACAAGATGTAAGTTTCAATTACCTGTCCTCTCTGATCTTATAAATTCTTTCAAAATCTGTACGTATTCAACATACTGTAACCACAACCTTGCGGTTGGTGATTTTTCGGAAAACAGTGTTTTGTACTCAGATAAGCACGTTCCGAGCTTAATTAATTCAGGTGAAAGAGAAGCCGATGAAAATGTAATAATTTTGTTGTCAACATTATCATACACTGTTTTACGAGTTTCAGCTTCCGATACGGTGAGTTTGGGTAGCTTGGCAGACGGTAAATCAGATACATCCGACGAAGTACGATCAACAACAGTTTCATCACTAAATTCCGGCGAAGATGGGTGTTCATCGCCATCTGGTGGAAGTTGTACTGCTAAGTTGCCAGAACATACTTGTTCTGTGTCACAATGAGATCTATATGAAGACGAGGTGATGTCTTCTGTCAGTTTGGTATTATCTTGTGAACCATGGGGTAACTCTACTACTGCGCCTACTAACTTGTTAACCAATGCCGCCTCTACTAGGTTATGCCCACGAAGAGCCATTGATATTGCTTTACCCGACATCATGTGTTGAACAGCATGCGGACCATAGACCATTTCCATCGCCTCCTCTAGGCCAGACCCTTTCATCATGGATCCGATGCTTCCCAGAAAACTTATCATGACGTCAAGTCTGCACACTACTCGCAGACATTTGGCTGTAATTATTTCTACAGCCTTAAGCCACAGAGGTTGATCAAAGGTCAAACACGGGGATGAAATGCCCAATTTGTTCGCCCGGTCTTGAAAAGTAAAGTTGAATAGATACAAGTCTCATCAGACGGATTCAAATCAATAATCGGCAGGAACAACACTTTTGATTTTGGGGATGGACCACTTTCCGATTCTGAGAAGATATGTTGCATGTAACCTGACCAATTGGGTCTCGGTTTGGTAGCGTCCCTGAATAACCAACCAGAATGCCAAAGCAAATCTGAGTTAATATCTAATGGCAATGTAAAGGGGGACTGTAACTGGAGCAATGGTTTGTATGTAATTGCCGAAAGACCCTTGCCCGGGATGCTCACATATTGGTGAATCGGGACTCCTTTTGCTTTTATAATTCCATCTACCATGTGGCGGGGTTGCCTAAAGATTGCAGGTCCCCTTGGTTCTAGTGGTGAGTTACTATTTGGGGTACAAACTGCAATTATTCCCATACCATGAAAAGTTCCTTGACCGTCTAATGTTGCAATGTTATGATCAACATTATCTGCGAACCATTGGGTGAACGCCCCAGGAAAGAATGGACCGAGATTATCGCTATCTTCAGTCTGGATAACGGACTGTTTGTATCTTTCAACTTCATCATATGTTATTGAAAAACCTAAGTTCGGTAATGAGCCATCTGGATCCAAACATGTGATCAAGCTCGATGCCAAGACCAAATAATATCGCAGATATGACTGATTTTGGTCGTGCAGACTGAATTATTGAATGGCCAATACTGATCTGCTTCAACCCTGAAGGAACCAGGATTTTTAACAAAGATAGCAAATGTGGAGGTATCCAATTTTTACCTCCCTCAGTATCACTGATATCCTCGCAGGTGGGATATACATTGGTATTGTACTCTGTTTCCCTTAATTGTGCGCGAATAATCTTGGCTGCTGTCTTAACAATTCTATCACTTTCTTCTTCAATGTCAGTTTTCTTCTCGTCATACCATCGTTTATTAATTATGAAGGCAGCCATGTTTCGAAAGCAAATTACATCACTCCGCCCCTCCGCCTCTGAAAAAAGTATGTGTTCACCATAATGATCCTGCAGTTTTTTCTTCAACCACTTTTTGGAATAAACGTCAGAACTATTGGCAAATTCAACCATGGTAGCATGCAGTTCAGGGAGCGTATACAACTCCGCGCCAGCTTCAGATTCCATCCACGAGCATATCCTCTCAAACCAATGTTGCTTTTCGTTGTCGTTTTTTCGACCAAGCTTTTGTTTCATTTCAGCTGGCATCATATTCATCTGCCTATTCATCATGAAAAGTGGCAGACAATTATCATGATATACAGCTTCATCTGCAACCAGATCAATGCAGCCAGAAAGTCTTCTATGAACATTGCGAGCCACTGTATCGGCTCTCGTAGAACAACATTCCAAAAGCGCATCACGAATGTGGAGTGTAGAAAATCTACGAACATATGTTCTATGAGGGTGTCTGGGATCAAACAGAGCAGGTTGACCACAGAGTAGACAGTCCTCTTTGTAATCGAACCTTGAAATACAGGATCTCAATTTTTTTTGGAGATGCCATTTCAGCACGGTCCTCACTGGTTTCGGAGGAGACCCTCTTAGTATCTGTAAAATTTCGACGACATGTTTTGTGCACCAAAACCTTTCCAACTGGCGTGGTACTCAACTGATAATTCAAGTATCGTACAAGCCCTGTTTGACCCCGTTTCTCGCCAAAACTAGCAAGCGTCATTATGCCTTTCTCCATTACACTAACTGACGGCTCGTTCTTAAAACCAGTACCACAAATCACACACATATCGCCCGACAAATCACTACTTTCGCCTTGTAGGTGTTCGTCAGACATATCAAATACTATAAACAAAACCAGCTTATTCAATAAGAAATCAAAATATGGAAAACAAAGTATCAAAAGTGTCTACTTAAAGATAATATTCTCATTGAGATACCCTCATCAACGAGAAAATAACAACTTACATTAGGTTTAAACAGAATACAATTTTAACTATTTAACTGAAAATTGCAATTGAATATCAAAATGGAACAGTTTGCGGAAGAGCAAAATAAATTGCGGGCAACTTGACAGACAGCCAACGACCGAATGAGAAAGATGATCAAACTGGAACTATCAATAAAGAGCGTTCCACGAATGGGCGGTGGTGTATCCGTTTTAGTATAATTACTACCCACCAGAGCATTCTGGTATAATTACTATCCACCAAAAAACAACAACAGATAATTATGTACATGTAGGAAAAAAATGAAAACGTCATGGAAATATCTCCATTTTTTTTTGGCTACAATTTTAGTGTGTATTTGACTTATATGTGCGAAGTTGATTGTCATCGCCATTAAACAAAAATGTGCTATCCCAGATATTCTCCAGAAAAATAGATAATGTTCAAGATTAGAAAAATAGACATTTTTAAAAAAATGTTTCAGACACTTTGACCGACATTTTGGCTATCGGCATCAAATTATGATAGGATGTGTTTTGTGAGATTATAATCAACCTAATCTGATCAATCTATGACACTATCAACTAGCATTTTGGGTACTACAGACAGCCGACCTTTGGTAACGTATTAGAAAATCCAAGTCGAAAAATCGTATAGGGGTCCTCATTTCAAAGTGCGCTGAAAAATTTTCCCCAAAACGGATTTTTGCGGATTTTGGATATGCTACTCGGGAGATTCTCCTGCGTCTTTTGGCACCAAAATCGCTTCTCTACAAATTTATTCCCTGTTCAACCCTCTGACGGCCAGACTATAACCCTATGCCTCATTTCCAGTCTACCTGTTCCCTTGCTCTGAAAGAATCAGCAATAGGTTTCAGCCAATAATTTCTATGCCACACACCAGACCTACAATGGCTCTTGGCTCCTAAGCTTTGATATAGCGTAGACATTTATTTTAAGAGCGCTGGAAAAAAGTGTACCTTATTCCCAAATATCGAGCGTCATAGGTGATCGCGACAGAGCACTTCAGAAATGAAACAAGCCTACCTGCTACCTGTAGATTCTGAGATTCTGGCTTTGAAAAATGGAATTCTGGTTCAACCAGTAGAATATCTGATGGCCGATATTCTAAATATGAAACTGATTTTCTGGTTTGAAAGGTAGAATGTGAGATACAAGTACACTATTAGTCATTCGAAGAAGCAAACAAGTTGGCAGATTGACCCTTTACTCAACGCATACGATATCAACATTTATTATTTTAAATATCATGTTTTCAAATGTTTCAACAAAATTCAACAAAACCATGGCATGTGACCCCCCCCCCCCCCCCCCCCCATTGGAACGAGCCCGAGGATTTCGTGCGATAAAAAATGACAGGTCACACACGAATGCTATTCTATCTAGAGATCAACCAAACCATTACTTCTCACGCAGTAGAGAGTTTAGCTCCATTTATTTCTGGCACAATTTGATGACACGCCGTTTAAATGACGGACCTCGGTTTTGTTTTACTGGTAACTTGATTTTCAGTGATATCCCGATAGCATATGAAATAGGTGAACCATTTGGTCGGTTCCAGCTCCTACCACTCTAAGAGGGGTTTCCAGTTTCTAATAAGTGAAATAGAGAACAAATGCCATTGGAATAAAAGCTCTCATTCACATTTATACAAACCGAATTTCGTATTATCTCATATACCAGTTTCAAATAGGACACCTCCACGTTGCAACCAAATGCCGCCTAAAAGCAGTAAAGCCAAATTACGTTTGGTAGTGTATTTAGTTTAAATAAAACTCCAAAGTTATGCAGAGGAGTCATTGTCCGTCGATGAGTCGCCCAGAAACAAGCAAGTCGTTCACAGAATTCTAAACACCTCCATTTGATGCAGATAGCATCACATTGGACGATACAAAACACGGAATCAGGGCTGAAAGGTTTGATGATGGTTTCTGAACCGCAGAAATGCATTATTGAGGAAAGTAAAACACTCTCCCATCGATAATAATTAAATATATTGCCGTCGACAAAACTGGAATTGTACAACCTTATTTGCAGTGTTTGTTGCTAAGACTACAGTAGGGTTTTGGTGCATTTTCGGGAATGGCTTCGCAACATTGACATTCAGATCACACGCCCTTGGACATAACTTGGACATGGAATAGTGCTGCGTTTGTTGAAGAACACCTGCGATACGACATGGAATTGACCATTTAAATAGCTAAAAACTGCACATAAAGGCTGCATTAGCAAGATAGAAACCATCAAAAGATTTAGTGCATTGTACGCATCTCGTTTTGTCTATCGTTGATGTAGATTAGTACCGGACGGTATCCTCTACTAAATTGAAAATCGGGATATTGCAGAAAAAAAACATCATTATTGTTCATGTTAAAAAAGATATACTTCACACGCGATTATTAACTATTTGCGTGCTGTTGCTGGACATTCCTGCCCTGCACAGGGTTTCGCTTGTCACTGAAATAAGTAGAGTAGAATCCTCTTAATTGAATATCCATTTTGCCAGTGAAAATTATTCAATTAACAGGAGAATACAATTAACAGGGATTTGGTCAGTTTCCTGTGTTCTGGAGGTAAACTGAGCATTTATTCTATTATATTTTGTTTGACAGAGCTCATAGAGCTCTGTCAAACAAGATATAATAGAATAAATGTCTGTATTGGATGTAGTGAGGCCAAAAAGGTTGATAAATAAGGGGAATTTGGTGCGTGTCACAGTAATATTTTCGACATATTACAAAAATGTGTATACATTTAACAGGAGTTTACTCTACAACCCATATGCAATTAACAGATCAAATTTGTATTGAAGGTATGGTAAATGGTTTTGTGTTTGAAAATTATATTCAATTAACAGGGATATGCAATTAAGAGATATCCAATTAAGTGGGCCCAACTGTATAATGTGGACAGATGTAATCATATTCCCCCCCTGTAAATTGAATGGAGTTTTTTCCACCAATGATCTGTGTTACATTTAGATTCAGTTTTCACAAATCTTGATAACACGCAGTGTGCTAAGGTATAATTAACCCTCTGCACACGGGTATTTAAATATTGAAATTTCAAACTTCAAATCCTTTCCATAATGCAACTAAGAATTTAACAAATTCAACCCTATATGATAGAGTTCAGTGAACCAAACCCTGGCGACTGTATATTAAAATTCCTGGTTATATTAAGGGGAAATTGACTGTTTGAAAGTTTAATATTTTAAATATCAGAGTGCAGAGGTATTGTTGATTAACTCACAGCACAGTGATTTCAAAAAGCTGTAATTTCTCATTTTTGAATTTTTGATGTCTCAACATCAGTTTGCATACGATTATCCTTCATACAAATCGAAATTAGAGGATCTCAAACGAGTCTCGATTTCTTATGAAATGTCTGAACCTAGTTCACAAAAATCGATCCGAATCGATGTTTACAGAGGCTCAGATAATTTTTGTGAACGAGATTCAGAAGTTTCTTGTCATATTGTGACGAATGAGATTCCTTTTATCACATAGTGTGAAATGAACCCTCATTTAACGTAAGGTTTAAAACTGGCCTGCGCTGTTCCAAAAATTGCCAAACAAATGTTATTATGTTTTCAATTTTCGCTTTGAAAACATAGCTTATGACCCTCGTTCAAACGTGCTCATTCATCACGTCCAGATGAGTATGGTATGTATCGAGGAAACACATGCTGAAACTTATAATTACAAATACACGACCATGCGCGTCTTTAACCAAGAAACATTAAATCCACTTAAAAACACATTATCATCTTGCAATTTTGCATCTGTTCTAGAAGCAACCCCCCCAAACGTAGGGTATATAAATTGTTAGATATTTACACAACCACATGCCGAGCAACCTTCCCTCTTAAGTTAGTAAATGCTAACAAACAACATATCACACGTCAACCCTGGATGACGCGTGGTTTAATACAGTCTTCCAAAAATAAACATAAACTATATAGAAACAAAGTAAATAAATAACCCGTCAGATGAAAATAAAATAAAATTAAAACTCCATATCCAAATAAGAACAAATTAAAACGGTTAAGAAGATCTAAATACTATAACCGTTTATGCTATTAAAATAGATATAACACTAAACAAAGCTTGGGATATCTTGAACAAGGCAATCCAAAAAAAGAAACGTAACATCTTCATATGCTCATCATTCATTAGTAATCGAGAAACCATTACATATCCGTCAGTTATAGCAGGACATTTCAACACATTCTTCTATAAAATAGGGCAAACGGTCAACGACAGAGTTCCCCATACAGAAAAGCATTTCACTAACTACCCCAATAACAAAAAACATAATACCTTCTTCATGGCACCAACTAACCCGCAGGAAATTATATCAATTGTCGAAAGTTAAAATCCAAGAACAGTACAGACTGTGATGATATATCAACAAGATTTCTAAAAGAAACCATTCAGGAAGTGTCAATACCATTATGTCACATAATAAATAACTCAATAGAAGCTGGAATCGTTCCAACATAAACGAAAATAGCAAAGGTTATACTGTATATAAAAGTGGTAACCCCAATAATTTAATACTTATAGGCCAATTAGTCTACTTCCGTTTTTTTTCAAAGATCTTGAAAAGATAGTTTGCATTAGGTTAACATCATTCTTGAACCACTATAACATTATCAATGAACACCTATACAGCTTCAGATCCAAACTTTCAACCGTGCACCCAATACTACATCTCCTTCATGATGTGGCTTCAAACAATGATAAAACAACAAAAGAATACAGTTTACCCATTTTTCTAGATTTATCCAAGGAATTCGACACCATCAACCATAAAACTGTTCTCAACATTTTGGATTGTTACGGAATCAGAGATATAGCTAACGATTGGTTCAGAAGCTATTTGACGGGGCAGGGGCAGTATGTTAGTTTTTAAAGTTATAATTCCCAAGCTAACTACATTACACGTGGTGTCCCCCAAGGCTCCATTTTAGGTCCCATACTTTTCCTAATATATATTAATGATATTACAAATTCAACAAAGTTTAAACTACTCTCGTATACAAATCAAGACACTAGCTTGACCCTCTTTACCGGGAAATCAACATGGAAATCGACAAAATAAGCAATTGGTGTTCGGCTAATAACCTCTTCCTTAATGCAGATAACACTAAGTACATGTTACTTCGCCCACAAACACGAAAGTATAACTAGGAAATATATATGTTTAAATAAATGGAAACAAGATAAGATTAATAAGCAATTCAGAGACAGAAAAACGTGTTAAATTTCTTGGTATTCTCATAGATGAAAATCTTACTTTTAGAGATGATATTGCACACGAGCGCACTAAATTATCGAGGGTAATCTTTATGATCAGGAAAATCAAAAACATACTGCCTATCGCCGCTATGAAACAAATGTATTTCTCTCTAATCCCTAGCCACATCCTGTACGGGATCGAAGTATGGAGACAGTCCTCGGCATGCCAAATATTACTCATACTCCGAAAGCGTTCAATTCGCATCATAAATCATGGCAAGTACAACTGTCACACCGACCCTTAAATAGGAAAGTCCAATATTTTAAAAATAGATGATCTCTACACAGTGCGATCTACACTCTTTGTGTTTGACTTGAAAAATAGATATCTACCCATGTCGTTTAAATACATCTTCAAGGTTAAACCGTGCGTTACTATACTCGACAGTCCAGGAATACTCAAATTGATCGTGACAAACCACGTACAAATTTCAGTACAAATCTGCCAAAACATAAATTATTACCAGCCATATGGAATGAACTCGACAATCAACTAAAACCTGGACACGTCAGATAGTTATTCAAGAAAATACTTCACGACAAACTTGTGGGTGCATATCAGACGTCTGTCGTATGCAGCGATAAGCGTTCGTCTTACAGCTTACAGGTAGATTTTTTACTTGGCAAGTGGCGTCCTAGCTCCTAATCACGAACCCATTTATAAAATCGCTGTTTCATATCTTCGTTGGGTGGCAACAATTAAAGATATGCTCCGCGTTTCACGTTGTTCTCTGTATTCAAGTGTAAATTATGCACAAAGAATACGGTATCATATCTTCCTTGCGTGGCAACAAGTGAAGATATATTCCGCGTTATTACGCGTAAGATTTGTAGTCGGCCTGCCTGGGCTAGGAGGAGACTCGATTGGTCATGGTAGATTTTTTTGTAATCTAACGGTTTCGATAAAGATATTACGTTTTATACCAGTAATAACATATATGTTCCAAAACCATAATCTTAAAAGAACTGTTCAGTGTTCAGGAAGTGAATAGGTTTGGCATTTGACTTCAGGGTATATCTGCTGGGTTGAATTTCGAGGTTAAAATAGCAAGTGAACGTATGCTGATTTCGTTTACAGATCGTACTTTTCACACAGTAATATCTCTAATAGTGTCAGGAGGCGGCGCATTTCATCCCCCAGCCTGGCAGGATGCAGTTAACAGATTATTTTGCTGCCTTAGTAATATGTTTATAATTTGCAATTACTGAAGTGCGCCTCTCAGTCGACACATCTACCGAAATTGCGTTAACTTGAAACGTGAACAATATTTCATATTGATCTGCACTATTAAGTTTATCTATCGCTTCCCGGGCCTTGGGAATGCTATGTTTAAGATGGGAATGAAAGCTCTCGAATATCACTTTAAACAAAGGGATATTTCAAAGCGTGGGATGGAAAGCGGACACAGAAAATATTGGCCAGATTGTAACCCATTTGCAGTCTAGTTGAAAATATTAGTTCGCTTTCCTTATCACAGTTTTTGTTACAGAAATGAATTCTTTCTGCAAACACAGGCGGTTGCATTACAATGAACTCGAATAACTTGTCGTACCCAGCTTGTTTTGTGACCAAATAATACAGAATAAAACAAACAATACACGGTAACAATAATAGGTTCATATATGCACCAAATATCAATATCTATAACATTAGTTCACCTTAGAAACATGGTGATATAAGTATGAATATGGATAACAACAGTGCATCAATGAAGTGGTAACCGGCTGAAGGAGCATCGATACCTATGATCTTCAGGCGTTAATATCAATCACCTACTAACAATTGTAACGTCACAAACGACAATCTGAAATACCTTAGGTTTGTTTCTGTTCTGATTTGACTTTTTTCTGTCGTAACAGACCAATATCTCTTTACCCAACGAATCGGCCGCATCCGCCCGCGTAATATGCAAATTCAGCAGTTGAAAAAATATTATTGTTAAAAAACTTTCAACAAAACCATATCATGTGACCCCTCGTTGGAACGAGGGGTCACATGCATGATATGATTTTGTTGAATTTTTTTTTTAAAAATTTGAAAAAAAAAATGGTATTTAAAATAATAAGGTTTGATGTCGCCTGCGTTGGGTAAAGGGTTAACAATGAGTGATTCATATAAACAGTACACAGCAATATCTTCAAAAAATCGCCCACCTAAGAAATAGAATGACAGAATATGGATAGAAGCTGTGAATCCATGTAGAAGCAGCAGACAAATTTGAGTCACTTGGTATTTTCCAAAAACACCCACAATCCTCCATATCTCATCAATATCTAAATACTCCACACTTTCACTCAAAATAGATTCCACGTCTTTCTTCATCCCAATGGTAAAGCGAAACAACTGAAATATACCAGAATAATGTAACTGTTATGCCTTTATCGTAGTCATAATTGCTCATGCATATTTACTTTCTGTGATGGGGCAAAGAAAGGTATCGATTAGCCGTTATCGGTATCGGTTTGATATCTACACTATATTGGCATGGACCACTGATCTCCACACAATGAAATTGCTGCAACCTCGCCGAAAAGCGCTCAATCTGCCTCACCCTCCCACCACCGCTCTCCAAGATACGTCAGGTCAATCAACGCTTTAGCTGCAGTCACCAGCTATCTCTTCATTAAACGTCATGGAGTTTATCTTGCTCCAAACTAGATACACGTTATCGATTTCCAAGCTGGGCACTTGATTTGTTATCAGTACTAACTAGAATCAGTACTAACTAAACTACATTGTAAATATTCAATCTGCATTTTTTTCCACATAAATCAAAGTGTATATTATTTTATCAAGCAATCGGCGATTGCAAAGACGTTTGTTTCTGGTGAGAATTTTTTTAAATTTTTATAGCAACAACCACCACCACCCCCCCCCCCCCCTCCTCCACTGAGATGATGGTAGAGGTTGAGAAACTGTTCAAAATGTCACCAATGATCGTTCCAGCAATCCACTTGTATAGAGATCAGTGGTACAGTTAAAACTAGAAGTCCTGTCAAGAAATGCACACAAATAGCACGTCGATCTGCGCGTTAATCTACGCGTTATCACCATAGTAAAGCTATCAAATTCTGTATATATGGGCTGTGCTCAAGCAATGTTTCAGTCAATGGACATCCGTGTAAACCGGGCGTCCATTGGAAGAAATGTTGCCTGTGTTTGCTATGAGTAACCAGAAGAACCTGCCGTGCTTTGGATGTCATTCGATATGGGAATTGCGCGCAATTCCTACGCGCAATTAAGACTAGATAAGCGCACAGTTCGTGCCAGGACTTCTAGTTTTAACAGTATTGACAAAAGCATTTTTCTGTTGATAAGGTCTCAGTTAACCTTTTAATTCCTTTCCAGTTCAAGTACCTTAAAGATATGCAATTTCATGAAAAAGCAACCTTCGAATCAACGAATCCTATTTTACAAATTAATATTAAATGATGTCGTTCACAGCATCACAACTAAAACAATGCTCCAGAATTCACGTACACGCATGGGTGATATTCCATGAGGCATTTTGGGCTCAACGTTAAACGTTAAAATGGAAACATATTTCCTTCTAATCATCAAACATTTACTTATGATTTACGTTGCAAACAATTCGAACGTATATAATTTAAAGTTTTGACTGCACGCTAAATGGAACTTCTGCAGACAACGCATTGTTATAGTGTCACAATATAAGTTATGTGTGATGAACCGAAGAAACATTGTCTACGGTTTACCGTTGGGTGCTCTTGTTCAACCGGGACGCGAAGCAATAACGGATAAGTTCCAATCAGTACTCACACATGGCCCTAAAACCACATTGTGGAATGAACAAGATAACGTTTAGCGATCACACGTTTCGTAAATAAACCTCTCGTGTACCCTAAGACGTCATTGGACAAATAATTAATAAATCAGATGAAAGTCGAGGTTATTCCATCTTAGTTCAAATCGTAAACCTATTTGTAATTTATACAACACTTCATTTTGAAGACCGTCTGTCTGCACATGTAAACAATCTATAGAATTGAAGCGGTCTGCAAGTCACTTCCTGTCTGAATAATTGCGAAATGGACAAAGTCATTTCAAATATTTCGCGTGGTAATGTGAGAAGGTAACATATGGTACTTGAGTCGTAAACATAGAAAAAAAACCTAGCGAGTTCTCGGCCAATCTGAGGGCGGGGATTTTAGTCTTATTGAAACATAGACATACAAGAACGGAAGTATGTTCTGTCGTAACCTTTGAAGAGTAATTAAAATAAGTGGTTTTGTCTTTTTTCGTCTACGTAAATGAATATGCTAGTTAGACATAGAGTACTGTCATCAAAAAAGCGGACTGTTCGACGAGATCGTACGTGCATTTGTTATTTCCTCAGTCACGCATTTTTCCATTCGCGATCCGGAAATTCTCCAAAAGTTCAAAATAATCATAACACTATTGGCGTCATATAACAATATGGACCAAATTAAAAAAAGAACAAAAACAAGACTAAAGAGTGTCGTTATGGTAATTCATTTTAAAAGAAAAGTACGCATGACATAATGATCTTCTCTTTCGGGGCATATGAGGAGTGGTCAGCATAATTGTTTGGTTCATGCAATCTTCACTTAGGACGTTGCGGAAATTCGTATCAATATATGTCGATGTCGAGATCGAAATGCACCCCGAACCATAAAACGCAGAACATGTTACCGTCAGTTCATCACAATAACGTACATGTTCATTAATACTCTAACCATAACTCCCAAACCCGCATTGTGAAATGAACAATATAACTTTTTACAAAAACGAGTTTAGTAAGCTAACCTCTCGTGTACACCACAGCGTGACTGAACAAATAATCAAAAAAACAGAGATTGAAATCCGAGAATATAGAGAGTAATCGCTTGACTGGACTGGTTACGTGAAATAATTCATTCGAGGCGAGGGACTATATTGTAAAACACTCGTGTGCGAATGGACTGAACTGTTTACGTGAAATAATTCATGAGAGGTGAGGGACGTTGTACAAACACGAGTGCGCGAAAGCGCACGAGTGTTTTACAATATAGTCCCTCGCCTCGAATGAATTATTTCACATAACCGGTCCTTTCAAGCGATTACTCTGTTTATTACTTTTCATTATTAACGATAATTATATTATTTAACCCTTTACCTAACGTAACGGCCAAAACCGGCCAGCCACCATAGAAACCTGTTTGCAATTCTCTTTATAATTTTGAATGAAAATCTATAGCGATTACTTAAAATGCTTGTAAAAAGTATTTTATTCAACCAATTCCTGGTATGATCTTTTTAGCATTCCGTGTCATGTGTTGGCAAAACTCATTACACTGCAGGGGTTCTGCAACCTGCATTGATTTGCTGTGAGGTGGGAAGTAAATCGCTTTATGAAGAACGGTGTCTTCATGGAATGGTTTGAGATGTGATTAAAATCGCAGTCCGTTCCTGAATCAAAAGTTCTTTACATTTTGTCCATTTCAGGAATCTTTAAGTGTTGTAAAGTACAGTCGACGTGGTCTGGTCGTAATCGACGCGTGGGAAGTGATGTCCACGCATGCGTTTACCAGGTAATAAAAAACATCATCAGGAAAATTTTAATTTCGGAAGTACCAGATTGTGCCCGGTGCTTCATCAATTACATTTTGATGATTATTCCTATAATTAGTGTTTGGAATCTAATATTATTGCGTCCGTAGAAATATTGCCCACCCGAGCAAAGTGACCAGTCTACGGCGGCTGCACTATATTCTCATTGTCATCAATACGCGTATTATTAGATGCATGAGTTTGTAATGCTGTTTTTGTATCGTTCAGCTCAGACAGAAATACGTATTTTTTGCATGGATAGCCTTTACAACTCGGCATTGGAATACACTTAAATGTGATCACTATCATACTGTGTAGGTTTGGACGCATTTAATACACTCTAAATCGGTTGGGTTAAAAATCAACCCAAATCGACTGGGTTGAGTGAATATGGACCCAATTTGGGTTCCAACCCAATTTGGGTTCATATTCACTCAACCCAGTCGATTTGGGTTGATTTTTAACCCAACCGATTTTAGAGTGTATACAATGGACCTAGCCACGATAAAAAAAAACACTCTTTGCATTGTTTATTTCACTTTCTGCCCACAAAGTGGTCATCAAATACAATGCACGACCATCCAATAAAGGTCTTTGAGGATTAACCCTCTACCTAACATGAAAAGCAGACGACACTTGCAAAATAAATTATGGAATAACTATGATTTTAACCCTTTACCCAACGAATCGCCCGCATTCGCCCGCGTAATATGCAAATTCAGCAGCTGAAAAAATATTATTTTTCGAAAAATTTCAACAAAACCATATCATGTGACCCCTCTTTGGAACGAGCTGGTTCCCAAGAGGGGTCACATGATATGGTTTTGTTGAAATTTTGAAAAAAATTAAAAAATGATATTTAAAATAATAAATTTTGAAATCGTCTACGCTGGGTAAATTTTTTGTCTCAAAAACATAGGTTATGACTCCTCATTGGAACGAGCCCGATGAGGATCTCGTTCCAATGTGGGGTCATAACCTATGTTTTTGAGACAAAAAATGAAAACAATAATGAAAATTAATTGGCGATTTTTGGGAATAGCGCTGGCCGGTTTTGGCCGTTACGTTAGGTAAAAGGTTAAGACAGAATACAAGAAAGGTGAAGTACGGGAGGTTTAAATCAACGACCCAAGTGGAATTCCTGAAAACGTTCATCCCTGGCTAATCCTGCGTGTTTGGAGTTAGTATGTTGAGGAACCTGACAGTTGCTTGTAATTGCTTGGTGGTTCTCTCCGGGTTTCTCCACCCCTAAAACTGTCCGACATGAGGTGACCCTGGCTGCCAAAAGTGTTGTTAAACCCCAATAAATAATTAAATCAAATTTGATGAATCCAAGACTTTTGTATGATGATTTTGATTTGAGGAGGGGGTGGGGATTATACAGCAAAAACAACATATTGATAATGAAACTACGTACTTGAGAAATTTTCATTACTGGTAATAAAATAATATGTGCAAACATCATCCCTGCGTTTTTTTCAGTTATTAACTAGCATAAAATTCTGTGCTTTTTCATGAAAATTATTTTGTTACTACCCGTTAAAAATTCCGATATGTCAAGACCCGATAAAAATATTTGTAAAAATACTAACATGACATGAAATTACTTCAATTTTTAATGTCACTTCTCAGACCCTGATCATTTTTCTTTCAGCACAGTTAAGTTTTCCCCGACATGTTTTTTTTTAACATTTATTTATTTAAAATAAACTGAAGTTGAAAATTAAAAAATAAATAAACAATTTGTAATCTGTTACTTCTTTACTATTTTATCAATAAAAATTTGGTTCAGTAGGTAGAGGTGCAGGCTGCAAGCCGAAAGGTCCGCGATCGAATCCCACCTGTGTCAACCGCTCTGTGTCCTTGGGCAAGACACTTCATCCCCACCGAACACATGGTTGTATTGTGTACTAATGCGCACTGCAAGTCGATGGTGTACTTGTCTTCACCCAATGCTAACTCAGCTTGCGTGGAGTTTGTATGTTAGGGAACTAGACAGTTGCTTGTCAATGCTTGGTGGTTCTATCTGGCTTCCTCCACCTGTAAAATTGTCAGACACGAGGTGATTCTGGCTGTTGAAAGTGACATTAAACCCCAATAAATAAATCAATAAGAATCACTCCTATTCTGGAGGACGTTTTGGGCCAAATTGCCAGAGGACAGTTTGGGTTAGAGATTAGCATTCGGTTTGGATCAAATTATTGGAGGACAGTTTGGATACAATTCTCACACTCAGTTACAGTTGCGAAACGTTAATTACTGTAGAACACATCGAATGTGGATTACTGCAGAGATAACTGCTCGATATATATTATTTTTTAGGAGTAAAAACGAATATCGCAGCACATCTAAAATATCCTAATGTATTGCTTTTCTTTCGGACGAATCTTCCCTAGACCGAGTTTTCCCAAGGCCAAATCTTTCTCCTGTACCAGAATAAAGATGACATGCCATTTTCGATGGCGTTACATATCTAAGAAGGTTATTATTTTCCATTTTTTAGTATTTGATACTATGAAGCACTGTTCACAAATACTGATGACACCAACACATAACAACTTATCACTTTATTTTGATTTCTGACGGGACCGAAAGTAACCCGTGTTGTTTCACTTTTTTCAAGCAAATTTTTCCTTACTTTTATTACACCTTAACATTTGGATATCCAAAAAGAGCGTTTATAGTCGTTTTGATACTTCCCGAGCTACGTGTCCATGCATATCTGAATACAATCGCACAAACATAACAACAATTATTAGTTTATCAGCGGTTTTCGATTAATTTAAGGTCATCATTCGCCGATAAATTGCAACGAAATCAGGAGAGTTCGATCTGAAATAACGAGATTATCAACTGGGCGTATTGACAAACCTCCAGAAGGACAGAATTCGTGTGATTTGAAGATATGTAAATATCACGCAAAGTTCAGATGCGAATGGGGTTAGAACAGAAAACGAACGTATTTAACATTTGTTTGATTGTTGATATCAGCCCAGAAATCTCCAGAGGGGGTAGGCCATTTGCAATTGAATAGGCAATTCGACACCGTAAGTCACGTGATTTTTTTCTCTGAAATTTACTGTCCAATTCAAAAAACACATTGACAGCATTAGAGAATTCTGTTATGGAACACATTTATCTGACTGGGTATGTGCAACCTCTGGCGGGCCTATGGCTCGCTTGGGTACCCACTACAGCGGGAAACTGCTGTCATATCACTCCAAGCAACTCCACGGTGAGCACCCAGAGGCAGCCACCCAGCAGCGGCAAGTAACTGCTAGACTCTAGACATAAGTTGAGCGATTTTTTATATTTTTTTCCTCTATTATATCCCATCTGACAGAGATCCTCGAGCTCTGCCAAGCAAGATATAAAAGAGATCAAATGCCTTATGGGTGAGAATTAAGACGAACAAGAGTGTGGTAATTTATTATATATGTATGCACTGGGATCTATATTGCAGTGGTGGTCTGGAGAACGTAAATACTCTATGTACAATAAATACAATAGGGAGACTAGTGACATATCACCCCAAGCATCTCCATAGTGAGCACTCAGAGAGAACCACCCAGTAGCGACAAGTAACTGCCCGACACTACACATAAGTGGAGCATTTTGTTCTGTGTCATATCCTACCTGACAGAGGTCCTTGAGCTCTGTCAAGCAAGATATAAGAGAGATTAAATGCCTGAGTTGGAATTGGCTGCCTGGTGGGTAAGAATAAGGAAGGACTCGAGTATGAAAGTTCATCATGTATGCTTTGGGGGCTATAATGCAGTGCTGGCCCAAGGGACTTTGGCATTCTATGTACTTAGGTATTCTGTATACAGTATAATGAATACTATAGCGGGATGCTAGTGTCGTATCACTCCAAACAACTCCACAGTGAGCACCCAGATAGAACCACCCAGCAACGACAAGTAATTACCAGACTCTAGACATAGAGTGAGCATTGTTTCTCTATCATATCGTGTCTGACAGAAGTCTATAAGCACTATCAAGCAAGATATAGGTAAGGTTAAATGCCCGAATTAGAACTGGATGCTTGAATTGGATGCACTGAGGACAAACAAATTGGAATATACATAGGTGATACAGTGGCTATCACGGCAGATTCTAGATTAATTCGGGACTCTCACTCAGCCAATAGAAATGTACTAAAGGTATGGTAAACGTTTTTGTTTTGGAAATTATATTAAGTTAACATGGATACTCGATTGAAGGATATTCAACTAAATTGGCTTCACTTTATTACAGATATGTTTCTGTATCCTACTGCATAACATAGGCCAGTCTAAAAATGGGTGAGAATTATAGAGGACTCGAGTATGATAGTTTGTCATATATGCTCTCGAAGCTATATTGTAGTGCTGATCCGAAAAACTTAAGTTTTCTATGTACAATTTGATAAATATTATGGCGAGAAACTAGTGTCATATCTCTCCATCCAACTCCGCTGTGACCACCCAGAGAGAACCACCTAGCAGCGGTAATGCCAAACTCTAGACATAACTTGTGCATTTTTTCCCTATCATATCCCCCTGACAGAGGTCCTTGAGCCCTGTCAACCAAGATATAAGAGAGATTAAATGTCTGAATTGTAATTGGGTACCTGATGGGTGAGAAGGACTCGAGTATGATAGTAGTATGTTTCGGGCTTTTGAGTACATAGTTGCAGGATCTCATGCAGATCTCATGTGACGTCATAGTCACGTGACCCAGTGGCGCTTTGTTTGGTTGCCATGGTAGCCCGCATGAGCGCCCATCTTGTGACGTCATCCCCATAGTTATACGTGTGCTAGTGCGCATGCGCCACGGTGATACGTGTTTCCGTCGTCCATTTTGTATACTGGAGGCCACCATCTTGGTTTCTATGGTAGCACGTGGTTGCTATGTTACCCAAAGGCTTCTTATAGGGTAGGGGTATGTTCTGAGGGTATGTTCCATTGTACAGGAGTAAATATAATTACCACAAACAAACCGGTACAATCCCTCTAAATCACCAAAATCCACCCAAACTACCGAAATGGACTTTATTTAGTACGGGTGTTCCCCAGAATATCTTGTAGTAGAGCAGCACATAGTGCTATATGATCTAGGGTGACCCCGGGGTAAGCTCTATTGAACTAGAGTAGTTTTTATGGTTCGGATTCTTCCCAGAATCCATATTTACTTCGTGAAATTACGACAAACAACCCTGATTGGCTCTGATTTTCCAGTAAATTCTCGGTTTCTACCTATGTATCTACAAGCTCTGTTATAACTTAATTGTTCTATTCATTATGACTTCCCTGAACATGTTTATGTTCTATTGTACACATTACATGTAGCACAAAAGCACATGCTGGATGTGCCAATATATGCTTTTGTGAAAAGGCATAATGTCACACATTCTGCACTAGCACATAGGCACATGCCGGATGTGCCAGTATGTGCTTATGTGAAAACGCACAATGTGACACATTGTGCACTAGCGCATAGGACTAAACAAGTGATTCTATAGCCACCGACGTTTCCCCAAAAAGGGATTTTATAGAGATTCCAAAAAAGGGATTCCATAAGTGGGATTCCGTCTTACCTCGAGTGACTCGCATATACTGCTCGAACGACTCGAATCCTATCGAGCAAATGTGCTTTAGAGCAATTGGTCGATCCAGTGACTCGCACATGTGACTCTTAGCCTAATTTCGGAAAAAAGGGATTCTGTAGCCACAGATATACCCCAAAAAGGGATTCTATAGGGATTCCAAAAAGGGATTCCATAAGTGGGATTCCGTTTTACATCGAGTGACTCGCACATACTACTCGGACGACTCGAATCCTATCGAGCAAATGTGCTTTAGAGCAATTGGTCGATCCAGTGACTCGCACATGTGACTCTTAGCCTAATTTCGGAAAAAAGGGATTCTGTAGCCACAGATATACCCCAAAAAGGGATACTATAAGGATTCCCCAAAAAGGGATTCCATAAGTGGGATTCCGTCTTACCTCGAATGACTCGCACATACTGCTCGAACGACTCGAATCCCATCGAGCATATGTGCTTTAGAGCAATTGCTCGATCGAGTGACTCGCACATACGACTCTTATCCTCATTTCAGGAAAAAGGGATTCCCTAGTCACAGGCGTTTTCCAAAAAGAGATTCTTCAAAAGGGATTCTTAAAAAGGGATTCCGTAAGTGGGATTCTTATCTCCGTGACATAGGATTCCGTGTTTTAGCATTTTAACACTTGAGAGTATGGAAAGGGACTGATAATACCCAATTATTATTGCAAGAACCTGAACAGATAAAACGTGATAACAACCACTACAAATCAACACAGGTACAGATCCAAGTTAACAAAAAACCACCAAAACCAAGATCGAAGTGAACATAACATAACAAAGTGAAAAAAGATCAACTAGTGGGATAGAGTTGAAGCAACCAACATCGAAGAGAACTGATCTCAGTGAAGTTGGCGAATTGAACAGAACATAACAAAGTGAACGAAAGTCGAATTAGTTGGGGTGATCGATCACAACCAAGATCGAACTGACATAACAAAGTGAACGAAAATCGAACTGATCTGATTGAACACAACCAAGATCGAAGTAAACAAAACAAAGTTGTGAACTAGAACCCCTAAATATAACGCAGTGTTGACTGTAAAACCCTTTAAACTTAATGAGCTCTATTTTTTAACTATAACCCTAAAGAAGGGATATAAAATTAACACCCTTTGAACTATTTTGAACTAAATGAATTTATATATATAAATATAAACACCCTTGAACTCAACTGAATGAACCCAGTAAACGTTTTGAAATGATTGAACGACATTGATCTGAATGAAGTTTTGAGCTACAACCATTTGAACTAAATTCTTTCAATAGGGAAGGGGAATCCTATGTCACGGAGTCAGATAACAATCCCACTTACGGAATCCCCTTTTAAGAATCCATTTTTAAGAACCCCTTTTTGGAAAACACCTGTGACTATGGAATCCCTTTTTCCTGAAATGAAGCTAAGAGTCGTATGTGCGAGTCACCAGCTCGATCAATTGCTCTAAGTCGTTCGAGCAGTATGTGCGACTCACTCTAGGTAGGACAGAATCCCACTTATGGAATCAATTTTTTTTTTTAATCCCTATAGAATCCCTTTTTGGGGGTACGTCGGTGATTATAGATTCCCTTTTTAGTTGTATGTGCCTTTGAGCTAGTGCACAATGTGTCACATTGTGCGTTTTCACATAAACACAAATTGGCACATTCAGCATGAGCTTTTGCGCTACATGTAATGTGTACAATAGAACATAAACATGTTTAGGGAAGTCAGAATAAATAGAATAAAGAAGTCATAACACAGCTTGTAGATACATAGGTAGAAACCGAGAATTTACTCGGAAATCAGAGCTAAGTAAACAATTACGGGGTTGTTTGTGGTAATTCCACGAAGTAAATATGGATTCTGGGTGGAGGGGGAATCCGAACCATAAAAACTACTCTAGTTCAATAGAACTTACCCCGGGGTCCCCCTTTGGCCCTATAGCCGTACGTGCTGCTCTATTACAAAATATTCTGGGGAGAATCCGTACGAAATAAAGTCAGCTTCGGTAGTTTGGGGTGGATTTGGGTGATTAAGAAGGATTGTTGGGTTGTTTGTGGTAATTATGTTTACTCCTGTACAAAGGAAAAAACTCTCCGGACATACCCCTATCCTACAAGAAGCCCTTGGATAACATAGCAGCCACGTGCTACCACATAATCCAAGATGGCGGCCTCCAGTATACAAAATGGACGACGGAAACACTATCACCCCAACAACACGCGCTGCGCATGCGCACTAACACCACGTATCGCTATGAGGATGACGTCACAAGATGGTCGCTCACATGGCTACCATTGCAAACAAACATCGTGCCACTGGGTCACGTGACTATGACGTCACATGAGATCCTGAGTGATATCCTGCAAATGTGTACTCAAAAGCCCGAGACATACTACTTATGATGGTTTGTCATGTATGCACTGGAAGATATATGGCTGTGCTGATCCGGAGAACATAAGTATTCTGTGTACAGTATAATGAATACTATATTGGGAATCTAGGTTCATATCACTCCAAGCAACTCCGCAGTGAGCACCCAGAGAGAACCACCCAGCAGCGGCAAGTAACTGCTACACTCTAGATATAAGTTGATAATTTTTTCTCCATTATATCTTGCCTACAGAGGTTCCTGAGTCCTGTCAAGCAAGCTATAACGGGGGATTAAATGCCTGAATTGGAACTGGTTGACTGATGGGTGAGAGGCAATAAGGGCTCGGGTGTGATAGTTTATTATAAATGCAATAGGAGCTATATTGTAGTGCTGATTCGGAGAAGGTAAGTATTCTATGTACAGTATAATAAATACTTTAGCGGGAAACTAATGTCGTATCACTCCAAGCAACTCCACGATGAGCAGACAGAGAGAACGTAAGCAAGTAACTGCCAAATTATAGACATTAGTTGAGCATTTGTCTCCTAATCATATCTCCCCCCCCCCCCCCCCCTGCCACAGGTCCTTGAGCTCTGTCGAGCAGGATATAAGAGAGATTAAATGCCTGAATTGGAATTGGATACCTGGTGGGTGAGAAGTGGGAAAGACCCGAGCATGATAGTGTGTCATGCATGCACTGGAAGATATATTGCAATGCTGATCCGGAGAATTTAAGTATTCTATGTACAGTATAATGAATGCTATAGAGGTAAACTAGTGGCATATCACCAAAGCAACTGCACAGTGCGCATCCAGAGAGAACCACACCACAGCGGCAAGTAACTGTCAGACTCTAGACTTAAGTTGAGCATTTTTTCCCTCTCATATCTTGCCTAACAGAGGTCCTTGAGCTCTGTCGAGTAAGATATAAGATTCATGTGTCAGAGGCGACAGGCGTATCACATCCCTCATGTAATGTAACGTATTGTCATAGTAAACGGCAAGGTCATGGTTTGTGGTGCAACTGTGAATATCTCGATAGTTTCCAATCGCTTTAACCATTTGAACCCTTGATATATTCCATGCCAGGTCAGTGGTATCAGTTGGATGAGTCCATATTCGTTATTTGGGGTAGACCAATTAATAATTTCAACGTGTAGCCTTGGGCTGCACATTGAAAATATAAATTTGTCTACCATACAAATCCACGAAGCAACCAGTTACGTTATGATTTCAAATCGTATCACGATCATGGACCAATTAAGCGGTCTCTCGTGTTGAAATGGGTATTGGCATCCTGTTGCATTTGGACAGAGTGCCAGTTGTTGTTCATGTACAGTACTGTGATCACAAAAGCGAGCCTTTCGCGATTCAGTTGCGATACTTACGCACGTGGGTCTAGATTTCCCGTGTAAAACACTGTAGCGAAATGCCGCTTGCGAGGGTCAACGGCTCGTACAATTTTATAACGCATATTGTTGGTGTAGGACATAGGTGTGTCCAGTGAATTTTATTCCTAAATAGACTTCTCATAAAAGAGTTTTTTTTTTACTGGGCAGAAATATCAGTAATAAAGGTATTAACATGTGATTGTTCTGATAACAGCAACTTGCCTGAATCTCGGCTCAGCTTGTAGATGACATAAAACCAGGAGGAATCATGGGAGATATTATATTATACAGTTAATAAGTGATTAGTATTAAGGCGAGGACCATAAGCACATTCTGTTCAACTACTGCTATACCATAAGAATCTTAAGTTGTAAAGATGGATCATATCTTGTACATTAACTTATTGACTGAGTTTCCCAATTCCACAGAATCCCATCATACTGGTCAAGGTCAGCCATATCTACCAGGTGAGTATAAATGAAACCTGGATATTAGTGTTAGGGTATATGACCTGACTAGCAGAGTAACATTACAAGAAAAGGGTTAATCATGTTACTGGCCGACCACTTGAAGATAACTTCTATTCGAAGTCAGCAGAATTCGAAATCAGCGGAATTGTACAAAGACTGCGCAAAAAACAGTCATGTATATTTGCCAACGACGGGCCAGGGAGTGGTTCAGTTCGAAATGTTCCCAGCATGTGCATCCAACACGCTCACTGAACACGTAAGGCGCGGATAGCTAACTGCTATATACTGTAGATGCCACCACTCTAGAACGATGTTCCACTTCGATTTTGTTTAGTCTTAGATTTATAATAGAGACACTTAACCCTTTACCTAACATGAAAAGCAGACGACACTTGCAAAAATAAATTATTGAATAACTATTGTATTTTCATTTCTTGTCTCAAAAACATAAGTTCTAACCCCTCATTGGAACGAGCCCAACGAGCTCGATCCAACGAGGGGTCATAGCCTGTGTTTTTGAGACAAAAAATGAAAAAATAATGAAAATTAATTGGCGATTTTTTAGAATAGCACTGGCCGGTTTTGGCAGTTACGTTGGGTAAAGGGTTAATAAAGTATATAGTTAGTAAATGGTTTAAGTTAGTGTATAATCTATCAGTTTATTTCTTATCAAAGTAGCCCACAAGACGGGACACAGAAGAAGGCTGCAGCAGACAAGAACCTGACCAGTAAATAAAAACCTCTGACGGAATGGAAGTCCACTACCAGATAAACACTAGGCGATGACCAAAATGTTAACCCCAACTATGCCACAACTCTGCGAAATCAGATCCGCTTCAACAAAAATAAGATCTCAGATTCAAGATTCTTGAAATCCGTCTTCGACAGTAGAGATTCTAGACTATTGTTGGGAGGTAAGTGGGTAGACAATCTTGACGCGGTCGCGATGCAGTCGAAATTCTCTGTCAACAACAACAGGCAAACAAAATAAAATTTGTGATTTTCTGCAGCCATACAAGAAAAATGTGTACGTTACACCCATCTTTATGCTTACTTTATAGCAACTTTTGACTGCGGTTTATTGTTACTTGGGATTTTAACGATACTTTCGATAGCCCGGGTCATACCATGTCGGAGAGTTTTACGGGTGGAGAAAGCCAAAGTATCTCGAGAAAACCACCCGGCAGCGGTGAGCAACTATCAGGCATTCAAACGTACTAACTGTGCACAAACAGGGTTAGCAGCGATTAAAGGCAAGTACACTATAGAAAACATGCTTAGGACACAGCACCACCCCCCCCCCCGCCTCCCCTCCTCCCACGTGGGTAATCGGGGTGAAGGGTTTTGACCAAGGACACAGCACAGTTACAGCTGGTCAGGATCGAACCAGGGTCCTTTCGGTTTGAAATCCAATACTCTAACCACTGAGCCAACGCGCCCTCTTTGACTGTGATACATATTGGTTATTTTGGAAGGATTCTTGACAAATATACTGTTTCTAATATTCATAAAATGTCTTACCTTCAAAAATAAATAAATGCCTCGCGATTTTGTAAGTCAAATTGTAGGAAAGAATAACACTGCAACAGGCTGTCGAAACATTAAAGCTTATCCACTGTTGGAGATAACCTATCAAACTCCTCAACTAAACTGAATTTAAGGCTTTGCAAATTAATTCTTAGTTTCCCTTCCATCGCACGCATTTGTCATACGCATCAAATGACTTAACGCCCCCCCCCCCCCTCCTCCCCATTATCGCCTGCAATTTCAAAAGTTGGGAATTCGGTGATGTAAATTCCACATGTTGGAAATTCAATAATATCAATTTAATTTGCTCTTGTCATACTTTTTCAGTCAGAGCCAAAGTGAGTTTCCAATTTTCGATCAAAAATTAAAAATATTCCCCGTGGAATGCCTTCGCGGAACCCCACCATCGAGAGGGAGATACCCCCTATCGAACTCCCCCCCCCCCCCCCGCCCAACAGGGGCCCGCGGCACTCGGGACACACCTACGGCATGTCGTGCTGGAACCCAAACCCAGTTAGAAATAACATTGATACCCATCCCCCCCCCATTTCAAGGTCCACAATCAACGTTCCTTCAAATGATAAGCACTTTAGTTAATTGCATACCATGACACTCCTTTGGCCATGGTAGTATTCAACAAACTGCGACCGACTGCCGGAGTTGTAATCGACCGTGGTTCGTTGTTTATAACTTCACAGCAGAATCAATGTCCGTGTCCTGAATGTCACGGAGTGCGAGTGAAAGTCACATGCTCACATGCGCATCTGAAATAAGCACTGTTCTGAAACAAAATATTTAATTAAAATGTGAATGAAACATTTCATCGAACACATTTTACAACCATGCTAATGACATGGGGTCGCTAAGGTGGGTTGGGGTGTGACCTCCCCCACCCCCACCCAATAATTTTTCCAGTCGCATTTATTTCAGGATTGGACTCCAAGAAATCGATTCTCCCTTGCTACTAATCATGTACTTTCTTAAAAAGTAGATTTAAAATTTGGACGTATAATGAATAGATGCTGTTAATTTTTGGTGTTTTTCCTTTTACCTAACATGAAAAGAAGACGACACTTGCAAAAAAAATTCTTGAATAACGATTTTTTTTTCATTGTTTGTCTCCAAAACATAGGTTATGACCCCTCGTTGGAACGAGCTCGACGAGCTCGTTCCAACGAGGGGTCATAACCTATGTTTTTGAGACAAAAAATGAAAAAAAATCATGAAAATTAATTGGTGATTTTTGAGAATAGCGCTGGCCGGTTTTGACCGTTACTCTTTCCACTTTCGCGTGCTCGATGCACATTCACTCACTCATTCATCCGTACATTTTTTGTTTCCAGATTTATTCATTCTTTCATCCCATATTTTCAAGCAGTCATTTGTGCATCCACTCCACTCCACTCCATTCCACTTTTATTCACATATTTTACGCATACACCCACACCTTCATTTACACATTCATTCGTCTTTTCATTCATCCATTCTCTTACACGCTACCTACCTTGACCAGTCACACCACGGCCGCCCGGTAACCTCCTAACCTCAATATCTGCCCATCAACTCTCCTTTCTTTGGAATTGCAAAAATACACATTAACACTCTAAATGCAGCAGTTGTTGAATAATGGCGTACTCCTACTATTACATACTCATGCAAACTTTTCACATTACTGTACTGCTACGATATTTACTTCCGCGCCATGACGGGTCAGCACACGATATGGAATTCCGGAACGAGACAAATACACGATACGGAACATTTTCATGTTGGTGAGCGGAAATATCGTGGGTTCGGACATTTTCCACACATCACGGGTTTAGATCGTTTATCTCTTGACCAATCAAATTTCCGTTTACATTATAGTAAGTATATAAAAAAATATTATTGTGACAAGTTCCTCGGTCACAATATGTTGAATCGTTTCAGGTATTTTGCAAATGCATATCAGAGAATTGTTAGTGGAAATGAAGAACTATTTTATTTATTTAGGCTACGTGTGCAAAATTGGTATGGGTTCGGCAAAGGGAGCTTAAGTCGTGAAATGCCCCACTGTACCGGACGACAGAAGATGCTTGATGCCAACAGATGTATTCCGATCAGTCGTAATATATCTAGCAGGCATTAAACCTGACTTGATCAATTACAAATTCAACCTTTGGGGATATTCCGTTCGTTCATGAACCGCCCATATACGATGCCCAAGCATGAGGTACCTTTATGACTTACAGCTATCGGTTTAACCCGTGGACATTTTCTATTGACTCACATGTATCATACATCTACATATCGTCAACCAGAATGTATGACCTATATGTCTCACAGCTACTGGTTCAGCTCGTGGAAATTTCCCGCTTATTCCTGCATCATTCACCCCATAACCTGGAATGTATCATGTATAAAGATTCACATTTACTGGTCGGCTATGGGAATTTACAGCAGACTCAGCGAACCCCCCGTCCCTTAAAATGTATGACAGATGAGGACCCACCGCCACTGGTTCAGCCATGGACATTTACACTTGATTCAGTGAACCGTGCGCACCGTGAAATGTATGACCTATGTGACCCACAGTTCAACCCATGAGCCCCCCCCCCCCTCCCCCAAGCTGCCCTGATATGTACGGCGTGTAATGACTCACAGCTACTGATTCAACCCATGGACATTTGCAGTTAATTCGTTCGTGAAGCGCGCACCCCGGCAATTCATCGATCTAGTGGAATTCCATCCCTATTTTTAGGAAACTTTACTAGGACGATGTGTAGCCCACATGGCTTCGAGGCATCGGGGGCCAATGAAATCATGGTCTCAACTTGATTCAGTGGTGCCAGTAGGTGCGAAATGGTAAACTCGATGATTCATACAGAGGCCAGCTTTGTGACACGTGGATGTTGTAGGCCCCTCTCGCATTGCTTCGGGGCATCGTGAAGCAATGCTATTGTGGCCATTAATCCATTCATGGATCGTGAAGGTTATTCATGCACGAGTAGGTGTGACTATATTTGGAAATTTCTACTAGCTCGATTCAGCATATAGCGGGGGTGTGTGTGGTTGGGGTGTGTGTGTGGGGGGGGGGGGGGGGGGGGGGGGCTAAGCAAGACCAATTTTGAGTGCCGGTACAGTAATTAAATAAGAAGTTGGATTACAATTACTGCATGTATATTTTATTTCTTCACTTATAAATTTCCAAGAAGTCTAGTGTTTTTCTTAATTACAATCCTGACTATCTAATATTTAGATCGATATGGTTGGGAATTGAGCCCTCGCAGTCAGAAAATCATCCCCCTGCCAATGAAAACTGAAAATCAGTTGTCACAAGTGACCCTATTCCTAACTTGGACCTTAACGCCGTAAAACAGTATTTGTTCGTGTGATAAAGTGATAACCCCCCCCCCCCCCCCCCCCCCAATAAAAAGTCAAAAAATAATTACGACCCCACGGTCCAAGTTTGAACAAATATGGTAGACATTTTTTTATCACACGCATGTTCTATGCAATCCCCACCAACAGCAACACTGAACCAGACGGAAAATGAAAATCTATTCCGCACACATGTGCCGAACGAAAATAGTTGACGGACTATTTTTAAATAGAAGCTAAATTGCACTGGAATTTTCTACAAATCATGCACCCACCGCAATTGAAGTGTGAATTGTTAGCGACAGACAAAAATAGTAACACGGGTTCCCCTCGCAAAATTGGTTGGCGAGAAAATGTTCTTTTTGTTGAACACATTGGAACTCAGGGGACGAGTTGTGAAATGAATTGCTGAGTGTCCTAATAATTGCTATTAAAGACGCGATAGCGTGTAATAAACACAACGATACGCGTGTGTGGATGGGTTAATAGATATGGCACTTGTGCCATCACGTAAGGATAAAAATCGAGGCTTGCTGGGCCCGCGGCCTTTTGTTTTATCCTTCCGCGCTGGCATATCGATTAACCCATTCACACGCGTGTGTCATTCTGTGTATTTGGCTTTCAAAAGTATCTATACTGAACATCTTGCTGCATTTGCAACTCAGATTATTAAATAACGAGGATTTCGCGTCTATCTACCAGAACCAATGATTGAAGTAAAATAAAGAATTATTATCAACGGCCTTAACAACACAACAGGTTTCTGTTCATTCATTTATTGAATGAATGATTTTGATGGCATGGAACGCGAGAGGATAGTTTCACGTGTTATAGAAAATTGGATATTTGAACAATACAGACACCTGAAAAGCAGGACTGACATTTATAAGCGGACCACTGGCTGTGTCAGTCTGCGTGCGCACGCATGAATAACTGGGGACAATGCGAGGCATTTTAGACAGTGTGCTGATGTTTGTTACAATCAAGTTCCCACAAGTTCAATCTCATTTGACATAATGGACAAGAATGAACTGTCAGACGGATACTGAAATTAAATACCAAACATTTAGAAAAGTGTTTCCACTAGAAGTTTGGCTTCCCTCATTATGAAAACCGACTTTCAATAAGTTAACTCCCCTGAAATTACTGGACGGGTGAGTAAGGCCCAATTAAGTTGCACGCAGTTGTGGAGAAAACACCTATGGCATCAGCAGAAAATGAAGCGAAGTTTCCTTTTGTTACTTTTCATAAACGTTCGTTTATTTACAGAGTACTCGGCAAAGCTGTTGTTGCACAAGGAGTTATTTGGTGATTTCCGGGTCAAGTAACGCAGAGGATATTTCTGTGAAGAAGGTTGAATGGGTTATTGTTGTCTTGAGACTACAGTACAGTCGCCGTAAACTGATCGCAATCCACGCATGGGCAGTGATGTCCACGCATGCGTTCACCAGATAATAAAATTTATCATTAGCAATTTTTTTTATTAATGAAGCACCGGGTTATCAATTATTTTTTTGATGATCATTCCTATAATTAGTGTTTGGAATCTAATATTACTGCACCCGTGGACATATTGCCCACGCGTGAAAAGTGACCAGTCCACAGAGGCATTATTGTATATTGTTGGATGATGTTTTGTATTGACTTGTTACCAGAGTTTAGCAGATCGTCATTAAGGTCACCAGTTATGATTATATCCTTGAATCGAGTGTCCATGGCTAGTTTGAAAGAGGTGGAAAGTGAATTTCATACTTAGTTGTTAAAGTACGTTGTCCGGTAGAAAGCACCAACTAGAAAATAGCCATGCTCGTAAAAGATCTCGAATCCAGGTTTGACGCCTCTTTGGCCTGCGTCAAGACGGGGGATAATGCGTTTCCTATGTACCCGGGGTTTTTCTTATTGGTTTGTGAAAACCAGGAATGCGGATGTCTTCATTACTGTCGTGCTCATTTAATCATGTCAGCCCTACAAGTTACATTTTGTAAAATGAAGACCGACATTCTCGCGCTCCAGTTTATAGATACTGTTGTAGGAACGAAACTTGTGATCTCTTCGCTCAGGTACTTATGCAACCTGTTGGTTGCAAGTATACGCGCGGTAATTACGTAAATTGGTAAAATAACACGTGACTTCTCAAAAATTGTTTCACGATGCTTCCGATTAGAATTAAGAGTCGATTGGAGGATAGGAATTTCGATTAACAGGACCCAGCTTGAAACATATCGTCTAGATGTTTAGGTCCTTACTATTTATTTATTTCTTTATTTGGGCTTAAACCTTTACCTAATATGAAAAGCAGACGACACTTGCAAACAAAATTTTTGAATAATTAATTTTTTTCATTTTTTGTCTTAAAAACATAGGTTATGACCCTCTTTGGAACGAGCTCGTTCCAAAGAGGGTCATAACCTATGGTTTTTGAGGCAAAAATGAAAAAAAATAATGAAAATTAAACTGGCGACTTGTGTGAAGAGCTCTGTCCGGTTTTGGTCCTACGTTGGGTAAAGGTTTAACGACACGTTCGGCAGCCAGGGTCACCAAGTGTCGGATAGTTTTACGGGTGGAGGAAGCTGGAATACCCAGAGAGAACCGCTGAGCAACGGCGAGCATCTGTCAGACTCGCAACGTACTAACTCCACACAAGCAGGGTTAGCATTGGTTGAAGACAAGTGAACCATCGACGTGCAGTACGCCTTAATACACAGCTTCACCGTGCCACCACG
The DNA here is from genome assembly GCA_031216915.1 of Pictodentalium vernedei. Taxonomy (NCBI): domain Eukaryota; kingdom Metazoa; phylum Mollusca; class Scaphopoda; order Dentaliida; family Dentaliidae; genus Pictodentalium; species Pictodentalium vernedei. Next base: position 363,717,010 of record CM062293.1, read on the forward strand.
TGCATTAAGTGCTTTGCCCAAGGACAGAACCCTGTTGCTCCTGGCGGGGATCGATCCGTAAACCTTTTAGTTTGAAGTCCAATGACGTAACCATTGAGCCACGGCGCTCCCGGGTGCTAACTAATATTTGGAAATAAATGAAGGCGAGTAGTAAGGTCTATAAAAGCTAAATAAGTGAGGTATAAAATCCGTGGGGTTGCTCAAGAAAAGCCATTAATAAGGCAGGTACACGTGACTAAGTCACTTTTATGGTTGATCATAAATTTCCCTAATCGGAAGAGTGCTTTAAAATAAATACCATTAGCAACGCTCCGCTTCAGGCATCTTCAGATTTGGAAAGCGATGTGTGGTTGGTGTTCATAAGCCATAGTGTGCGCACTAATTAAAAATAAATAATTGTTCTTATTGAGGGGGGCAGTTACTTTATTAAGGGTAGAAATGCAACGCTCGCCAGCCACCAATAACTGTCCTCGGTTATGGTCTGCAAAAAGTCTAAGCCAGAATACGTTAAACGTATTCAAATTTAAAGCGGATTAATTTGACTGGGGATCTCCAATTTCAGAGAGAGCACTTATTTTTAAAAATGATTGTTTTCTAACTGTATCTATTCTAGAGATGAACGGTGTAGTCAGTTTCTCATTTCCGTGGAACTTGAAGGCCGTGTTGGCGACACGTGAGGTCCACAAAGTCGTGTGAGAGGACTAAGTCATGAACCACCGATGGTTCATGGGCGATAGTTCTAACTGTTAAATAGCAAAGAACTTTGAAGAGCTGGTTGGGGGATAATTATAGAGAAACTGATGTTAGAGCTGTTTGTCGAGGAGAGCTGACAGATATTGATAATAGCAGATTGTGAGAACTTAATACATACTTAGAGTTGACCTGCAAATGTCACCAGGCCACCTATAACTGTCCCCGTTTATAGTCAGAGAATGTCTCAGCCACAAAACTTTAAATGAACTTCAATTTAAGCGGATTAATTTTACTGTTGATCTCCAGTTTCAGGGAAAACCCGTATTGCTAACCATTTACCCAACTCGATAGGGAGACGGCACTTGCAAACAAAATTCTTGAATAACTATTTTGTTTTCACTTCTGCGTCAAAAATATAGCCAATGACCCCCAATGGAATGGGCTCGTTTCAATGAGGGGTCATAAGCTACGTTTTTGAGAGCAATATGTAAAAATAATGAAAACTGAATGGCGAGTTTGTGTGAAAAGCGCTGACCGGTTTGGGTCGTTACGTTGAGTAAAGGGTTAAAATGATTGCTATTAAACTGTGGACTCAGTTATGGGCCGCGAAGGGCTCGTGAGTGCTCGTTATATTCGTTAATTATCTAAGAGGTTTGAAGAGCTGGTTGAGCTTGTCATGCAGAGAAGTTGGTGTTAGAGTTGAAAGGTGAAAGAGAGCTGACAGATAATGATAATAATAGACCGTGAGAACTTTACACGTAAATGTTTAATAAATATTTACTTGGTAGGTGAAGGCCAAGTCAACCGCAAAATCAGTGAATGCGCAACGGAACTTTGAAAAACGGAACGGAACTGACGGCTGTAGTGAAACAAGTGTGTGAGTGAAAATGACCATCAGGGCGTACGGTAGCAGAACTTTCGGCATACGAAGCCCAGGTGACGGCTGGTTGTAACCTCTAGCAGACGACATGGGTTCGCAAAGTGTGAACTCTAATTGTGTGTTGTATATAAGATTTCGGGTTGCTGATAAATCTGCAAGTAAATGGCGCCATACTGAATACATGAAAGTAATTTATCTTTTCAGTGACTTATTGTCGATCACCTTGAAATACTTAAAGTCATTGACCCCCTTCAGTTCAAAACAGACAGAGCATTGATAGGGGTGGTGCGACTTACTGACGAATCAGAGTCCAGACGGCAGCATCTGGTGGTCGACTGCGCTATCAGCGAGAACGTCCAAGCTCTCGAAATCTCTCGAAAACATGAGGCATGAACAAGTGTCTATGTCATTCAGACCATAGGGTAGTTGTGAAAGTATGAAATTGAAATTGAAATTTGATGTGGGACCATATATTGTTTTCCAGTTGAATTTTGTTAAGTGATGATGTAATTTGTGGATGTATATTAAATAATTTACAGTATTTTTTGTAAGTTGGGATATTACGTTCAATCGGTTTTTAAAAATGTTTGACGTAAAATCCCCCAAATAAACGAGCCTTACCTTGGGAAGATGATGTTTGGTTAGTATTCTATGTAGTCATACTCTACTGGAAGGAAATCTAAGGCGGAACTCACATTGGGCTGAATGTGATTAACCTGGTTTTCACGACAATAATAAAAACATTTTTTGATGTAGACGGAACACGACTTTGAAGTGGAATGTCCCCATGAAGCCATAATGATATTGGTTGTTTCCTGAGAAAGGTGTCTGCTTTGCAGGGATTTCCTGATAGACATGAGCCGATGTTTGTGGCCCAAGGGATGTGTTTTGTTGAAGTGTGATTGTGTAAGTGTTTCGGATTCATCGGAATGATAACAGGAGGAGCTATTAGGTGTTCCAGTACTGCTGAAAACCAACTCGATTATTTGTCGGCCAAATGGATGCTACCAATAATACTTCTCTGCTGTCGGCTCGCGATTTCTGTACAAGTCTGCCCATCAAGCTGAAAGGTGGAAAAGCATAAGTATAAATATATTCCCAACTATCTGAAAATGCATCTACGGCTTCGGCCCCTGGATATTTGCGTCACGAAATAAATCTAGGTAACTGGGCATTAAGTCTAGAAGCAAAAATATCAATATTAGGTGTACCCAAATTTTCTGTAAGACATGAAAAATGTGGGGGTCTGATTTCCATTCTGTATTATCATTGAAATGCCTGGATGCCATATCGGCCTCATTATCAACCTCTGGCACATGTGCAGCAGATAACCAGATGTGTTTCTGCATGCACCAGATCCAAATCCGTAATGCTAATTCATTGCTCTCTTGGGATTTGATACATCCCATGGCATTTATGTATCTTACTGCACATGTATTATCGGTCATGATTTTAATATGCTTGTTTGTAAAATCCTTACAAGAAGACTGTTAACCAAATAGACTGGCTAGCAACTCTAAACAATTTATGTTTCTATAGCTGTCCATCTACATAAAATTGTATCCCCATCAGAAACTGCTCCCCAACCTACTTTGGAGGCATCATTGGTAATGACCACATGAACAGGCCCATGATTAATTTCACGTTTCTGAAAGGGTAGATTGTCAATCCACCAGAGTAAATCATGTTTCATGGTGGTTGTAACTGGCATTATATAATCAAAATTACCTTTGGCCAATTTGAGAGCATTATTTTTTTCCCTTTCCAAATTTCGATCAAACAGTGGGCCATACTGTACACCTGAGAAACTTGACACAATGAGCCCAATGACTCAAGCAAGGTGTCGAATAGTAACAACTTCACCTTTGTGCAATTTCCTGAGGTCCTGCACAGTTACACGCACCTTCTCGTTGGGTAACGTGACCGACATGTCGATAGAATTAATGCAGAAACCCCAAAACCTCTATGATCTGGGGAAGGTACAAAGAATGCTTTGTCATAGCGGATCGTAAATCCAAGGTCAGTAAATATTTTAATTGTAGCAGTGGTATTATCCTCACAACTGACTTGTGTGTCAGCCAACAATAAAGAGTCATCAATATAAGCTGATATTGTATGGCCATGTTGTCTGATCTCCTCAGAGATGCTGTATACCAAATATGAAAGCATTCCTACTGATGGATCTGAAATAGAAGATTTTTTAAAGACATTTTCTCATATTGCACTAAGTTAAAATTTGGGCTACCAAATTTAACCTACAGCACCGATTAGAACAAACTTGAATCCCACCCTCCTAGAGATGTTGTGTACCAAATATGAAAGCATTCTGACTGGTGGATCTGAAGAAGAAGATTTTTTAAAGAAACTTCCACATATTGCCCTAAGTTAAAATTTCGGCTTCCAAAGGAAGCCGAAATATTAACCTAGGGACTTGGTTTGAACAATCTTGAATCTGACCCTCATAACAATGATTCCGGCTGGTGGTTCTGAAGAAGATTTTTAAAGAAAATTCCCCATATTGCCCTAAGTTAAAAAATTGGGCTCCTACATTGAGTCCAAATATGAACCAATGGGCTTCATTTTAACAACCGTGTATCTGACCCCTCTATGGATGCTGTATACCAAATATCAAAAGATTCTGAACATTGGTTCTGGAGAACAGATTTTCTAAAATGTTTGTAAATGTGCCGAGTCAGCATTATTTTGATGCCCTCTGCAGAACTCCCTAACAATACAGACGACATGTTTTTACAGTTCAATTCTACTGGTCCTAAGGATGCTTCATACCATATAACAGTTCTCTGTTCCAAGTTGTTTGGGAAACATGGGCGTTTGAAAATATTTTTAGTTTTATCTCATAGGGATGCAGTGTTTATTTTGCATGAGTCAAGTACTTATGACCCAATAATACCACCTACTGAACTTAGTTCAAATCGGACCATAGGTTCAGAAAATAGAAATTTTGGGTGGTACCAAAAATCTAACCCCTCCTATTACAAAGCCAAATATTGCTTTACAAACTACGTTTGAACAAACTTGATTCTACACCTCAAAATGAAGCTCCATAACAAATATCAAGTGACTGTACCCACTAGTTCATGAGATTTTAAAAATATTTTGGGAGCATATTCCCCCACCCCTCCCAACGAGGCAGGGCATGTTGAGTTAAGCAAAATGCAATACCCCTTTGGGGCCATCATTCACTCGAACTTTCACTTGAATTGGCCCAGTGGTTTTGGGCGAGAAGACCAAAACATGGTGTTCATGGACGACTGACAGATGGACAATGGACGGAGAGTGATTAGATAAGCCCAGCTTGACTTTCTCGAAGTGAGCTAAAAAAATTGAATGGTTCATGTCCGATATTTTACCCATGTTATTAAAATTGATACATTTGTCTTTGAAGTGCAACAAGGCTTATGCTATAGCATTGCAAGACCTTCTTGCACTCAAGGGATGGAATACACCATCACCCATGCTATTCTGTATGAGGCCTAAAATAAACGAAGAATATGAACTTTTAATGTCAAAGAATTAATTACAAAAAAAAACAAATAAAAAACCACCCGCCTGCATGCAAGTTTACAAAAAATGGCCTGAGAAACAGATCTACTTTGTGGGGCCTTATGCATGAAGATTATTACAGTGAACACATTGTCTTACACAAAAGAATACCACACAGTCCAGTGTAGACTGATTTCAAGAAGTCCTCCCTAGTGGAAGGGGAATTTTAACAAACATACAGGTCCAAATAAGCTTCATACAGTGAAAAAATTCCACAAAATTAATAAACATTCATGTATGTTTAATAGGAATTAGGAGTATTGTAATTAAAAGACAATTGTGAGGTTGTTCATAAACTTATATTACTTTGTGATCAGGTGTTAAAAAATATTAATATTTGTAAACACACCCACCCATTTAGAATAGTCCTTGCTCATAGCAGTGGCGCAGACATACAGTAATATAATAATAATAATATGGTTTAGAGCCGAGTATCCACATAAGTGCTCGCAGGCTTCACACAAAACTAAAGGTGCATTTTATATAATACAAGCAGGTCAGCAATAAGACAATTTATACAGGTGTGTTTTTAAGTGTCTCTTAAATGACTCGAGTGACTGTGTTTTTTTATGTCAGGTAACGCATTCCACAAATGTGCTGACGTAATGCAGAAGGCCCGATCGCCAGCTGTGACCAGCTTTCCTGCAAACTGAACAAGATTACTCGAAGTAGCAAATCGCAAAGGACGATCAGGTTCATACTTCTTAACTAAATTGCAAAGATAAGGAGTCGCAAGATCGTTGACAGCTTTGTAGGTAAACAATAATACTTTGAAACTAATTCTTTCACTAGTGGTACAGTTGCCCTAGACTGGTCATAATCCATGTCTGGGCAGTGATGTCCACGCATGCTTTTTCCAGATAATAGAAAATCATCATCAATAAAATTTTAATTAATGAAGCACCGGATTGTACCCTGTGCTTCATTAATTACATTTTTGGTGATTATTGCTGTAAACAGTGTTTGAAATCTAATATCATTGCATCCTAGGAAATATTGCCCACCCGTGGGAAGTGATCAGTCCATGGTGGCAGTACTGTAGGCATGAGGGCTGGAGGGGGGGGGGGGCATGCTCTCCCCAATTTCGTTCATGCCCCCCCCCCCCTTCTCCCCTGTTAACCCATATATATGATGAACATCCGACAAAACATTTTAATATCTATATATTTATGCTTGTTCGCAACTTATATATTATGGACACAAATGGACACAGAGTCAAGGTAATTGTGTTTTTTCTGTCTTGAATTTCAATTTTGTTTGGGGGTGGGGGGCACCCGACCCCTCCAGTGAGGGGGGCACACTCCATCTTGTCCTCTTCCCAACCTCACTGCTATGTGGATCAGGTGATGCTGTGCATCATATTCTTTATGCCCCGGCCCCACCCCACTAGATATTACTCTTGCCCCTAACTTTGATATCCTGGCTAAGCACCTGTATCATGGTAAACTAACATCGAATTGTGTGCTTATGTCCAGTAGCTAACATTGGAAGAGTATAATGTGCTTTGTCAGAAACTTGATCAAGTATTGATGGCAAACGACAATTTTCATTACCAGTACCTGGTACCAGTAATAAAACAAGAGGCCCGGGGAGCGGGGGGGGGGGGGGGGGGGGTGGGGGGGGCTGAGGGCGCTCACCTGACATGGTAGCCTAAATATCAACCCAGAGAATTGATTTCAACAAGTTGCATCTGTTCTTCCTAAGAAAAGCTTATACCAAATATCCAAAGATTCTGACCAGTGGATCTAAAAAAAGGATTTTTAAAGAATATTCCTCATATTGAACTAAGTTATAATTCGGGCTCCAACAGGGAGCCCATATATGAACCCAGGGACTTGGCTTTAACAAACTTGAATCTCACCCCCCTAAGGATGCTGCCCACTAAATATCAAAACATTCCGACTGCTGGATCTGAAGAAGAAGATTTTAAAAAAACAATTCCTCATTTTGAACTAAGTTACAATTCGAGCTCCCACAGTGAGTCCAAATATGGACCTAGGGACATGGCTTGAACAAACTAAACTTGAATCTCTCCCCCCTAAGGATGCTGCATACCAAATATCAAAACATTCCGACTGCTGGATCTGAAGAAGAAGAAGATTTTTAAAGAAAATTCCTCATTTTGAACTAAGATATCATTCGGGCTCCCACAGTGAGCCCAAATATGGACCTAGGGACATGGCTTGAACAAACTTGAATCTCACCCCCCCCCCCCCCACCCCTAAGGATGCTGCATACCAAATATCAAAACATTCCGACTGCTGGATCTGAAGAAGATCTTTTAAACAAAATCCTCATTTTGAACTAAGTTATAATTCGGGTTACCACAGTAAGCCCAAATATGAACCCAGGGACATAGCTTGAACAAATTTGAATCTCACCCCCCTGGGCATGGTGCATACCCAATATCAAAAGATTCTGCCTGCTGGATCTTGAGAAGAAGATTTTCAAAGAAATTTGCTTGAAATGCACTGAGTTCAAGTTTGGGCTCCTATACTGAGCCCAAATATAAACCCAGGGGGGCGATTTGAACAAACTTGAATCAGACCCACCCCACAATGTTGCATACCAAATATTAAAAGATTCTGCCTGCTGGATCTGGAGAAAAAGATTTTTTAAGAAATTTGCCTGAAATGCACTAAGTTCGAATTCGGGCTTCTATAGTGAGCCCAAATATGAATTTAGAGAGCCGATTTGAACAAACTTGAATCAGATCCACCCCACAATGTTGCATACCAAATATCAAATGATTCTGCCTGCTGGATCTGGAGAAGAAGATTTTTTAAGAAATTTGCCTGAAATGAACTAAGTTCGAAATCGGGCTCCTATACTGAGCCCAAATATGAACCCAGGGGGCCGATTTGAACAACCTGAATCAGATCCACCCCACAATGTTGCATACCAAATGTCAAAAGATTCTGCCTGCTGGATCTGGAGAACAAGATTTTTTTATGTTTTTCCCATTGCCTACAGTGTTAAAAAGTGCCGACTCAGCACTTTTTCAAAGTCCCGAAAAAGTACCTTGTGATCAAACCGATAGGGATTTTTTAACCATTCTATTCTACTGGATAAAAGTAAGCTTTATACAAAATTAGAATTTTCTGTGCCGTGTAGTTTTGGAGATATGGCAGTTTTAAGGTTTTTTCCTATTTTTAGCCCCTGATGTTCCCACGGGCAATGAGAAAATTGCTTTTTGCATCAGTCATCTACTTATGACCCATTATCATCCCATATCAAATTTGGTTCAAATCGACCTCACGGTTCTGAAAATAGAAATTCTAGGCGTGGCCAAAATTTTTGCCCCTCCCATAACGAAGGCAAATAATGCCTGACAAACTTCTCTTGAACAAACTTGATTCTAAACCTCAAAAGGACTCTGTATACCCATATCAAGTCTCTGCTACTGGTGGTTCATTAGAAGAAGATTTTTAAAAAAAATGGCCATTTTTTCCCCACCCCTCTGCTCAATATCAGCCGAAACCTAATTTGCATAAAAAAATCAAAATGCCCCTATATAACCACTACTTACATGAAATTTAATTAAAATATGGCCTGTGGTTTAGGAGAAAGAGGCTCAAACACCACCTTCACGACGTACGACGGACGACGGACAAAAAGTGATCAGAATAGCTCACCCTGACTTTTTCCCCACCCCTCTGCTCAATATGAGACGAAACCTAATTTGAATAAAAATCAAAATGTTCCTATATAACCACTACTTACATGAAATTTAATTACAATATGGCCAGTGGTTTAGGAGAAAGAGGCTCAAACACCACCTTCACGACGTACGACGTACGACGGACAAAAAGTGATCAGAATAGCTCACCCTGACTTTCAGTCAGGTGAGCTAATAAGATTTGCAAATATCACCCTGCGTTTGTTCAGCTATTAACTAACATAAAATTGTGCGCTGTATGAAAATTATTTTGTTAGTACCTGTTACAAATTACTGTTTCTTGTTTTGCTATTTTAGAAAAAGAAATCACTCCTTTTCTGGCGGGCATTCTAAACACCGAGGCAAACCGTGGGATACCAAGGTGAATGAGAACAGGAGTGAAACGGGTATGGGGTGGTGTGTTATTTTTATTATTTACTTGTTGGTGTTTAAGGTCACATATTTCTGCACAACAGCTAATCATGACCACGACAGTTTTACGGGTGGAGGAAGCCAGAGCACCCAGTGAGAACCACTGAGCAGGGCAAGCAACTGTCAGCTCCCCAACATACTATACAAGCAGGCTTAGCCTTGTTCGAAGACAGGTGCACCAAGAACATGCAGTATGCCTTAGTACACAGCAAACCGTGCCCCGACATGGGCAATGGCGGTGAAGTGTCTTGCCCAAGGTCATAAAGCTGTTGCCGCAGGTGAGATTCGAACCGAGGGCCTCTCGGCTTGCAGCCTGCATCTCAACCTACAAAGCCACGGCACCCCTGGTGGTGTATTCTTATTATGTAAATATATTTAAGCAGTATGTGCATGGTTTTAATGCCATATTTGAGAATTATGGGTGCTGAAGTAATAGAGTGCCCTGAAAAAATCTTCCCTTTGGTGTTTAGTAGGTAGCTTGGTAATGGTATTTAAAGCGACTTCACCTCAGTAAGCAACAGTGTGAATTGTTAATCACATACTGACTTCTTAATTAGTTTTCTTTGTGGCTGTCGGCAATTGTCTTCTTTGTTATGACAGCAAAATTGAAATGGACCAATATCATGACATGGGATACAGTATTGTTCGGAAGTGGTAATTTTTCAGTCGCCAACTGGTCACATAAAGAAGGTGAAAACCTTGAAAACAAAAAAGTGTCAACAAATCACCATAAATTAGTGCCGTTATCAAAGGCGAAAGGGCTAATAAGTATACTGTATATATACAGTAGGTGCAGAGTGTATCATCACTAAATCATCCACAGAGTGGAACTTTCACCCAAACAATAATTCCATCTTTATTGCAAAGCATAACAAGCACAAGTTAAGCTCTGGACAGCCAATGTACCTCTGGGTTAATCCTGGCGGTCCATTGACTCCACTGGCCGAAACATTGCTTGTGTTTTTGTCCATATATACAGAATTGAAAGTGATACTTTGGGTGATAATTCCACTCCACAGGTGATTTTGTTGCAATTCTCTCCCCATGACTGTGCATATACCAAATACAAGCTGTAGCTTTAGGTGTACAGCCGAGCGATACTTATCACAGTACGCCACAAAATCCTTATAACAAAAAGCCAACAATGGCAAAACAATAAACAAAAGAAAAAAAAAAGAAATAAATAAATGAAAATTAAAAAAAAACAACTTTTGAGCTGCCGGAACTGAAAAGTGTGGCCGGTCCAAGGCCCAGATAAAATCTGATTGGAGGTTTATCTTTATCAAATATTGCAGTGATCTGTTTTAAGATACCAAGTTTACCACTTAAGTGTCATGCACAGACGTAGCCCATTAATAACCAAGCTACTTACTGTATACCAAGGTGTAGTTTTCGGTAACAACTCGTCTGCATGCATATATTTTGCATTTACTCGAATAAATCAAGTAATGTCACGTATATTGCTTCAAATGAATCAATTATATTAAAACCTTTTTGAAATACCCTGACCTACTTTTTTTCTTTTCACTTCGGTATCTCTCGGTATACCCTGGTTTTTAGTAGGACCCTTTTCTGGGGGTGGTTTGGTTTGGGATCAAAAAAGCCAGGATGATTTGGGTTAAATTAGCAGCCGGTTTGGGTCAAATTGCTGGAGGACAGTTTGGATGCAATTATCACTGATGACAGTATATTATAGAACACATGGAAGGTGGATTTATTTATTTGTTGGGGTTTTAACAGCACTTTTGACAGTTAGGCTCACCTCGTGTCGGACAGTTTTATGGGTGGAGGAAGTTGGAGTCCCAGGAGAGAACCGCAAATACCAGGCCCCCAACATACTAACTCCACACCGAGCAGGGTTAGCAATGGTTGAAGACAAGTGCCCCCCATCAACGGAGTGTACATCTCAGCACAAAATGCCACTGTGCCCGCACATGGGCAATGGGGATGCAGTATCTTGCCCAAATTGTGGAAACATATATGGAGAGGTGTCCGGGGAAAAGAGTAAAAGACCCACTGAAGAGAAACGGCACAGGCAGATTGATAATTGTAATGCATTGTTGCGGATGTTATATAAATGTACAAATTATACTCAAATATCAAAAGTTGTGCTTCTGAATACTAAACTGGAAAAATATAGACAAATACATAAGTAAAACAGGAATAAAACATAATATCAAAGTTCAGTTTTTATTTAATGCATATTTCATACCTCATTGACATACCATCAAAACCCTCTCTATTTGTCTGATTTCACGTATCGGTCAATGCAGATACGGTAAAAATTTTCAATTTTGTAAAAATTATGAAAATTTTAACGAAATTGTTTACTTCGGTAAATTCTTTAGGGACAAAATACTAAAGTACTAAAGGAAACAACTACATTGAATTACAAAAATAAATTTAAATTTAGGGGCGAAACCACCCACCTCCATCTGTGGGGCGAAATGACCGAGGCAAACGAGGATTGGGGCGAAACGACTCGAGGGGCGAACTGGAATTGGGGCGAAACGACCCGGGAGCACCTCATCAGCAAGGTATCACCTATCTTCAAGCAAACTTTTCATTACTATTTATTACACCTAAAAATTAGGATACTTCAAAAACTGTGTTTCGTTTTGATTCTTGTACTTCACTAGCTATGTTGTCCATGCATATCTTTATGAAATCGCACCAATATAATCAACAAGATCGCCGGTTATATCTGCGTTTTTTGATGAAGGTACATCATGTAATCGCCGAATAGGACAAGTTACAACGAAATCAGGAGAGTTCAATATGAAATAACAAGATTATTTGCTGAGTGTATTGAAAAACCTCTAAAAGGTCAGAATACGAATGATGTGTAGACATGGAAATATCACGCAAAGCTGATATGCGAGTTGGGTTGCAACAGAAAATGAACGCATTTGACATTTTGTTTGATTGTTAATATCGGCGCAAAGAGTACTTGAGGGGGGTAAGCCGATTGCATTTGTATCGGCAATTGTGAACCGGAAGTCACGTGATGTTTTCCCTGAAATTTACTGTCAAATTCAAAATATCGTTTGACGGTATTAAGGAATTCTGTTCTGGAACACATTTATCTGATTGTGTATGTGCTGGGGCATGACTGACTTGAAAGCCTTTTCCATAAACAACTTTTATCCCAAATTTCACTGAAATCTTAGAAGTAATGTTCAAGTTATAATGCAAACAAACATCAGAGTGCAGATGGACATATATACGGACGGACATATGGATAGACTTCAAAGGCAAGAGGTTGTACCAGAGGTGCTGATATACCAGTGTCAAGGATAAGGCTGTGTGAGATGACAGACAAAATCTCTCACCCAATGGACCCTGCAACAAATCTCAGGACCAAAAAGTTTTTTGTGTAAAATTTTTGAAGTGTTCACAAACCCATTTTAGAACTCAAAACACCAGATTAACTCTACGGGGTCATATAATATTAAGAACAGCATGCTAAGCATGGCATATGCACCCCCCCCCCCCCCACCATCTCTGAAAATGCTAAGATGGACATATACTAGGAACACACACGAGAGGTTTATCATCTTTGTTTTACAGAGGAGAGAAATTCAACCCAGCAAAAAGTGTGAGATCACCGTGCACCTGTTAACAATAGTTTGTTTCAATCAGATCATCTACATGTAAGATGTGAAATTATCGTCTTTGTTTTTGCAGCAACATAAATCCCCCCCCCCCCCCCCTCCACCAACCCAATAGTAACTGTAAAGGCAAGAAACAATGATTGGACCATCAAAGAGAACAAAGGCATAATGCCACATATGGAGAGGAGATTTGGATGGATTTTCTTGGTTTTACTGCAGGGACGTGACTCATTTGAAAGCCTATCACATGAATAATCTTCATCCCAAATTTTATTGAAATCTGATAACCCAAACCTAAAATATGAGGCAAACAGACAAAAAGTGGTATTTTACGAGATAAGCAGCAAATTGTCAATGTTAAAAAAGAGCGATAAGTCTGAAAAGTGAAAAGTAATAAATATGATTGAGATCCGATAATCCAAACCCGATATACGAGGCAAACAGACAAAAAATAGGCTATTTCTGTATATTCAAAGGGTCATAATGCACAGAAAAATATTTTCAACAGCAAAACGGCTGTTCCCCCTTAAAGATCTTACATGTATGATTGTGAACATGTGTATGAAATTTCAATGAAATCTGAACAGTAATGTTCAAGTTGTAATGCGGGCCGACATCTGAGTGAGGATGGACAGACGTACGCACACATGCATGGACAGACACACCGACTCACGGATAGGTGCAATCCAGTATACCAAACTTTTTGAAAAAAGTGGGGCTATAATTAACTATCTGAGGGCAAGTATGTCTGTTCGGTACCGGTTTCTGAACTCCTTAAGGACATTGCTACAGTCAATTATTGACCAAATCTATAGATATTTGTTCATGTTTACATGCTTATGAGCTGACAACAGGCAAAAATTAACTAATTGAGGGCCATAATTCCACTCAGTTTGGCTGAACTGTACCAATTTTCTAACTCCTTCAAGACATTATTAGGAAAATCTCACATACCAAATATTGACCAAATCCTTTGATAAGTGTGCAGGCCACAGTGCTGATGGGCTGAGAACAGGAAAACATTAACTAATTAAGGGTTATAACGTTGTGCAGAATGGCCAAACGGTACCAGTTTTCGAACCCATCTAAGACATTGTTAAGAAAGTCTCACATACCAAACGCTGACAAAATCCATTGATATTTAAAGTTATCATACTACCGAGCTGAAAACAGGAAAAAATCAACAAATTAAAGGGCATAACTCTGCTCAGTATAGCCGAAACGTACCAGTTTTTGTAACTCATTCAAGACATTAAGAAAGTCTCACATACCAATACTGAATCAAATCTACAGCTATTTGTTCCAAGTTATTGTGCAAACAATCTGAAACAGACAAAAATTATCGAATTAAGGGTCATAACTCCATATTGTGACATTTACTGGATTTGTCTAGCATTGCGAAATTGATTTTCTATTAAATGAAAGTTTCAATGACACTGCAGCTCAACCTGTGTAAGACATGCACATGTATAGTATGTGACACAGCAATGACACACATCTCGGTAATGACCTCATAACAAAGGTACATGTAAAGCATTGTAAAGGTCTGTATATAAATACTGACCATAGCCTGTTACAAATGTACAGGTAAAGTATTGTAAAGGTGGGTGACAGTTAGATGTTAAACTAGAAAAGAAATCTCCATGGGGTTAATGTTACAATGGGGATCCTGTATGGTGCATCATAAGCCAAATTTAGCAATTGTTTTGGCTTGTTTGGTTCAAACCCTTCTACAGTTGATTCCTACTAATTAATAAATATCTGTCCAGTCCTTCTTAAAATATAGGTATTTGATTTTTTTTATCTTTATCTCATAGGGTTCCCAGGGATGAGGGGGGTTTATTTTTCTCATTGGAAACAGAAAACTGGGTTGTGCTAATAACGTTTACCCTCCCCACACAACACCAAATATTAACACAACCGAGCCCAAAAGCACTCGTTACCATCCCATGATGATAACAAACATAGTCCTAGAAGTTCTGTACACAAATTTGATTGCACCTAATTTTGGTAAAAAATGACCGCCGGCAGTCATTCTGAATTTCAGCCCGCACCCCAAAAGACTCGTTCTTGTCCCAAGGTGATTACAAAGGTACCCAAGACGTTTCGTGAAGATTGGTTCTTGAATATAGCCTCTAGCCAAAGACGTATTGACATGTGCACTTTCTGTGTATAAGTAGCGCTGAATAAATCAAACTTCATCTAATTTGCATAATTTCTGCACGAGACCAGTATTATATGTAATGTATTCCATGTTACTAAACATTCAAACAAAAAGTTATTCAAATCAGAACTTTCATAAGGAAGTTCTGTACAAAAAACTGATTGCACTAATTTCTGTACAAAATAACTGCCGGTGACCATCTCGAATTTCGGACTCCACCCAAAAACATTTGGTCTCGCCCCACGGTGATAACAAAGGTACCCAAGAAGTTTCGTAAAGATCGGTTCATAAATACGCATCTAGCCCAAGCCGTATAGAAGTTCTGTACAAAAAATTGATTTTACCTAACTTCGGTACAAAATGGCCACCGGCAGCCATCTTGAATTTTGGACCGCACCCGAAAACATTCGTTCTCGTCCCAAGGTGATAAAAAGGTACCCAACAAGTATCGTAAAGATCGGTTCATAAATACGGCCTCTAGCCCGAGCTGTATTGAATTGTTGACGCCAGACAAACGTCCAGATGGACAGACGGGCAACGGGCCATGACATAACCTCAAATTTGACTATGTCAAAGTTGAGCTAAAAATGGAGAGTATCCAGAGTATCAAATGACAAAAAACTCCTTGTAATGGACTCACCCTTTCAAGGACAATGGGACAGCATTGGCATTCACCACCATGCAGCCTTGAGGCTGTATTTTGAATTCCTGTGTTTGTTGTTCTTATGAAATATTATTTTATTATTATCAGTTATGGTACAAATATGGTACCGATAGCACACTTTTAGGAACCACTGATGTCTGATGTCGACTGTGTCTCAGTGCGTGAGGTGCACACATACTTTTGGGGCTCTATACACCACATCTTTCATTTTGCTATATAATTTGTGTAATTTTAGGATTTTCATATTATTGTTTTTGCCTTAATGATGGAGCTTTATAAGTAATGGGCAATTTAGTTTGATAAAAGGGGTTCATGAAGATTGAGTCACAGGAAGATTCAGCCCTCATTCTTTTTCCGACAGTGGTCGAATCTTATCACCTCAGAGGTCAAATCTTCACAGAAAATCTTTTTCTTTAAACGTTCTATGCATTTTTTCTATAGTTTTTTAAAGGATTTATGATTTTATAGAGTAATCTCCTGTTAATTGAATAAAAATTATTGTAACATGTCGAGAAATTACCCTGACTCTTCCCAGTTTTCCTTTGGTTATAGACCAATTTGGCCCCAGTACATCCAATACAGGCATTTAATCATGGAGCTCTGTCAAACAACATATAATAGAATAAATGCCAAGTTTATCTGTGGAATAAGGAAAGTGACACAATCCCTGTTAATTGAATACTCCTGTTAACTGAATAATTTCCATTGGCAAAGTGGCTCTTCAATTAACAGGGCTCCACTGTACAGTAAAACAAATATCACAAACTAATAATGAAATTGTGTACTCGAGAAATGTTCAAGTGGTCATTCTACGACATGTTTTAGCTGGTACTATACAGTTTTGAAGGTTAAAATGCTATTGTTATTGATCGAAGGTCTAATCTAAAAACAACACAAAGAATATACTATGTGTGTGTTCCAATAATATGTAACAATTAACTGACAGCTCTGGGGGTGTGGTAGCTCAGTTAGTAGAGGTGCAAGCTGCAAGCCGAGAGGTTCCCACCTGCGGCAACCATGTTGTGTCCTTCGGCAAGACACTTCACCCGCAATGCCCACATAGGGCCATGGTGGCAATTTGTACCAAGGCATACTGCACATCAATGGTGCAATTGTCTTCAACCAATGTTAACCCTGCATGTTTGGAGTAGGTATGTTGGGGAGCTGACAGTTGCTCGCCATAGTTCGCCATAGTTCTCCATTGCTGAGTGGTTCTCTCCATGACATCCGGCTTCCTTCACCCATAAAACTGTCGTGGTCATGATTAGCCAGAATGCAGAAACATGTGATCTAAAACACCAATAAATAGATATTGACAGTTCTTGTCTTCCTGTTTGTTTTTAATAAATTGCACCTTAACAATGACATGGAGTTTGTCGCCGACTGAATACACCCAAACCGTACTCTGCAGTTTGACCCAAAACGGCCTCTACATTTTGGCCTGAACCAACTGTTAATGCACCCAAACTGTCCTACAGTGGAAATGTACAAAAACTTAACATTGTTTTATAAACTTGCACAATAGTGGTCACCAAAACACTTTTGGATCAACTTCTAACATTTGTTTTTACTTTTTAGTGTTTTTCCCCCTTGTGGAAGTTATTTTCTTGATTGATGATTGAGTAAACATAAATTGAGTATAATTAAATAGATGTCAAATTGTAAATCATTTTTGCTGTTCAGTGTTTAATATATTCATTATTACACATTATTGTAATTAGTGACCTTGCCCATTAGGACAAGACCCTTACTGTAATTAACTGATAATAAATTGTATGGTTGTTCATAAATTTATATTATTTTGATACCAGGTCTAAAAAAATATTAATATTTGTGAACGCACTCACCCATTTACAACTAATCCCTTATCATAGTAAACCAACAACATCAAATTATGTGCTTACATCCAGTAGCTAACATTGGGATAGAATACTGGGCTTTTTCAGAAACCTGATCAAGTATGGATGTCAAACAACAATTTTCATTACTGGTAATAAAATAATATTTTCAAACATTACCCCTGTGTTTTGTCAGTTATGAACTAATTATAAACATGAAATTCTGTGCTTTTTCATGGTACACAATTATGTCGATTTTTTAATGTCACTTCGTAGACCCTGATCATCTTTATTTCAGCATATTAAGTTTTCCCCAAATTGTTTTTTAATATTTATTTATTTAAAATAAACTGAAGTTGGAAATTAGAAAATAAATTAACAATTTGTGTTCTGGAACTTCTGTTACTTCTTTATCATTTTATCAATAAGAATTGGGCTCAGTAGTTAGAAGTGCAAGCCAAGATGTCCTCGATCAAATCCCACCTGCGGCAACCACTTTGTTTCCTTGGGCTAGACACTTCATTCCCATTGCCCACGTGGTGGCATTGTGTACCAAGGCATAATGCATGTCAATCGTACACTTGTCTTCAACCAATACTAAGTCAACCCAGCTTGTGTGCTGTATGTACGTTAGTTGTTGGTCATTGCTCGGTGCTTCTCTCTGGTTTCTCCCACCTGTAAGACTGTCCAACATGAGGTGACCCTGGCTGTCGAGGTGTCATTAAGCCCCAATAAATAAATCAATAAGAATCATGCACTCCTATTCTGGAGGACGGTTTGTGACAAATTGCCAGTGTGCTTTGGGTTAGATTTGTATCCAGTTTGGGTCAAATTGTTGGAGGACAGTTTGGATGCAATTCTCACAAAGTAAAGTCACTTTGGCCCCAAGTCATTCCGGCCCCAGTCATTACAGCCTCAAGTCAAGTCAGCCCCAATATACCAAATCATTTCGGCCTCTATAAATATTTTTAAATATCGTTTGAATTTTAACATTTTCCTATTTAATTGTTTTTCAACACTTATACCTCAAATAGATATTCAGGTATACATATAGTATATCGTATTCCTTCATGCCTTCTTTCATGATGAATAAATGAATGAAAAGTTTCAGCACGCCGAAGGTGCACATGGATGATGTGGGATTTGAAATCCCTTGCGACCTGAATAATTTTATTTGCTTATAAATCTACGAGAGTCGAAAGCGAGGGTCAGTAATGTTATTTGGTGTGAGTGTGCGCACTGGAAGTGGGATAATGAGGTCAGACATCCGTGGACCTCGAACTGGAAGGTGACTAGCAATTGCGCATAACTACAAGAATTCTGCGCCGTGTTTCAGAAAATGTGGACATATTAATGATAGTATCGAAATCGCAGTTTGGTGGTTGCTTTAGAAAAAAGAAAAAAAAAGAAACCCTGTGAACCTCGGACAGGAAGGTGACAATGAATTGTGCATAACAACATGAATGAATGAGATGATTGCATATACTTTCAAAGTAAACAAATTTCTCTTACTTATATATATAGTACCTTAAATGTATGTAAAATTGAATACATGGATGATTTTTAATATCATGTAAAACTTTTCCATACACTGTGTAAATACAAATGACTGAACATTACTTAATAAAGGTAATTACCCATTATTTCGAAACATAAACTATCCGCTGATCTTTATAAATCTCTACACTCAAAATGGTGCCGAAATGACCAAGGGGCCGAAGTGACTGGGGCCGAAGTGACTAGGGCCGAAATGACTTTGATTCCGAACTGACCAGAGGCCGAAATGACTTGGGGCCGAAGTGACTGGATACCATTCTCTCAGATGAGAGACGTTGAATATTACAGAACACATCGAATGTGAATTTACTGCAGAGATAATTGCCCGACGATATACATGTATATCAATATTTTTTTCAATAAATATCGAGCAATATATTAATATATTTTTTTAAGAATTATTTTTTTGGAATTAAAATGAATATCGTAGCGTATCTAAAAATCCTAACAGATGTGTACTGTTTTTTCTTGTGGACGAATCTTCCATGGGCGAGTTTTCCCCAGACCGAATCTTCCTCCAATTCCCGAATAAAGATGACATTCCATTTTTAATGGCGGTAAATATCGAAAAAGGATGTTATTTTCCATTTTTCAGTGTTCGAAACTACGAAGCACTGTGCAGAAATGCAGATGGCACCAAAAACTAGCACATTATTACTTTGTTTTGATTTCTGACAGGACCGAAAGCAACCTGTCAATATCACTTTTTTCCAATTACACCCATTTCGTCCGCTAACCAAAATCGTCCGCTGCAATTTTACCCAAGTCGTCCGCTGGGGGAAAGTATTGAAGTATTGTATTTTGAATCAATTTTTATATATTTATTTATATAATAATTTTATTGTATACTTTATTTATATTATCTTTTGTAATATATCTTAATGTACATCCTTGCATTAAAATGTCATATATTTTATACGAAATTCTGAAAACAGAAATGTCCGAACAAAATAAACTACTCAGACATCTAAATAATTTCTACACTGTTTAAAGCGGCTCTGGTTACTGTTTAATCGATGGATTACCTATAATAGTGATATTACTACAGCAAAAGTTCTTAAAGCATATGTATATTATATTAAATTCTGCAACATAATCTAATTATTTTGCAATTATTCACTGAAGAGCGCCACCGGCGCTTTACAGTGAATAATCGCGAAATTATTAGCAAATGTATTATAAGAATTATTTATATTAAGAAACGCATCAAAATTTATGTTATATTAAGTTCCGCAACATAATCTTATAATTTTGTAATTATTCATCGAAGCGCACCACCGATGCTTTACAATGAATAATCGCAAAATTATCAGCAAATGTATTATAATAATTAATTATATTAAGAAACACGTAAAAATTTATGTTATATTAAGTTCCGCAACATAATCTTATAATTTTGCAATTATTCATGGAAGAGCGTCACCGGCGCTTTACAATGAAAAATCGCAAAATTATTAGCAAATATATTACAGGAATTAATTATATTAAGAAACGTATCAAAATTTGTTATAATTATATTAAGAAATGCATCAGAACTTGTTATATTAAGTTCCGTAACATAATCTTATAGTTTTGCAATTATTCATTGAAAAATATTTGCAATGCAATGCTGTTATTATCTTGTGAATCTTGTGTACTGAATAAATATCATTATTTCCTTTGATACTGAATAAATATCATTAATTTTCTTGTCCATGTTTTTTATGATATTCAAACCCTTAGCGGACGAATTGGGGAAAATTGCAAGCGGGCGAATTGGGCAAAATTGCTAGCGGACGATTCGGTGCGCTGGCGGACGAAATGGGTAAAATTGTAAGCGGACGAAACGTCCGTATACCTTTTTTTCAAGCAAACTTTTCCTTCCTTTTACAACACCTTAACATTCGAATAATTCGAAAACTGCGTTTCTATTCTTTTTGATACTTCACGAGGTTCGTGTCAATGCAGAAATGTATACAGTCGCACCAACATAACAACAATTATCAGTTATATTATCGGTTATATGTGCGTTTTTTTCGATTAAGATTATCACTGGCAGATAAGTTGCAACGAAATCAGGAGCGTTCGATCTGAAATAACGAGATCATCAGCTGAACATATTGACAAACCTCCAGAAGGATAGAATTCGAGTAATAATAATAACACTTTGGCCAGCCGCTGATTTGTCGCGGTTCTCGGATGAGAAGGCCTTGGTAACCCCTGAAGTGTAGATACATGTATGTGTACATGTATATAACACAAAGCTTTGAGGCGAATTAGGTTGCAACAGAAAACGAACGAATTTGACATTTTGATTGATTCCCAGAGGGGGTAGGCTAAATGCAATTGAATGGGCAATTCGACACTGGAAGTTACGTGATTTTTTCAGTGACATTTACAGTCCAATTCAAAAAATCACATTGACGGCTATAGAGAATTTTGTTCTGGAACACATTTCTCTGACTGGGTATGTGGAACCCTTTGCGGGCCTACGGCCCGCTTGGGGCTCCTACAAATAGTTTTTTGTCATGTGATACTCTGGATACTCCACATTTTTTTTAATAGAAATCAATTTCATAATTGTAGAAAAATCCAGAAAATGTCACAATACGGATTATGGAGCTTAATTCGTCAATTTATGCCTCTTTTCAGATTGTTTGCACAATAACTTGGAACAAATAGCAGTAGATTTGATTCAGTACTGGTATGTGAGACTTTCTTAAAGTTTTGAATGAGTTAAAAAAAGGAATGTTTCGGCCATACTGAGCAGGGTTATAGCCCTCAATTAGTTAATGTTTTCTCGTTTTCAGCCCATTAGCGCTGTGACCCTTAAACTTATCAAAGGATTTGGTCAATATTTGGTGTGTGATCCTTTCATGATAATGTCTTGAAGGAGTTCGAAAATTTGTACAGTTCGGACTTACTGAGTGGAGTTATGGCCCTCAATTAGTTAATTTTTGCCTGCTGTCAGCTCATCAGAATGACAACCTGAACAAACATCTATAGAGTTGGTCAATAATTGGTATGTAAGACTGTAGCAATGTCCTGAAGGAGTTCAGAAACTGGTGCGGTACTGACATACTTGCCCTCAGATAGCTAATTATACCCCCACTTTTTTCAAAAAGTGGGGTATACTGGATTTTGCCTATCCGTGAGTCGGTGTGTCCATCCTCACTCAGATGTCGGCCCGCATTATAACTTGACATGCATAGCATGCTGTTCTTACAATTTTAAAATTACATGACCCTGTAGAGTTACTCTGATGTTTTGAGTTCTAAAATGGGTTTGTGAACCCTTCAAAGATTTTACACAAGAAAAACTTTTTTGCCTGAGATTTGTTGCAGGGTCCATTGGGTGTCTGTCATCTGACACAGCCTTACCCTTGACACTGGTAAGTCAGCACCTCTGGTACAATCTCTTGCATTTGAAGTCTATCCTAATGTCCGTCCGTATATATGTCCATCTGCACTCTGATGTCTCTTTGCGTTATAACTTGAACATTACTTCTCAGATTTCAATGAAATTTGGGATAAAATTGTTCATGCCCCTGCAGTAAAACAAAGAAAATACCTGCAAACCGCCTTCCCACTTGTAGCATTATATCTTTGTAAGGGGGTGGGGAGGGGCTGGGGAAGTAGATTGATGGGAAATTATTTTTTTGCTGTAAAACAAAGATGATAACTTTGCTGTTTGCCTCGTAAAATAGCCACTGTTTTGTCTGTTTGCCTGATTTGGGTTAACTGATCTCAATGAAATTTAGAATGAAGATTGTTTATGGGAAAGACATTCACCACATCATGGTTTATTTCTTCTCTTATCATTGTTTGGCAGCATGCCCAGTGGGAGTATGCCCTTGGGCATGGCCCACTCTTGCTTTTGTCTGTATTTAGCTTGTCAGCACTAACTTGAACAAAAATCAATGGATTTGATTTTTTTTATAAGAAAAACTCTGCAAGGATCCCCCGCATCTGCGCAGTGTGATCCTTGTTTTTTTTGTTATGACTACAGCAATTCCAATCCCAGCTTGCATATTTCCAGCATTCTGGTTTAGGCCTAAAAAATAATAATCTTTTATTTCTGGCCCTTTCTCAGGCCTTCCCACATGGTCCTTTTGGCTGCTGCATGCTCACTTTTTATAACCAATCCAAACTTCAAAAAGTAAAAATCAAATGGTTTATGTCTGATATTTTACCCATGTTAATAAAATTGTCCCTTCAGTGCAATGCTTTGGACATAATTCACCACCGCCGATGCTATTTTATTGATTATGGGATCTAAAACACAACAAACCAAGATTATTAACTTTTTAATTGCAAAGATATAATTACAAAAATAAAAAATAAAATAAAAAAACGCCCGTCCCCATGCAGTTTTACAAAAAAATGGCCCGAGAAACAGAAGATCTACTTTGTGTGGTCTTATCGTGATTAAATCTTGTAGTATGAAGATTTTGGTTCAGATCAGACCATAACTTCCAAACATTTTACCCCATCCTGCAAAATCTAAGACTAACTTAATACCTGAAGGGGAGGTTAAAATTCAGTATGGAAGTCTGCATCAACTAGTTCTTTGGCATAATTCTATCCAAAAATTATTTGAAAACAATGTTGGAAAAGGGTTCTCACAGAAATGGGACGAGGAATCTTGGAATGAAATGACGTAAGCTGATGATTGTCTTTTCCGTCAGAGGAATAAAGGATTCTTTTTACCTTAGAATGGGCAAACACACATTAAGCGTCTTCAGTAACTTAGTTTAAACAATATTTATTTCCAAACAAATGAGAAAAGAATGCAATCCTAGGGGGGTTTGATCATCCCCTACTAGGCGGGTCCTCAGGTGGCGGATAGAGGACGGCCTGCTCAATTGGGCAGGTTTGCTAATTTCTAATTGGCAGGTTTGCTCAATTGAGTTGGTTCGCTGCGAAATACATAAATACGCAGCCCCGGACCAAAATGATCAATCCTGCTAATACCATCTGGCAGGCACCTTGTTCTCCCGTGAGGTGCATTCCGAAGGCCCCGGAAGAAGGAATCCTGGCAGTTGAGGACTTGTGGCCCCGGTTAGGGCAGTCTCCGTGATGGAGCCCTGGTCTCCATTTCGGAGATAATCTTGTTCAACACACTGCTTTGGCCCCAATTTCGGGAGTAGAAGGATGGTCGGATGGTCCGTTCTGGCCAATCGGGAGCCCCCACCCCAAAAAGTACTGGGTGTCACGTCGGGGGGCATTTGGTGACCATTCATTCAATCATTTCTTTTATTCACATAACATAATTGCCATTGTGTACTGTTTTTAAACACTTTATATTTTAATAGCCACTTAGTTTTGCTGCACTGTCTGTTTCGGTTATGTATGGCAACCTTTTATTACGGTGTTTTATACAGTGATTGATTGGATGGCCGCCATCTGAAGACCTGGCACTTCCACACACGGGCCAATCAGCCAGTGGCATACTTCGGTATCAACACTGGCTGAGTATACTGCCCCATACCAGGTATGTGGGAATACCGGCAACCCGGTGGGTTCACTGCATGGCAGTAACCCTACCCCTTGTTGGACTCCGCGGTGGGTGGGAGCCGGGGCAGTGAACAATTTACAACACTAACTATGGCTAATATACCACACAAAATTAAAAAACGGGGTTACGTTTTTAGTGATGATGATTCTGATTCTGACTTGGGACACATCGTACCACAAATTAATACATGGCCAAAATTTGTAATGATCAGCTCTGCTGAAGAAGGAAAGCTTGCAACTGATATCAATCCTTTCGCTTTAGAAAAGTCGATAAAGGGAATAGCAGGCAATGTTATAAATGTGAAAAAGTTAAGATCTGGAATGTTGTTGGTGGAATGTAAAAATGAAGCTCAGGCAAAGAATTTGTTGAAAACTGATAAACTTTTCAATATGCAGGTAAATGTCTTCCCTCACAAAAGCCTTAATACCAGCAAGGGCGTTGTCAGAACGAGGGAATTGTCAGGCATTGATATCTTGGAAATTAAAAAGGAGTTAGAACCACAGGGTGTAACAGATGTAAAGAGAATTGAAATTAAAAAAGATGGAAATCTCATTAAAACAAATACTTATATATTTACATTTGAATCTGCACAACCGCCAAAATCAATCAAGGTCGGATACATGAACATCAGAGTGGCTTTGTTCGTACCAAATCCACTCCGTTGCTTCAATTGTCATAAATTTGGTCATGGTGAAAACAGTTGTAGAGGGAAGACAATTTGCTTTAAATGTGGTCAGGAACATCAGGACCCTTGCACTAACACAATTAAATGTTGTAATTGTCAGGGCAATCATGTAGCTGCATCTAAAGATTGCCCTGTTTGGAAAAGGGAGAAACAAATTCAAAAAATCAAATGTGAAAAGCAGGTCAGTTTCAAAGAGGCTAGAGACATCGTAGCTTCAATGCCTGGCATGAGTGCATCTTCACCATCATATGCTACCAAATTAACACAAAAGTTACCAACAAAATCTGTAGAATGTCAGACACCGTGGACTTGGCTTGACAATAACATTCCATCCTTATTGCAAGCCTTCACTATAGAACACTCTAATAAGGTCGAACCAAAATCAACCCAAACCACATCATACACTTCAACAATAACGAATAAAATAGCACAGCGCAAACAAATAAATGAGGCACCAAAATCAGATTCAACTAAGGACAACAAAACTAAACCAGAACAGAGAAATATACCGAACAAATCAAAACCAGATCAGAACCATAAACCACAACAACAAAACCTAAGTCAGAATCAGAGACGAAGTCAAGAAAAAGAAAGGAAGAAAAAAGATAAAGAACAACAAAAAGTTAATTCGGAAAGAACACCGAAATTTTTGAAAAATGTTGTCACTAGCAACATGTTTGATGGGATTGAAGAAATGTCAGTCGATGAATGCATCGATGACACTTTCTCCAGTCAACTACG
Source organism: Pictodentalium vernedei (assembly GCA_031216915.1). Lineage (NCBI taxonomy): Eukaryota > Metazoa > Mollusca > Scaphopoda > Dentaliida > Dentaliidae > Pictodentalium > Pictodentalium vernedei. The sequence goes on from CM062293.1 coordinate 363,742,996, forward strand.
CCTGAACTCCTCTCAGGGTAGGTCTCCGAGAAAAACGTCACCTAGAAAAAACACGGGGGCAATTTCGCCCATACGTCCACCATCCAAGTCGCCATCCAAGCATGGATAATACACGTAAACACAGTATAATACAGTGGAATTGTCGAGGTTTTAGAGCGAATTTTAATGAACTGAGCCTTCTAAGTCAAAAATATAAACCTGCTGCTTTTTGCTTGCAGGAAACACTTCTGAAGAAACCTGTCACAAATATTCATCCCGTCCTTAAGGGTTACAATTTATATAACGCTTGGGCAGATGAAAATGACCTTCATATCCGTGGAACGTCTGTCTTGGTCAGAAATGACATTATTCACAGTTCTGTACCATTACAATCAACTTTACAGGCTGTAGCGATACGCCTGACCTTAGACAAGACAGTCACGTTATGTTCAATATATGTGTCACCAAGTAAACTACTTAAGCTGACGGATCTTGAACATCTGATTCATCAGCTCCCAACTCCGTACGTTTTGTTGGGTGATTTTAATGCACATAGCCCCCTTTGGGGTAATTCATGCAGTCAAGAAGATGCAAAAGGTAAAACTATAGAAGAGTTCATTACAAAATATGACTTGTGCGTGTTCAATGATGGGTCAGATACTTACTTGCATCCCGCATCTGGTTCTTACACTTCAATTGACTTAACAATTGCATGCCCTTCTGTCTTCCTTGATTTTTCATGGAGGGCAGAAGATGACTTGTGCGGGAGTGACCACTTTCCGATTGTGTTGGAGAGTGTAGTTCCGGCGGATGATGAGAGGGTGCCCCAGTGGAACTTTAAAAAGGCTGACTGGGACACTTTCTCATCGCTTTGTTCTGAACGCCTCACACGGGAGAACTTTCAGGACAGTACTGACCGGATTGAACACTTCACCACAGAGTTGATTGACATTGCAAGCCAAGTCATTCCTAAAACCTCGGCAAATCCAAAACGTTTCCATAAACCATGGTTCGACACGGATTGCAAACAGGCTATTCATCAACGTAAAAAGGCTGAACGGGATTTTAATAAGTCACCAACGACGAATAATTTAGATAAATTACGTATTGGTCGAGCACAAGCCCGACGGCTCATCAAACAAAAGAAGAAAACGTCCTGGCAAAATTATGTTTCAAGATTGAATCAAAATACCCCCATCAAAAAGGTCTGGAAAATGATCAAGAAAATTAAAGGTAAAGAATCAAAATCTACAGTACAGCACCTCGAACATGATAATAATAAAATAACATCTAAAAAAGATATTTCGAACACCCTAGCTTCTACCTTTTCCAAAAATTCCTCTTCTGAAAATTGCACTCCGCAATTTATCCCTGTTAAAAAGCAACAGGAGAAACAAAAACTAAAATTCCAATCTGATAATGATGAAAATTATAATGAACCATTTTCTATTGATGAGCTACTAGCGTCATTGAGTAAAGCAAAAGATACAGCAACTGGTCCTGATGAAATACATTATCAGATTTTAAAACATTTGCCAAATTCATCGCTCAAGCTTTTACTTTCTATTTTTAATGATATATGGGTGACTGGCCAGTTTCCATCTTCCTGGCGCAAAGCAACAATCATTCCTATTCCCAAGCCTGATAAGGACCACAGCAGTCCAAGCAACTATAGACCAATAGCACTCACTAGTTGCCTTTGCAAAACCATGGAAAGAATGATCAACGATCGGCTTGTTTGGTTTCTGGAATCGAACAATCTGCTGGCAGATGTTCAATGTGGCTTCAGAAGCCAGAGAAGCACGGTTGATCATCTAGTCCGCCTTGAAACGTTTATCAGAAATGCCTTTGCCAGAAAAGAACACGTGGTCGCCGTGTTCTTTGATCTGGAGAAGGCATATGACACTACGTGGACGTATGGGATTTTAAAAGACCTCTTCAACATGGGGTTGAGAGGCAGAATGCCACTTTTTATTGAAAATTTTTTAAAGGACCGCAATTTCCAGGTTCGTCTTGGGTCAACATTATCTGACCCTCACGACCAGGAATTGGGAGTACCTCAGGGTAGTATTCTATCTGTTACTCTTTTTTCAATAAAAATCAACAGCATTGTGACAGCTATTGAAACAAATGTTGATTCTTCATTGTATGTAGATGATTTCCTCATCTGCTACAGTGGCAAGAAAATGCCTGCTATTGAGCGCAAACTTCAGCTATCCTTAAACAAGGTTCAGCGCTGGGCTACTGAAAATGGTTTCAAGTTTTCAAAAAGTAAAACAAATTGTGTTCATTTCTGTAAACTCCGGAAACACCACCTGGATCCGGAGTTATTTTTAGATGGAACTCCACTTAAAGTTGTAAAGGAAGTGAAATTCCTTGGCTTGTTGTTCGATGAGAAACTAAGTTTTAGGTCTCACATCAAACAACTAAAAATTAAATGCAAGAAAGCACTTAATCTGCTAAAAGTTGTTGGCAGCACTGATTGGGGTGCCGACCAAAAAACTCTGCTCCATCTGTATAGAGCTCTTGTACGGTCAAAGTTGGATTATGGTTGTGTGGTTTACGGTTCGGCTAGGAAATCCTACCTGAAACCTCTTGATGCCATCCATCATAGTGGTATCAGAATTAGCCTTGGTGCGTTTCGTACGTCACCTATAGATTCTCTTCTTATCGAAGCAGGCGAGCCTTCTCTTGAGAAGCGTCGAATTAAACTCTCTTTGCAATATGTCTCGAAATTATCTGCAAATCCATCAAATCCTGCTTACTGCTATGTTTTTAAACCTCTAAATAAAGTTTTTTTTGATAAAAATCCAAAACAGATTCCTCCACTGGGACTCAGAATCAAAACCCACATGGAGGCTACTGGTGTTGCTCCAGATTCTGTGGCAGAAAATCGTAAACCAAATATACCCCCTTGGCGTCTGTCAAAACCCAAGGTTATTTTAGATCTGGCCTCTTCTAAAAAGGCAAACACAAATTCTTTGCAATTTAAGCAAGCGTATGCCGAGATTAAGTCTCACTATAGAGCATACACTATGTTCTATACAGATGGATCCAAGGATAATGATAGAGTATCATCTGCTGTCGTTAGTGGTGATCAGACCACCTCAACCAGGATACCTGATACGAGTTCCATTTTTACAGCTGAGGTAAAAGCTATTGACCTTGCGCTCGATGAGATTGAGGCTGAAGAGGAATGGAAGTCCATTATCTTCTCCGATTCTCTTTCTTGTTTACAGGCTCTTCTCAACCCCAGGTTGAAGAACCCTCTAATCTTGTCACTTCGTGAACGACTTACTGTAATGAAGTCTGACCAATATGATATTGTGTTTTGCTGGTTACCTGGACACGTTGGTATTGCTGGTAACACCAGGGCAGACAGTGCAGCGAAAAAGGCTCTGAGTAAGCCAATCACTGATTTTCCAATTCCTTACAGTGATTACAAGCCACTTATTTCTAAATACATCCGGTCTTTGTGGCAGTCGGAATGGGATGGAGCTACCAATAACAAGCTCCACCGTTTCCGACCAACTGTGTCTGATTATTATCCTCTTTCTCATCTTTGTCGAAAAGATCACGTTATCCTTACAAGATGTCATATTGGTCATACCAGACTCACTCATAGTTTCTTATTAGAGGGCACTCTGCGACCTGAATGTGTTCCTTGTCAGCAGGGGCTGACAGTGGAACACATTCTTTTAGATTGTATAGATTTCGATCACGTTAGGCAGCGGTTTTTCACTGTGGAGTCTCTTAGAGACCTTTTTTACACTACCAGTCCGCGCAAGCTTTTGTCTTTTCTAAAAGAAATCAACCTTTTTAGCAAGTTTTAGAGCTTTGTCTTTTAATCTTCCCATCATGATTTGGTATCAATAGGTTGATTTGTATTATATTTGTTGTTCTTCTTTCATTATGAATATTCATTTTCACATTTTCATTGTATTATCGTTCATCTATCACAATTTTTTTTTCTTTTTAAAAGCAGTCCTGACCATTACCTTTTAACTCATTTTCATGACTTTCTCGCCACGATATGACCTTTGTTGTCGATGTGGCGTTAAGCACCAATAAATAAATAAATAAATAAATAAAGAATGCAATCATAATGCTGTTGTGTACATAGCTAAGACGGAAATGGATTCAGCAGGAAGCTAGGAAGCTTATACAGGGCTGTCTCCATAGGAAAATATACATATGATGATATCACCAGTACATGGGATTTTTGATTTTTGCACAGGCTAACAAAAACAAAATGTAATTGGATATCTGAAAAAGATAGTGGAGATGCAGTGTGCAGATGGAGGACGGGGACTTTGCAGTAGAGTCGAAAAGAGGAAAGAGCCAAGGGAAACAGTGACCAGTGCTTAGATTTTTGTGCAGTGTTCATCGAGATCCACAAGTATTTGGACAAAGAGGAAAAAATAAATGGGTTGTTTAGGCAAAGCATTTAGTAAGAAGAATGAATTCGTGAACTGAATTCGTGAACTTTATCAAAGATTGATTTGTTTATTTCCGGGTCATAATGTTTGCTACCGTATAATAAGGTGTCAGTGGTAATATAGTACTGGATGCTGCCGAGAGTTTGTAGTCGTATCTGCGCGTACCTATTGCAGTGAAAAAGGTAGTGATCCACCGTTTCCCGTGCGCCACAGCTGAATAAGAATGATTCAACGACGAAGTTATTAAATAAATCATTGTTCAGGCCGCTGCAGCTGAGTCGCAGGCAACAATGTAGGATTTGAGCTCGACGCGACCTATATCCATAAAAGTAGGATGGGACAACGAGTTTGTTCCTATTAAGATATGATTTAAAATTAGACAACGAGTTATTTTGTCTGATTTCAGGGGACATATCATTTCATTATCGAGTGGTGGAAGGTAGGAATGAGGTATGATGGAGGTGCGTTCGGCAAAGTGGAGTTCTTAGATTATTAGTATGTCGAAAGTTATAATTTTGTGAGCTGGAGCTGAGGGGTGGAATCATATTTGATGAATAGGCGGGGACAAGATAGTGGACCATTTTGAAATATTGTTTAAGTTTATGGTGCATCCTTCTGGTCTCGAGTTTTTCCCACCCGGTTTCGATATATAACTGTGTTCTACGGAGAACAAATGCATAATAAATTGTTTCAAGGGTTTTACGGTCAAGTCGACACTTAAATCGCCTCAGAATATCAATACGTTCCCAGGCTTTAACTCTAATTACGATAAAATGGGCTGGCCATGTTCATATATTGTTGAACGTTAATCCAAGGTGTTTGTTTTGGGAGACTTCGTTGATATCCGTCGAGAACATTTTTAAAGTTGGGTGTGTATTTTCCCTTGTTTTTCGAGTAATTAATAGTGTTTTGGTTTTTTGGGGGATTGAAATTAACACGCCACTTGTTGGCCCACGTCTCAATTCGTTTTATATCGTCACTTAGCATCTCAGCGGCAGTGTTTGGGTCGTCAACGACTAAGCATAATGAAGTGTCATCTGCAAACAGGCGTATACTACTAGCGATGTTATCAACGATGTCGTTAATATAGATAAGAAAAAGCAGGGGACCTAGGATCGAGCCCTGGAACACTCCAGCTTTGACTGGTGCCCAAGAAGATGACACAGAGTTGAGTTCTACACATTGCTGTCGATCATTCAAGTAGGATTCAAACCATTTTAGGAGGGGTCCTGCTATTCCAATATGTTCGAGTTTGTATAAAAGGGCTTTGTGCCAGACCTTGTCAAAAGTTTTACTCACATCATAGAATACAACCATTATTTCTTTGCCATTATCGAGTGCTGAACTGAATGCATTATTATTGCTATATTTTAGTGTACTGGCAAATAAAATATCAATATCAATATCAATGAGTATCAGTTAATTGCAGAACCGTAGAATCCGAAGAAAGGAAACCAGACTGAAGTGGGATAAGAAGCATATTAGTTTTCAGAAATGTTAATACTTTTTCGAAAACACATTTTTCGAAGATTTTACCCAAGCAGCTGAGTAGGGTAACTGGTCTATAGTTTTGTGACACGGAGCTGTCACCTTGTTTTTGGGATGGGAGTTACATTACCTAAGTTCCATTTCTTCGGGAAGGTCGAGCTCTGTAACATAATATTAAATAACTTGGTTAAGGGGTTAGCTAAACTGGAAGCGCATTTTTTAGTAGGTGAGGGCTGACTTTATCAGGGTCGCTGGCTTTAGATATATTGACGGATTTCAAGGCCTTCAGCACGTCATCAGGGGGTCAGTATAATGCCATGAAGTTTCGATTGGTCAGGACATGTGTGGAGCTCGGGGAGGGTATGATTTGAATCATCGACCAAGGACATGCTACAGAAGTAGTTATTAAAAGCTTCTGCTTTTTCTAAGTCGGTGGCGATCGTTTTGTTGTCGACCTCTAGCATTGTAATGGGGGTACGTTTAGTAGAGATTAAGCGGCTAAATGTTTTCAACCAGTTAGAGTCGCGCGTGTTCGGGGAATTCAATTTAGTTTCCATTTTAGAGTAAAAGTTAGTGTTTGCTTTCCGAATGTCAGCAACAGTCTGGTTGCGTTTCTGGCGGTATTTCTCCCATAACTGTGGAGTGTTGTGTTTTGGGGCACTGCGATAGAGGCGCTTACGTTGGCGTGTTAGTTTTCTAATATTGTTGTGCATCCATGGGGTTTGTTGAGGTCTGCATGAGGTCATCTTATTTTGGAATGTATTTAGCCGCATTGGTGAGTAATATGTTTGTGAGATTGTCGACGGTATTGGTTAGTGAGATTTTAAAGACTGCATTTTCACAGTCTATATGGTCAAGTTCATTGGTAAGGCCAGCGTAACCTCCTCTTTCATACGACCAGATGTGGCGCCTGATGATGTTAGGTTTATGTTTGGGGATTTTCAGAACCAAAAGTGTTGGACAGTGATATCGTACATGCTCTGGGGAGAATGGATCAATAACGTCAGTTTTAGCGATATATGGAAGTATTTGATCGTTCACTATGAAAACGTCGATAAGAGAGCTGAATTTTTCTGTGAAGTGCGTCGGTTCCCTAACAGTTTGAGTGAAGTTGTACTCAGCAAGCAATTGCTGTAGTGCTCCGTCTTGTACCCTCAATTGGTTGTCATTAAAATCACCTGTTATTCTTACCTTCGGAATGTTTGCATCGAGCGCTTTTTCGAATGCCGTGGAAATTAGGTTCCAAGTTTCGTCGGGTGAGTTGGGTGGGCGATAAAAAACTCCAAACAAAATCGGCCCTTGGTCAGTAAAAAGCTGGACCCACAGACTTTCGAGGGTATTTGTATTTAGGTTCTGGCGCTGTTTATAGGGAATATTATTTTTAACGCAAATGGCTACCCCACCACCCCTGGATTCACGATCATTTCTTAGTGGAGGCTGAAAGTTTGGTAACTCAATGTCCGGTTATTATCCAAAGTGTCAAGCCAAGTTTCAGAGAATGCACATACATCGACGCATTGCATCTCACAGCTTAGGGAGTCCATTTTTGGTTTCAGGCTTGTAAATATTAATTTATTCTACATCAGTTATTTCATCCTTCATTCTTAGCTTAACTTGACTAAGTGAAGATAAGCTATTGCCATCACGCATGCGGAAGTCTGTCAGTCTGTCTACATTTTTGTTTAACACAGGCTACACCCCGTAGGTCTTGTCCGATTATCGCGAAAATTACATATGCAGGCTTGAGGTCATATCTAGATGAGAACATCCCCTTTTGGTTGCGATCGGTCAATCATGATGGCCGCCCAAGCCCAAAACCCCAAAACCTTTAGCACAGTATACAGGTCATAATTATGAAGGGATTTCATTTAACTTGTAGGATGACTCTGTGTTGTGTCCAGATGAGGACGTCCCCTTTTGGTCGTGGTCTGTCAACTGTGATGTCTGCCCAAGCCTGAAACCTGAAAACTTTTAGCACAGTTTTCAGGTTTATTTCATATGGAGGGATTTCATTGTAACGTAGTAGAATGATTCCGTATGATGTCTAGATGAGAACTTCCCCATTCGGTCACGATCTGTCACCCGTTACGGCTGCCCGAGTCTGAGTGCCAAACCCGAAAACCTTTAGCACAGACTATAGATTGTATAAATGGAGGGATTTCATTGTAACTCGGTAGGATGACTCCGTACAATGTCTAGATGAAAATGCCCCTTTTGGTCGCGATCGGCCATCTGCAGCGGCTACAGGGGTCCAAAGCCCCAAAACCTTTAGCACGGTCTACAGGTCGTATTTATGATGGGACTTCATTGTAATTTGTAACTTGGTAGGATGACTCCAGATAATGTCTAGATGAGAACATTGCCTTTTGGTCGCAACTGTTCAACCGTGATGGTTGCCCGAGCCCGAAACCCAAAAACATTTAGGACAGTCTACAGGTCCTATTTATGAAGAGATTTTATTGTACCATGGTAGGATGACCCTGTACAATGTTTAGATGAGAATGTCCTCTTTTGGTCGCGATCGGCCAACTATGGCGGCTATAGGGGTCCAAAGCCCGAAAACCTTTAGCGCAGTCTACAAGTCGTATTTCTGATGGGATTTCATTGTAACTTGGTAGGATGACTCCAGATAATATCTAGATAAGAACGTCCACGTTTGGTCGCAAATGTGAAACTAAAAAGCAGTTACATGTAGCACAGTCACAGGTCGTATTTATGAAGGGATTTCATTGTAACTTGATGGGATGACTCATTTTGGAATGATTTCACTGTAACTTGGTAACTTTGAATGACATACATTAACTGTGATGGTCACATTAACCTACACTGCAATTCTTTAGTGCAGTCAGCACCTCGAATTATTTTTATTGAAAACATAGCATACAGGGAACAGAAATTATTCTCAGTTATTGCAATTCGTACCGTACTTCATAATCCTTTCATAAACATTGAACATTATCCTTTTCATCAAACACAACACACAGTCAAGTTAAGCTACAGAGCCATTGACAGTTTCATCAAGGAATAGTGTTGATTTTTTAAAGCCAAAAGTAATTTTGCACATTAGAAAAAAGAATGAATTTGAAAAACACTCTTATCAGCTAAAAAAGATTGATAATGCTTTTAACTGAGACAAATCAAGGACACTATTTTAATATGTTTACTGTTTTGGGCACAGTTTTTACCACCTTGAATTTGGGGTGATTTATACAGTCTGGCCGCCGTGGACTGGTCACTTCCCACTGGTCGAAATATTTCCACAGACACAAATAATATTAAATTCCAAACACTAATTAAAGGACACTAATTGTAGGAATTATCATCAAAAATTTAAAGAAATACTGGGTATGATCCGGTGCGTCATTAATTAAAATTTTGCTCATGACGATTTTTATTACCAGGTAAACGCATGCATGGTCATCGCTGCCCCTGTGTGTATTACGCCCAGTCTTCTGCAGCTGTACTGTAGGCCTGTAAATTAGATGGACCTTCTGATTTTAAAATGAGCCTGAAATATTATTATATTTTGCTTAGCCCAGTCATTTTCTTAAACCATGAAAAAAGTATGTATTTACTGTCTGGTCCCGAAATACGGATCAGGTCACATTCAGATCAAAATTTAGGAGACTTGGATTGTTTATCTAGATTATCCTCCGCAATGGTAATAATTTAATCCTTGCTGAATAACTTAAGTTTGAATTGAGATCTCCTATTTTCTTTTTATAAGCTACCTGTCTAATAAGCTACTATTTAATTTGCTCAGTGGGTGCATTCACCTCACCTGGTATAGCTCTTGTCAGTTGTATGGTAAAGGCAATTATTCCATATGATTTCTTCAATCAAGAAATCTCCTCACTCTTTCAGAACTCATATGCACCCTTCAAACCTTAGATATCATCTGCTGCAACGCCTGATTGTTCAGTGACATAGTAGCTTGGTATGTGGTACTACCATCAAAACTGTATTATTTGCTAGTCGAACACAGTGACTGGGGCACAACTTGGGGATTCCATAAGGAGAGGATATTGGGAAGTGAAAAGAATGAAAATTGGGAAAAATGTCTTGTAATTGTTCAGAACTTACATTTTGAAAGGTAAACCCAGCAGTCCAAAAAAACCATCATATGACAGCTAATATGTTGGTATGTAGCAACATTTTGAGTACCAGCTGGTCAAGTTCAATTTTGGGTTTGGTCTGCTTAATTTCATTGTTAAGTGCTACCGAATGTTATTTCGCTTTTTAGCTCACCAGACTGAATGTCAGGGTGAGCATTTTTGATCACCCATCGTCTGTTGTCTGTCCTTTGTCCGTGAACATTGTTGTGACTTGTCAAATACCAAAAATAAAACACAACGCTGGACCGATTTCAGTTAAATTTAAGGTGATTGTTCCAACAACGCATTTTGTTTCAGTTCAAATGAATTTGCCCAGTCCCATTGTGAGGTGGGGTGGGGGGGGGGGGGGAGGGGGTGGCACTCCCAATTTAAAAAAAAAATCTCATGAGCCAAGGGAACAGTCACTTGATATTATATGTGGTACCTAGCTTCATTTTGAGCTGTAGAATCAGGTTTGTTTGAACAAAGTTCGTGGAGTAAATATGAGGGGGAAGATTTTTGTCCCTACCTGAAATTTCTCTTTCTGAACCGATGAGCTGATTTGAACTAAATTTGGTATTATTTAGCCATAAGAAGTACTTGATACATTTAAAAAATAATTTCCCGCATTCCTGTGGGAAACCCAGGAGCTAAAAATAGAAATATTTTCAAACGCCCTTATTTATTTTGCAGAGAAGAGAGATCTGTTATTTGCAATGAAGCATTCTTAGAACCAGAAGAATGGAACCGTCAAAAAATTGCAATCTGTTATTCTACACTAATTACTTTATTTTGCATTGCTCTCGGTGACTAAAGCTCTCAGTATAGGTATCACTGCAGTACATATTTGAATTAGTGTTACCCACCTTGAAAATATGCACTCGGAAATTGTGTTTGCTCCAAAAGTAAGCTGCCTTGGGAAAATATATTGCTTTAGTAAACATTTGAAGCATTCTACTGACATGACCACATCTTGCATTAATATTGAATATTCCAGATGAATGAAGAGTATAATTTAAGGACTTTTTTGGACCTGAAAAATACAATTGACTATTGGTGTGTTTTTGTTGAGATTCACCTAGAATATACGTTCATGTGACCGGTACTTCCAGTGAATTTTTAGCTCAACTGACTGAAATGAAAGCAGGGGGTGGGGGGGGGGGGGGGGGGTAAGGGATCGATCACTTACTGTCATCCACCGTCTGGTGTCTATTATCCAACCGGTGTGAACTTCAGATTATCGACGTCTCATAAACTACTGAACCGAATTCAATGTGATATTTGGTATTCAACATCTCTGGGTGGTGGATGGGGTGGGGGTATTCAGTTTCAAGTTTGTTCAAATTGAGTTCCTGGGTTAATATGTAGGCTCACTGTGGGTGCTTGAACTTTAATTTACATGTAGTGCAATGTGAGGAAATTTCTTTAAAAATCTTCTTCAAATCCACCAGTTAGAATCCTTTCATATTTGGTGCACAGCATCTCTTTGGAGGTGTGATTCAATTTTGTTCAAATCGTGTCCCTGAATTAATATTTGGGCTCTTTATTGGAGCCCAAATGTTTAACATACTGGTAGTTCACTATGAGGAAAAAATCATCTTCAGATCTACCAGTCAGAATTCTTCCATCTTTAGTACGAAACATCTCTGGGGGATCAAATTCAAGTTTGTTCAGTTCTTATCCCCGGCTTAATATTTGGGCTTTGGGGGAGGTAGGTTAGGTTCAAGTTTGTTAAATGCCATTTCTTAGTGCTTTAAATAAAATTTGCCTTGACATAACAATCCTTGGATGATGGGAAGTGCTTGTCTACAGCTAATAGAATTGGAAGCAGTCAGGAAGACCTATCATAATAATCATCTGACATGAAAACTAGAGTTATGACTAACTTCATGACCTCATTCCTCTGTAGTGTTGATGAACCATGACTAACTGCATGTGATCCAAATTACTTATTTAAACCGCTTTGTCAGGTGATCAATTAAGGCCTGTTGTTCACTCTTATTAGCGCCCCTGACTGAAAATCAGGATGGGGTACATGTATTGACATCATTTTTTGTCTGTTGTCCGTTGTACATGGTAAGTTGTGTTTGCGTCTTCTCCAAAACCACTGGGCCTATTCGAATGAATGTCTGTGTCAGTTATCTTAAGGACATAGCGTTTTTGTTCTGGTGATGGGGTGGGGGAAGTTATCCCAAATGTCTTATCAAATCTTCTCATGAACCAGTAGGTATATGTTCAATGACTCGATATTTAGTACGGAGCTTCCTTCTGAGATGTAGAATTAAGTTGGTTCAAACAAAGTTTGTGGAGCAAAATTTGCCTTTTGAAATGGGAGATGCAAAATTTTTGGCTCTGCCCAAAATTTTTATTTTCTGAACTGATGGTCTGATTTGAACCAAATTTGGTACATGTACAGTACGTGGAGAGTGGATTGTAAGTAATCACCCGCGGAGTGGAGTTATCACCCAAGCTATAACTTTCAAATTTTGTACATATCGACAAAAAAGACAAGCAATGTTTCAGCCAAAGGACCTCCGGGTTTTACCCGGAGGTCCATTGGCTGAAACTTTGCTTGTGCTGGTTATGCTTTGCAACTAACTTGCAATTATTACTTGGGTGGAATCTCCACTCTACGGGTGATTTAGTGATAGTACACTCTCCACGTACTGTATGTGGTATTATTGAGTCAAAAACACTTGATTCATGCAAAAAAAAATAGTTCATGTGTCCCCCTTGGGAACCCCAGGAGCTAAAAATATAAGTATTTTTAAATGACCATATTTCCCATTATTATTATTATTATTATTATTATTATTATTATTATTATTATTATTATTATTTATTGGTGTTTAAGTTCACACATTTATCCCAACCAAACCCCATAGAACAGAAAACTGTTATTTGGTATGAATCAACCATAGGACCAGTAGAATGGAATGGTAAAAAAAATTGGTTGTCCAGAAACACCGGCCATAATAAATTAATGCATGGCATACATAATCTTGACAGGTGTTGGATTCATTTTGTTCATTTCACATCCTTGTGCTCTCTAAGGGGGCCCAAATTTTAATTTAGCGCAATATGAGAAATAATCTTTGAAAATGTTTTTCAGCTCAACAAGTCAGAATATTTTGATGTTTAGTATACAGCATTCTTAGGGAAGTCAGATCTAAGTTTGTTCAAATCATGTCTTTGGGTTCATATTTTGGCTCCCAATTGGATCCCAGTTTTTAACTTAGTCCAATATGAGGAATAATTTTGAAAATTCTTCTCCCAAAACAGCAGTCAGAATCATTTAAAATATGGCATTCATAATCCTTATAGCAGTTGGATTCAGTTTGTTCAACTCAAGTCCTTTGATTGGTAATTGGGCTCTCTAGGGGAGCCCAAATTTTAACTTAGTGCAATATGAGGAAAAATCTTTGAAAATCTTAAGATCCACCAGCCTGATTCTTTTGGCATTTGGTTTACAGCATCCTTAGGGATGTCACATCTAAGTTTGTTCAAATCAAGTCTTTGGGTTGAAATCTGGGTTCCCTAGTAGAGCCCAAATCTTACCTAAGTTCAATATGAGGAATAATATTTAAAAATCTGCTTCTTGAGATATTTGGTACACAGCATCCACGGAGGGTTCAGACTTAATTTGTTCAAATAAATCCCCTGGGTTGATATTTGTGTTCCCTATCGAAGGGGGTGGGGCAAATTTTAACATAGAGCAAAATTGGCAATTTTCTCTAAATCTTCCTCTCCAGAACCACTAGTCAGAATATTTTGAGATTTGGTATAAACCATCCTTCAAGGTTGTTCAAGTTAGGCCCCTAGGTTGATATTCGGACTCCCTAGTTATTGCATTACTGAAAATCTTGGCATTATTTCTGTGGTAGCATCCCAGTACTGGTATGAACAACAGAATTGTAAATAAGTAAAAACTTCATTCTTCTGTAATGCTAACTAGCCTTAGATGCTAATTAAATCCTCCTTTAAACATGGTCAGCTGTGTGCCTTGGGTCCCATGGGGTCTCTTGTTTGTTGCATGATCCCCTGTCAGAAAAAAAAACTTGACAAAGATATTTGAATGCCAAAATTAAAGTGATGCGATTTTTTTTTCTTTTGAATGTTATAAAGATCACCTATGGGAAAATATTCAGTAGTGTGATACCAAGGCGTATAGGAAACACATTTTTGGGCTTCCAAACCTCATTTACTATTATATTTGGAGATCATTGCACATTTAAATGTTCATTGCGGTACTACAGATACCTTACAAAACTGTTTGTTTGTTCTGAAAAGTTATATTGTTGTCATCACAGTCAGCAATAAAGGCTATATATTGCCAAAAAAAGGGCTGTTGATGCAAGCGAATTCACATCTTGAGCAAGTACAGCCTCCAAGAGCACACTATAACCTCTGGCAAATGCCAAATAATAGCCAATTTTAGCATAGTTATCCAAACCATGATTTCTCCTCAGAGTACTGGGGATAGAGGGGGATTCAAATATTCCAACTCCCTCCTAAATCACCATTCAAGCACACAGCCAGAAAACCTGCATTACACTTATATTTACTGTATTTAGAAGTTGTTTTCTCCATATTATGCTGTTTAAATAAAAAATGTTAGAACACATTTTCTTCATTATATGCGGAAAAGGGAACTCGCAATAAAAACACCCCCAGGGTTTCATCATAATCGACCTCCTCTGTGCGTGTGCGGTCGAGTTTCTGTTTCCGCATCGATGAAAGGTCTATTCGCTTCGGCACAATTCTGTGTTATTGTTTTATAAGCACACGAAAAACATATCGAAGCGGTCGTCGTCGCTTCACCCGTGCTCAAATCTCGATAACTGAAGGATAAGCCCCCGCACATTAAATACGAAAGGTTGATATGTATCCCATTTTCGTGTTTTTCGTGTTTTGAGATTGGTCGGGGAATTTCACAATGAATTTGAATGGGAGGAATCTGAAAGAAGGTGTGTGCGTGTGTGTGTGTGTGTGTGAGGGGGGGGGGGGGGTAGCTGCTACGCTCAGATCACTGAACTAGGAGGGGGGGGGGGGGGGGGGGGTGACCCCCAAATAGTTGTCAAAAATCAAGATAATTGGACATATTTCAGGCAAAAAAAGTTGGAAACTCGAAACATTGTGGTACCGGAGTATTTTTTCCGAATGTGGTAATGGTATTGCATTTCTGTGAAACTTCCAACCGCCGACACCTACAGAGAGAATTTAGATCGAACGACTCAAGATTTTCCGACTGCTCTCTCTGGGACTCCAAGGTTAATTCCGCAGCCGTGGTAGTGTTACGCATTTTGTCTCTTCTATATGCAATGCACCCACGGACTGCCGTTTGTATTAGAACTCAAAATGCGCCCCTATGAGGCTATTTCCAGGGTCAGATTAAACAAGTGCGGTACCTGCTGCATATGTTATAAAAGCCTTAATGGACTCATAAATTGTAGCATAAATTCTTGCAGTATCAACAAAGACACGCGAACGGTGACAATTTTATTTGATTGTTATGGCTACGAGCGCGTGTGGATAACGCGTACTCAACAACCGGCAAGGAACAGTGTTCTGTTTAGTTGCTAACTTGAACTCATTCTCGTTGGGAAATGTGTGTGCCCGTAAATTTTAAAGCCTTCAAAATACACTTATAGAGCGTTTCATCTGTATTTTGTTTTGTCAGAAATGATTTATAGACTTGTTTTTTCACTTAAAGTCTATAATAAACTAAGAAATCCATTTTACCAACATGGAATTTTTTTAAAGTTACTACCAAAACTATGCACAGTATTCGTTGGCTCTGTATTATCAAGAAAGACAGATACACATGTAGCCAGATTAAAAATTGATTTATATTTGGTATTGTTGAATTAAAATCTCACACATATCAGGAAGGGTGGGCCGGAGAGGGGGGGGGGGGTCTGAAAAAATTTGCAACACAGGGTCAAAAAATAAATTTGTTTACATCATTCAGACACCCCCCCCCCCCCCCCCCCCTGCAATTTTTATTATTTGTTACCGGGCTAATTTTGCTGGTCTCGTCCCCTAAAATCGTAGAAAAAAAGCATAAGATGCAGACTTAACCCTGTCTAACTGAGAATTGTTCCATTTATACATATTTAAGACTTTTATCCTCACTATTTCAGCATTGCAATAAACCTTTGAGACTGCACGGAAGATAATTCTAATGAGTTTGAATGGGAATAGGAAGAAAATATTACCAAATAACTGAATAAGTCACCAAATAATTCCGATTAAGTCTGAGGTAATGCATTCCCTGATACCCTAGTCTGTATTAGATTATTTGGCAATTCTACCCGATTCGACTAAGTTGAAAACACTCTTCATTCCTCAGTTTGGAGCAGTAGGGATAGCACAAATTCACCTTCCCTATTTCTGTGGTATGCACATGTGGCATGAGGAAAGTCACACTCATAGTCTAAATGTCTATATCTTGCTGGGGAGAGAGGGTGTGGAAGCTATTGTTTCATACTGCATAGCAGTCATCTTTGTTCAGTTGGCCTTTGAAACTGGCCTCTGTTTTGTTTTTATTGTTTTACATCAGTGGTATCAAGTGTTATTATGATTTTTGTTTATACAAACTTTATGGAATTATTCTGGACTCTTTTCGCATTCAACTAACATGCAATGGTCAGATAGGAGTAGGTAGCATAGATGCAAGCCCATGCCTATTCATCCATTTTACATCATAGCACACTAAATCAGACTGATTGAATCATAATCTCAAGTACTATCAAGTTTATATTTGAAAATATTTGTCTTGTAACTCAATTTGCCTGATGCAATATTGCCAATAACTTCTCTATAACCATACGGACAACATTGGCTGCTTATGTTCAACCGATTACCAAAAAATGGCCGCTGACCGAATACCTTTTATTTGAGCTCACACTCGACCGATTCCGATGCCGATTCCGAGCACTAGTAGACGAGTCGAAGCTTGAAAGAACTACATCAAATTGAACATATTTCACAGTGTTAAACGTCGTTGACCCAGGTCGCAGTAAAATGACCAGACGCGCACACTTGGGCGATATACGTGGCACTCAGAGCCACGTGTACCGCCCAAATGCGCGCAACAAGTCATTTTGTAGTCTCCTGCGCAGCCCACTAGGTATTCAACTAGAGGTCTGCTATCAGCTTCGGCCATACGTGATACCGCACATGGAACTTGTAAATAAACATTTGAAAATCCTGTTTCCTGAACTTGGGAGTAAGACCTGGATTTTCAATCATCTGTGTCGATATTTATAACTTTTTTTATTTTAAAGTGAGAAATTGTGCCCTTTCGCCATACCGTATCGCGTTGAGCAAAGTCCCGTACGTCCATCGCCCGTGGGTGAAGCCTACCCACTCGGGGGAGGGGGGGGGGGGGTGGTCGAAAAGTTAAAATCAATTGTAACTTTTGAACTAATTGTAGTACAGTAGCGCGGTTGGTGTCAAAATGACGGGTATCTGACGTACTTTACGATACACTGTGCTGAGATGCTATGCCACTCTTAGAAATAAACATATGAGATCAAAACATGAATAATCGACATGACTCGTGCATTAAAACGCGTCGAAAGCTGTTGTTTGGCGGTGACATTCACTTATGTTTGTTCAAGTCGATCACACAATCCCTCACAAAAAGTTGGGGCAGACATGGGAAAGATCTGGGCATTTTAACGTACACGACAGGTCGACAGCACAGTTTCTACTCCCTGCCGAAAAAATGTCTTCGTTCTACTCTATTCGATCTGCCATTTTAATGCCCGAAGCTGATATCAGGCCTCTAGGTGAATACCTGGTAGGATTACTGGGTTTAGAATAATTTTACTGTAACTTGGTAACTTTGGCTGACAGACTTTAACTGCGAAGGTCACATTAACTCAGGCCTCAACTCTTTAGTACAGTGCACACCTCATTTTTTTTATTTGAAAACCTAGCATGCAGGGAACAGAAGTTAACTTTTTCTTAATTATCACAATTCTTTTCTTATTTCATAATCCTTTCATAAACATTGAACATTATCCTTTTCAACAAACAGTACGCAGTCAAATTAAGCTACAGTGTTACTGACACTTTCATTTAGCTCAACTTGACAAAGTCAAGATAAGCTATTGCCATCACGCCTACGGAAGTCTTTTAGTCTGTTGACATTTCCGTTAGCACCGGCTTCAACCCAATGTTCTTGTCAGATCGTCAGAAAATTTCTTATGCAGGTTCGAAGTAAGGTCTACACGAGAACGCTCCATTTTTGGTCGCGACCGGTCAGCCGTGACGGCTGGGAGGGGTCGAAAACCAAAAACTAATAACACAGTCTACAGGTTGTATTTATGAAGAGATTTCATTGTAACGTGGTAGGATGACTCCGTATAACATCTAGCTGAGAACGTCCTATTGGTTGGGTTCAGTCAACCATGACGGCCACAGAGGCACGTTACCTAGATTCATTTAGCACAGTCTACAGGTTGCATTTATTGAGGGATTTCATTGAAAATTGCTAGGATGACCCAGTATAATGTCCAGATGAGAACGTCCTATTTTGGCTATGACCGGTTAACCGTGACAGCCGCAGTCTCGTGACCTAGGTTTGTTTAGCACAGTCCACTACAGTTCATATTTATAAAGCTATTTCGTTATAAGTTGGAAGGATAGCTCAGTAGGATTTCAAGATGAGTCTCTCGTAGATTTCTTTACCAATGTCTGCGGGGCATACTTATGAAAGAATTTCATTGAAACTTGGTAGGATCACTTGTTTTTGAATGATTTACTGTAACTTCGTAACTTTGGTTGACATTCGTTATCTGTGAGGGTCACATCAACCCAGGCCTCGATTCGTTAATATAGTCTACTCCCCAAATTATTCTTATTAAAAACATAGAATGTAGGGAACAGAAATTAACATTCTCAGTTATCACAATTACTTCATAATCCTTTCATAAACATTGAACATTATCCCTTTCATCCAACATTACACACAGTCAAGTTAAGCTACAGCGCCATTAGCACTTTCATTGCAGATATGGAGGTAGGGCCTACTTTCACGTACAGACTACAGTACCACAAGATTTGGTTATTTTGTGCTGTCGAAAACCTCAAATTATGTAGATATTTAGCTGTAGACTTTAAACAGATTGGAAATATTCTTCGAATGCGCTAAAACCTACCGCTACAGTCACCCAGAGAAAAAAAGAAAAGAAAAATAACCACTCCTTCCGGGGAAGGGAGAGGCACCCCATTAAAGTATCCATCCCTAGTTGAAATGTTCATAGTTCTACACGCCCCCCCCCCCCCCCCCCCCCTATTGAAAGCCTCCTAGTTTTACCACCGATGGTCGCCTATGGGAACATATTTAGTACTGTAATACCTAAATGTATAGATGAAATTACACTTTGTAGGGAATGGTTGTAGAACGAAATATTTTAATATGTTGCATCACAGGAAAACTGTTTTTATGATATTAGAAGGGTGTTTGTGCATATTACGTTAATTATTACTGACTATTGCTCAATACTAATGAGATTCCAAGTTCCTGTGGTCACATGCATTAGGGTTCCTCCTTACGCCTTGCCTATTGTCACATTACTTCCGGAATTCCAACAAACTCGAAAACCAAGCCCAAGGCCTCAAACTGTGGCAACATAACCCCACTCCATACTATATGTCTCTTTAACATCCCGAAAGGCCATAAACTTCTTTTCATTTTTAGCTTTTGTTGATTCTATCATTTGAAATAAGGAAAAAAGATCGTCAATGACTCTCCTCTCCTTCCTGGAGACATTCTGGACCTCTCCCAAAAACCCTTTGCTACCATCACCTCCTCTAATCTCCCATGCAGGAGTTTAAAACTTTTCCAGCGTTGCTACTGCTAGAGATTTCCTGATAATTATACAATCCGTCCTTGGCCTGCTTTTTTGTGTAAAATGTTGCTTTCCTGTGGCTAAATTACATTACAAATACCACTTCAGTCTGCACAAAAAATAATTTATTTCGTCTTTCAACGAAATCAAATACATTTTAAATTGTTTTCACGCTTTTAGACTGAATTTTTTTTCTCGGTTTATTCATCTGTTACATTTGCATATGTCTCATCAATCATTATTGTTATCACTTCTTATCCCAATACCATTCAAATATAATTATCTCCTGATTTTAAACCTTTGTTTTTTACGATAATGTTCTATTTTACTCTTCATGCCAAGATCTATGCATATATGTAGCGGTAAACACCAATAAATAACAAAGGGCTGAAACAGATAGATAGAATTAGTTTTAAGTTATGTAGTGGAAGCTAGAAGTCCTCGAGTGCCTTATGAATTGGACAAGGTAACCATATTGCTGCCTGTCAGCCATGAGTGGATATAAAATGCTAGCGTAGAACTTCTGGCATACTTGAAACAAACGTATACAGGCCCATTAATTTTATTTTAACCCTTTGAAACTTTAATTATCCTGACGTTCAAACGTCACTGGGAATTCAGTTTCTTTAACGTTTTTCAAACTGCGACGTCAAACGTCGGAAAGTACAAAAACAAGATATTTTTCACAGTAGTGATTGTCTGATTGAGGGCTAGATTATTTTTGGTGGTCTGAATTTGTTAGTCAAAATTTGTTTTATTACAACTTATTGCAGGGTGCTCACAGGCAATGATCTTGTGGCAGCCTTGGAGCAGATGGCAATCAAACGCATTATGTATAGAAATTTCGGCATGGATCAGTGCATGAACCCGATGTGCAAAATATTTTCATGAATATTAAAATATCTATCTTTTTGAATGTATAAAATCAAAACATTTTCTGTTCTTAACCCTTTAAACACTGATGGTATCGTCCATGTCTTTTCATTGGTGTCGGTCGGAGGAGTCTTTACTATATTATTTTCAGCTTGCAGCCTTTGGACTGCATTTCGAGATATCCATTGGACTTGCCCTAAATTCACCGAGGAGCATATACTTTATGAAGCTAGACGTATCATCGTCCTTGTCCGGGAATGTGATCTTACGTGTCCAAAGGGTTGTTCTAGTGGTACAACTCAGTCTGTCGTTATCTTAGTAACTGGGATGGATTCAAACGAGCATTGACCAGGTATAACCGAGGTGATACCATCACAACTGGTCCCTTGAGCAGAAGAAGATGATATCTGCAATGCGCCCTGTTCCACTCAAGGGACGACCTATGTGCACACTAGACGTAACGCGACTTACGCCGCCGTTTCAAATGATATAATTACGAATTTTCTGATTTAACTTACGTTATCTCGCCCGTCAGAAAACTTCAGGATGGGTATCGGAAATAAAGAAATGTGTATGAAGTCAAATACAATCTGAGATTCGATTTTTTTCGAATAATTGAGATGGTTTCCATTCGAATCTAATCAATGAAAAGGTTTGAAACCGTATTGAATCTCGAAAGTTTGCCTGGCCTTACAGGGAACACACAAAATCTACACTCTAAAATCAGTTGGGTTAAAAGTCATCCCAAATCAACTGCGTTGAGTGAATATGAACCCAATTGGGTTCATATTTACTCAACCTAGTTGGTTTGGCTGATTGTTAACGCATCCGACTTCAGAGTGTAGTAATGTATACCACTGCACTCTAACCTTCTTAACCGCTGCCGAATTATTTCTTCGATAAAACAATAGTCTTGGGGCAGCCTTGGAGCAGATGGGAATAAAAATCGGTCCAACGTCCATTATTGTCGTTTTGCATAAAATAAAAGTTAAACCGGGTGACTTGTATAGCGACGGACGCTCGTGCCCCAGGTCCAGGTTTCGAACAGGGCCTAGAATCCTAAAAACGAAACACTTTCGATAATCATTGTTGTCTCGAAGGTAACACGTCGATGGCAGTCAGTGACACGCGGTTTTCTAGTCAGGATGTCACTTGTTCATCGACCACGGGTTACAGAGCACATGAGCTTCCCAAAGTTGGGTTAGTAGAGCCTTGGGTACAGAACTATGATCACAAAAGTGGTATTTGTCTCGATCAGATCATGATCGGGACGCAACTCGCGTAGGTCAAAATATATAACATGCTGTGAAATTGTGCTTAAATTATGAAAAAAGACAAACTGGTATCAGACATTCGTCGTTCTGTAATTTTTATTTTCGATGAATGAAATATTCCAGTGTTATGCGTACCACATCGCGACCCAGTTACGATTCGATCGAAATTATCTGTGCGTTTTTGTAGTCAAAAAGAGTGTCTATAGTCAGTTAAAGCTCAGATCATAGTGATACACGAAATCGATAAACTAATGGTTACCCGCATGGGCCAAGGTGACAGATACACAGTTGATGTTGGTTGATATAGCGTTGTATTCTGCGATCTGATTGGCTAACTTGGTCAATCATTAGAATAGTTTGGAATAGCTACAATAAATGACTACAATATTAGAAATATGTGAACGACAAGGGGTTGACAATGGTAACAGAATTTAAGACCTGTGGTAGTTATATAAGTTATGCCATGTAGTGCAACGGATGACGCATAGCAGTGGTAGCAAATAGTAGTTTGGCCTGCAGTCCAACATCAGTGCTATTGCTAGATGTTAGTAGAAGGGTGGGAGGGTAGTAGGAGAAAGGCAAAATGATCTGATACGCGTGTGGTACACTAAAATGGGAAGTGGTAGAAGATCGTATTCGTGATAATAGTGATAGATGCTAGCAGATGTATTTGCCGAAATCTGTAGCAGTGAAATGGGAAGATGACAAAAAAGTGATGTATAGTTATGTGATCACAAAATTAGACAGAATTTCGAACGGATCGCGACTTCCAATATGTCTGCCCATAGCAGTAAACAATCTCACCTTTCAGAAAGAAATGCTAGACAATTAGTTAGAGATGCAATGTCCATACGTTTTTAGCGATTCGACCGTGATTTCGCAACATATCGTTTATGAAATCTTAAACCACTGGCGTTTAGTGTGTTGCATCAGTGACTTATCTCGACATGAAAATCGATATTCGATAAAATTACCTCCATGAAATTATTAGATGAACGAGAAAGGTCCAAGTGAGAAGCAAGCAATTTCTTTCCGGTAAAAAAAAAAAAATAATTCCGAGACTTTTACTTTAATAGATAATGATTATTTTAATAGATAATGATAATAATAGATAATGCCTATATTAAATGCCACGATGCGCACACTGTTAAAATAATGAACAGAAAATAGGTACAGAACATCAAAGGATGGAGAAACGCCCTTTTCTAATTTTAAATGAGTTGCAACAGAGAATAAAAGTCAACTGATTGGGGAAAATTATAATAAGCCAACTTCTGTATTTTCATACCACACGGCAGTAAAATGCTTGAAGTTGTGAAATGATGCCCACATCGATGATACAGTTTCGAAATCTCAATGTTTATATCTATTTATTTATATTTATTTATTTATTTATTGGTGCTTAAGGTCACATATTTCTGCACAATGGCTAATCATGACCTTGACAGTTTTGCGGGTGGAGGAAGCCGGAGTACTCGGAGAGAACCACCGAGCAACGGCGAGCAACTGTCAGCTACATACTAACTCCACACAAGCAGGGTTAGCATTGGGTGAAGACAGTGCACCATCGACGTGCACTACGCCTTAGTACACAACGTCACCGTACCCCCACGTGGGCAATGGGGGTGGAGTGTCTTGCCCAAGGACACAACGCGGTTGCCGCAGGTGGGATTCGAACCGAGGACCTCTTGGCTTGCAGCCTGCACCTCTACCTACGGAGCCACCGCGCCCCCCTCAATGTTTATATCAAATTCCCATATAGTCCAGTCATTTTAACCGGTTAAATGGGTCAACCGGCACAAAATTGCTGTACAAAAGTTCTTTGGGGATTTTGAATTAGTTGTTATAGTACAGCAGCATTTTAAAAATTCACATGAATCCCAGACTGGCATCATCGTAATTTTGAGTCTAAAACATGAGATTCTGATGAAAAATGAGGAAAATTTGGAATTTCACCAGATATTTCCAGGTAATAAGCACTATTTTAAGACTATGTATGATTAGTACATTGTTTTTAAACTGTTTTTAAGCATTATACACCTGCTCTATGGAATGGCACCGTCCTAATCTTTGGTTAAAATAATATGTAAAAATTGCTGCAAAATTAAAGAAATTTTGGGTTTTTTTTCGTATGTTGTCGATTTTTATAGCTCTTTGACATTTTTGTGGACAAGTTAATATTTATGGTGTATCTGTTTCCTCAGTATGCACCAGGGGCGGACTGGGCCAAGAAAAATTACCGGGAAATGCCCTGGTGGTGGAGGGGGGGGGGGGAGGCGGACCCGGAAGTAACTGTATTTTTCGAACTGAAAGAATTCTGCGTACCCGTATCTCTGCGATCTGTTGCGGTCCACAAAGAGGACATTTTAATTGCATATTTATATCATCTTCGTCACTCATTCAGAAAAAAAATAGTTGCCGAGAAAGTGTGGGGGGGGGGGGGGGTGGGGCGATCATAGTTCAACCCAATGGGAGAAAATTTAGTTTTTTTCAAACTGGCAGAACGCTGTTTTCTTGCATTTGAGCCATGAAATGCAAACTAGACTGCTGTTATATCAAAATGTCTAATGGCAGTCTACAAAGAGAGTATTTCGGCATATCGGCAGAATATGCAATCAGATCCATTTCACCTGTTGGTCATTTTCACAAGCTTCCATGCACCATCACGTGTTGGGCTGAATTTATTTTGTGATCCCAGGGCGGCCCCACAGTATGTTTCATGTCGATGCAGAGCCTTAACATCACTGGGAAAACCCCAACTGTTCAAAAAACACAATCAAACTTGGTGGCGATGAGGAGTCTGTTCTTCCTCCACACCGTCTACTGCTGTGAATGGGATATTTGAACAGTTGTTGCTTTCCTGGCATTTATCAAAGGCTTTTATACAAGAAAGTCTGGTCGTACGACAAGTACATCTTCTTGTATCACAACCAGTTGAACAGTTTCATCTTATGATCTTCAGTAAACTTCCTGGAGCAGCGGGTGGATCAACTGCGATGGGAATTTATCGGCCATCGGTTTCTGTCTCCCCAAATCAGTTACAACAATATCTGTATTTCCACACCACACCTGCACCTGGTGGTAGGTTCTGAATGCGTAGTATGTCGTAGCCGATTGTGATGACGGTGAATTTTCAGACTTTATGTATTATCTGACAGATGTAACTTTACTAACTAAATGTCTTTAGTGGGCAGCATTCAGGGGTTCACTTTTTCCCTTCCAAAATCGATATTATGGCTTGACATCCTAGTGTTTCCACTTCGTCATGTGTCAAATCCGATAGCAGAAACTGGTTTGACGCCAACTTTAGAATATCGTTAAACTTCATTTTTGTGAAATATTTTTGCTACCCAATAGTGAATATTCGCGTATTGGTATCAGATCCCGTAAATTCACGAAGAAACAAAGAACTTTCACGAAGTGTGGGGCCCAGACCTGCTTTTATGTACTTGATATTAATATATGGTATTCTTCGAATTCACCCTTCTAATGTCGCTCCTGAAGTAGATGTTTAGTTTAGCGTTAGACGCCTAATATAATAAAATGAGAATGTCGGTGTCCTCTCCGATCAGAGTTGTTGAACATGTATCGGTCAATGTAACAAAAGTTCGCGCAGTTGTGACACCCGCATCGTCAGGATAGTTTTCAATATTGCAGCCTGCATCAGCCAGGACCTGACCAATGAGATGAATGATAAGTTGCTTGTCGGCACTGTTCGATAGGATTGCATCCCTCTGTAAATGAAAAACATATTTCCCGAAAAATTAAGGGGCAGTCTTACAATCAGATCTCGTGATCAGCAGATTTTAAACGAAACAGCTATGTATGTGTGTGTATTCTTTTATTCCTCCAGATTACAGGAGAGTATAAGATTAAGGCAACAAACGAATAAAAATAACACAACAGAATAGTGAACTGACAAGAACAAGAACAAAATATATTAAAGGTGACCGAATAAATATATAACTGCGTAAATAAATAAATAAATCAATAAATCAATAAACCAATAATCGATAAATAAATAAATAAATAAATAAAGTGCGATAAAACTGTAAAATGGATCAATATTAACTCAAAAAACATCAACTTACGAGACAGGCAGTTGGACAGCTAACTCAAAGGCTATATGCACATATTTACACACATATATACACACACACAGATGTTTATAATAATTGCTGTCCGGATATACAGAGCACCGAAGCACAGTCCCTCTCCCGCGAGCAGGACGAAATATCCAACCCTCGGGCTACGAGTGAGTAGGCCAAAATGGTTGATACCACAAGTGGGACAAAAAAAAAAAAAAAACACTTCGGCACTCTGCATCCTAATTATATTATTTCAATCGCATGTGAACATTTTTTTGAAAGTTGAGAATCTGTGAAAACACAGACTTTTACTTAAAGAACTGAATGTCAGTGTCGTTTTCTGAAGATGAAGTCTGGACAAACAAGAGAAACATATTTGTATAATGAGCTATGGCAAAAGTGTATGAAAAGCAACACATCGGAAGGAATTCTGGAGATTAGAGATTCTAACTCTCTGTCAACTTTTCCAAGGAGTGTCAGGGCTAAGTTTTGTTTAAAGACTCGACATATAAATACACATGGACACCGAATTTATCACAAAGTGAGTTCCAAAACGTGTTAGGTGCCTCATTTAACATCCTGCATCCAGAAAGTACATGCTGCAACGTGTCTTCGTAGTTTTCGGAACACAATCTGCAGTTATACATTCTATTCACACTGGTAGGAGTGATCAACTTTACAATAAGTTTGATAATTTTAGAACATTCAGCTAGTAAAGTGGACTTTAGTAATTCCCAGAAGCTAAATATTAAATTAGCTTGTTGCATAATTGTGTCAACATACTAAGGTATATATGTTGTTTTTTGCAAGGCTCTACTGCCGTCTCTTTCAGTTAAATTTGAGGACCATATGTATTCATATTGATCTTATGTTGGGGAGGGGGGTATAACGGGTGAATATAACTTGTAGTGTTAGGGGTAAAAACATTATATGGGTCGGATATTATTGTAAGTTATCAGTTTATATAGTTTGGCGGTTATGGGTGGATGGTTTATGGCAAAGTTCTGTTTGAATTCATTATAGAAGATAGCAGTAGCCTTAAAGGTTGTCATCAGTGATGACTAATTTATTCACTGATCCGTACTCCACGTGAAACGTACTTCGTCAAGCTATATAAGGGTTGTTTTCTTCTGTAAACGGTGGAACGGGTTTTAGTCGTAAAGGACACAACGAATAAATCGGTACGCCTGAATACCCATTCTCGCTCGGAAAATATTTTCTGTTCGGGCTATTGTCGCTGGAAGTGCAGCCCTCTGTTTTGTTAGCATTTAATTCGTCCGTAGTGTTGATAAAATTGAGGATGACAATACCAGTGTGAAATACTAATTACTGTTGGTTGGTCCTTTGCCCCTGCGCTGGCGAGTCTCTCTTTCTATTTTCTATTTTTTTTCTTCTTCTGCTTTTTCTTCTTATTTCTCTGGTACTCTGTCTTCTACTCACTTTCTTGTCCCTGAAATAACTCAAATAAAAAGTCGTCCTGCATCACTGCTTTTTTTTGCATAGTGATAAACATCTATGTTTTTTCGGGTTTCTTGGGCACTGGCGTGTCCCTATGGTGTATTAAAAGCAGGTCAAACTCATACCTCAAGCATAGTATCACCGATAGCCTTGGGAACAACACCAACTGCGTTGAAACTGGATGGAGGTTCAAAATATAGACCGAGGTCAACCAGAGTTCTTTGAGAGCATTTTTCAAAATTGCTGGCAATCGCTTTCCGTCACCTCATAATGAATTTTCAAAGTTCATATATCTATCTCTATACTCAAAACGTAGGTGATGTGTTTTTTCATTACTCAAAAAAATGGGCGGAACAAACCCATTGAAAAGTAGTCACGCTCATAACTCAAGCATGGTATGTTCTGTTGACATGGAACACAAACGAAATAAGTGGAAAGTCAATATAGGTGTACAATATGGGTCAATGTCACTGAGGCCGCCCATGGGTCATTGAGTGCATTTTCAGAATTGCTGGAAATCAACTTTTATTACGCTCTAATGCATTCCCTAAGTTCACACGTGTATTTTTACTCTTAAAAATTGGCGGGGAGGGACAAACATTTGAAAAGTGGGTCACGCTCACACCTCAAACATCGTATTACCTTCGAACCTGGGACAAAACCTAAGTTGCAGCTCAGTGGAGTTTCAATATAGGGGTCATGGTCGCTGAAGTCACCCAGGGGTTATTGGGTGTATTTTTTAGATTTGATGGAAATCTCATTTCATAACTCAATAATGTTCACCCGAAGTGCATATATGTATTTTTACGCCCACAAAGGTGGAAAGGGCCACTTATTTTGAAAGATAGGCACATTCATATATCATGCAAGGTATGACAAGTGGACGTTGGAACAACACCAAACGATTCCAAATTCAATGGGGGTTCCAAATACGGGTCATGGTCACTGAGATCATTCAGAGGTGCACTTTCAAAATGTCTGGAAACGGCATTTTATGCCCCTCCCCCTCCCCCCACAATGCACATCAGAAGCTCATAATCATAATGTATTCTTACAACTTAAAAACGTAAGTGAGGGCTAAACATTTGAAAGTGGGTCACGTTCATATCTCAAGCGTGGTATGGCCTATGGTCCTGTAACCAACATCAAATGAGGCGAAATACGATGGAGGTTCAATATATTAGTCCCGGTGACTTGGGTCACCCGGGGGTCGTTGAGCGAATTGCTGGTAATTGCATTGTTTTTTTTATCCCCGACTGCATTCCCGAAATTCACTTAGAAAAAGTGCAAGAGCGAAATGCTTTGAAGGTAGATCATGCTCATATCTGATATGGACAAGCGCATCTGGAACCTATTTATATTTATTTATTTAGTGGTGTTTAAGGTCACATATTTATGCACAATGGCTAATCATGACCGTGACAGTTTTACGGGTGGAGGAAGTCGGAGTACCCGGAGAGAACCACCGAGCAACGACGAGCAGCTGCCAGCTCCCCAACATCGTAACTCCGCACTGCAGCACAGGCAGGGTTAGATTGGTTGAAGACATGCGTACCATGGACGTGCAGTACGCCTTAGTACACGGCGTCATCGTGCCCCGCACGCGGGCAATCGAGATGAAGTGTCTTGTCCAAGGACACAACGCGGTTGCCGCAGGTGGGATTCGAACCGAGGACCTCTCGGCTTGCAGCCTGCATCTCTACCAACTGAGCCACCGCGCTCCCATCTGGAACCTACACCAGATCAGTCGGAACACTCTGGCGGTTCAAAATAATGGTCAAGTCACAGGGGTCACTCATGGATCATTGTGTGCAGTTTGTAATTGCTTAAAATTATGCTTTTCATAACCCTAAATGTATTCCGCACGTTCACATATTTATTTCATTAGTCAGAAAGATAGGTGGAGACAAAAAATATCCATTTATGATTTGTTTATAGAACACGTTAAAGGCTGTGCACGGAAGTTATTTCTGATTTCTTGAAAAAATCTTCCCTGATTCCTGTATGAAAATCATTAAATGCTGTTTACAAAAAAAAAACAAAACACATTTCCGATTTCTTTTACTCCCCAAAATTGGAGCGAGGTGGCTCAGTGGTTATGGCATTGAACTTCAAACCGAAAGGCTCACGGTTCGAGCCGCGCCAGGGGTAACTGCGTTGTGTCATTTGGCAAGGGACTTCATACTAATTGTCCACGTGGGGCACGGTAGCGCTGTGTACTAGGGCGTACTGCACGTTGACGGCGCACATGTCTTCAATCAATGCTAACCCTGCTTGTGCGGAGTTAGTACTTTGGGGAGTCTGACAGTTACAGTTACTCGGTTGTTCTCTCCGGATACTCCGGCTTCCTCCACTCGTAAAACTGTCCGACACCAGGTGACCCTGGATGTAGAAAGTATCGTTAATCCCAAATAAATAAATAAATTAATAAACAAATAACTCCCGAAAATAAGTCTCCATAAATTCTATATTGTTTATTTCTGATTCGATCTCCATTTTCACACAAATCCGAATTTACTGATTACAGTAAATTATTTTATCTATACCACTCAAAGTTTGCTAAGCACCAACTATTTCACACATCATTGTGAAATTTGCTTGTGACATATTGGCGATATTTTTGGTGGATATGATTGAGGAATGTATTGAGATGGTCCCCAGTGTTTACATTAGCTCTCTTGACAGGTAGACTTTTCGTGACAGTCAGGGAAAGCATGTACAACTTGATTTTCATTACGTTTTCGTGTACTCTCTGCATGTACATGACATGTGTAGGGTATTCAATTTATATCTCAACGCAAACCCTTGTGGTCTAATGATTGAATATGGCAAATGCAAATGTAATAAGACATTTGTCTGAAGTGGAGCAGTCTGTAGGGATGGTGGAGCAAGGGGCTACCCATCGTCAGGTTGGTGAAGCCCTTGGTGTGCACCATACCGTGATCACCAGACCCTGGGCACGATTTCAGCAGTATGGCACACCAGTAAGACGGCATGGTAGTGGCAGAGACAGGGCAACATCTGCAGCTGAAGACCGGTTTTTGATCATTCGGGCCCGTAGGAACCGCTTTGCCACAGCAACCAAGCTTCGCAGTGACCTTCAGAATGCATCCGGGGTAAATGTTTCGACGCAGACTATCCGGGCAAGCTTGCACGAAGGTGGTCTCCGATCGAGAAGACCGTGCATTCGCATTCCGCTGTCCCAGAACCATCGCCAGGCACGACATGAATGGGCCATGGACCACGTTGGATGGACCCGAGAAGATTGGCGACCTGTCCTTTTTACAGATGAGTCAAGGTAATGCGTAGACCACACAGATAGGCGTTCTAGGGTATGGTGAAGACCAGGAGAGCTATTCCATGCAGCTAACATTGCCGATCATGACCGCTATGGTGGAGGGTCAATCATGGTCTGGGGCCGCATCAGTAGGGATGGACATACACAGCTCTGTGTCCTTGTACGTGGTACATTGACTGCACAGCGGTATATTGAAGGGATCCTGGATGTCCACGTCAGATTGTATGCAAGTGTAGTGGGTGATAGATTCATTCTGTTGGGCAATAATGCGCGTCCTCGTGTTGACCATGCTGTCGTGGAGTACCCTCAGAGGGAGGGGATTGAGTGAACGGACTGGCCAGCAAAATCCCCTGACTTCAATCCAATCGAACATGTCTGGAATGAGTTGCAGCTTGCAATTTCAGCCCGTCCAGTCGAGCCAATAAGTGCCCAGAAGTTTGGTGCCATGCTGGTTCAAGAATGGAACAACATCCCACAAAGGACCACCAGGAACCTGATTGGGAGCATGAGAAGGCG
This sequence comes from Pictodentalium vernedei, assembly GCA_031216915.1. Lineage (NCBI taxonomy): Eukaryota > Metazoa > Mollusca > Scaphopoda > Dentaliida > Dentaliidae > Pictodentalium > Pictodentalium vernedei. The sequence goes on from CM062293.1 coordinate 363,774,366, forward strand.
TTGTCAAGCTGCAATTAACAGTAATGGGCCTCATACTCGATATTGAAACCATACCAGTTCGCTCCGTCAACTTTTTGGCGTATTGAAAAATTCCCTCTTTTACCAATAATATCCATTTTCCATGGTTATCGTATTCAAAAGCTAAAAAATAATGTCAAACACAAATAAAATCTCAATTTCTGTACTTAAATCATTAAAGATATAATTAAATAAAAAATATATGTACTTTTCATTACAATATTTCAACTAAAACGCAAAACAGGTAGTTGGATGTACTTGGTGCTTAGCAAACTTTGAGTAGTATACTTATCATTGTTTTATTATCTCCTACCATTTTAAACTCAAAGAAAATAGAATTATCAGAGGAGGAGCGAGCATTTCGATCCCAAGGTAGGAAACATCATAGAAGGGCACCTGCATACTGATATTCATCAGTGACCCTTGTATCTTAATGTGATGATACTAATACAATACAAAAAAAGTATATTTGGGACCAACGGACCTCTGCATTGAGAAACGTGGCCTTCTTGCGCCCCATATATAACTTTTTCAGCGGGCCGAAAGAATACTTAAATATATATCTAAAGATGCACATAGATTTTAATGGCCGCAAAGGAGACAAGTCATACGAGGGAATCGCACATCGTAAGAGTGAAGTATCTGTGCAGCCCTTTCGTGCTAATTCCCGATATGATTACAATGACGGGAATCTTAAAAGAACAATGCGAGTTTCAAGTTGCTGCATTTGAGTCGCGAGAGACTCCCCCGCCACCATCCCACACCCATTATGGCATTATAGTAAAGTATATTGGTACAGATAGAGTTTACCCTCCCCCCGCCCATCTTTATCTGGCTCTCTCGACTTTTTGGGGAAATTGAGTACTCCCTATGCCACTCCTGTTCCAACGTCTTAATAATTAATATCTCATTAGAAGAAGCAGTCACTTCACAGCGTTAATATTTTTTATCGGGACTAGAATGTATACGCATGTCTATGGATACGTATTTTTGTATTGAGAGTGTCATTTGAAGTATTTAGTCCAACTCACAGACGTTGCGAACTTCGCAAGAGGTAGTTTCTCAAGACCGAAATAAATAAATAAGTATAAATAGCAACTGAAATGCGTGACATGAACTTAGGTAGAGTGCAGTCCAAACGACAGTCCATAGAACTAAGGTACCGAACACCATCCTCTCATTAACAAGTTTTTTTGTGATCATCTGAGGCACTGAAATCTGAATACCACCACAGATGCACGACTGTCTTATTTAAACATCTATCACCCTTAACAGACATATCCAGTCAGATTTAATCACAAAAAACGCCATTCAAACTTTTTTGTATTTGAATTGTGGCTCCGAGAACATGATTTTAACCTCCTATTGAAACGCACTCACCGATCTCGTCCCGATGAGTGGGCTATAGGGGTTTATTCCCCGAACGTCGACTCGACTAAAACAACATCTCACCAAATTCGCGGATTAAGAGGTGCCTTAGGGGGAATTATTCAACATACAACATAACACTGGCTAATTAAAAATATTTTATTGAAGTATAGGTTTATTCCCCGAACGTCGACTCGAATGGTAGCGATAAATTAATGAACATATATACAGAAATATTGAAAAGCAGAATTAATACATTTATGAACATATACACAATAAAAAAAAATAAAAATAAGCACTAAGAAATGAACATTATACAATTTATACATTTATGGACATATACACAATAAAAAAAAAAAAAAATAAGCACTGAGAGATGAACATTATATAAAAGAAAAACAAAAAAGCACTTAGATATGATAAACAATTATTAACAAGTAAAACAAAATTGATGAACATATACATAGAAATAAATTTAATACTAATAATTTAACCTAAAGACAGGAGCTGAGATGCAGAATCCGCATATGACATAAGTCAAGAGTTCCATTCAGATATCTTGCTTTCAATGTTCAATGGTCAATATTCATATATCTCTTGGCTCTTGGACGACTGGTTCCTCCCACAGGTCTTTGAATTCTATTTATTTCATTGCATTTTGCAGCAAATACTTTCGGGTGGGCATGCTGAACCACCTTTTTTAACTTGCTGTGCCATCCCTCAAGATTGTTGGACGTGCGTGGACCCTCGTTGTCAAAATGATTCCAGAGTGATCGATCTCCTCCAACCCATTGCTCTGTGATATAATCTACAAATGCTAGTGTCTGTTCTGTTATCTCGGCATCATCTTTGTCCTATAGGACTTGGAACCATACATCTTCAATGCCATTCAGAGGTACAAGGGGGAGAATAGCTGCTCGTCTTACCAAGGTCCTCACATCATCGTTGTCTCTGTATGGATTCCGCAGACCTGTTGCTTGTGCCTTCCTCCAAATGCATTGGGTGTAATGAAAAAAAACATCCTTTGATGGTGATATTTGGAAAAATTTGCTTGATGGAATTGTGGGCTGCTGTTTCGAAGTCTGCCAATTCAGAGGTGGGAGCAAACGTTAAACCAAGTTCTCTCCTCTTGTTTACCAGTAATGTAAAGAATCTGGAGTATATGGCTGTACTTTTTCCTGGCAGAAATGCAAATACGGCCGGTGCATTTTGTCTTCAATTTGGATATGTATACTGTAGATCTGGTGGAATATGCGAGGACATGTGTAGAAGGTGCCATCACAGAAGAATGTCTCTGAAGATGAAAGATTTTGGAGGTTCTCTGTTGTTACAAAGGCGATTATCCTCCCGGTACGTTGGGTTTCGTCGAATAATAAAAATCTATCTCCAATTGATGTTTCAGTACATCGACCCTCAAGCGTGATGTCATTTTGAGTCTTTGGGAGAGATGGTGTCTGTTTTCGCCGAGATCTGTTTAAAGATGATTTGGCTGAGTTGAATGTTGGCAGTAGCTCGACAACATCTCTTGTGGTATCATCCCATTCGTTGTCACGAAGTTTGTTCGGTTCCTCAGCAAATATGGTTGGAATTGGTCGGACTTCCTCTTTGCATCGCATGGTGACCTGGTTCATAATTCGTTTTGCTACAACTTTTGTGTGATCTGCTTGGTGGCTGTGGGGCTTTCTACCAAATCCAATCGGAATGTCGTTCGCCGTCAAAATCATAGCTGGGAATCCTGGTACTGTGCATTTTCAGATGAGTCGATCTGTCCCTCTTTTGTTCTTTCTGTAGATATACCCATCTACTGCCAAGTTTTGACCTCCCTTTCTGTTGGTAATAAACATTACATGTATCTGTGCATTTGCCATAGCTGAATAACTGTAATTGTAACTAAGTGGAATGAAACATCTGAATTCTCCATTCATTATACAGGATTTCGCTGAAGTTTGGACAACTGAATTTTTCACAGTCGGCAAATATCAAACTTAGCATATAAACAATAATAATTAAAAAAAAAAAACAGATGAGCAAATATCAAATATCGGAAGAGCAAATATATGTTTGATATTTGCTCATAAACCAAATGAATAAACACAAAACTACAAAATAACAAAAAACAAAACAAAACAAAAATAAAAACAGAACTAAAAAATGCAAAATATAAGTTTCACCCTTAAGGGACCTGTTAATCCGCGAATTTGGTGAGATGTTGTTTTAACCGAGTCGACGTTCGTGGAACACACCGCTATAGGCGGGGTTAGGACCAAGCCACATAAAGTATGGGGAGTTTTTTTCTGCTGTGGGTTAAAATTGTGTACATGTATTCCTCATAGGTGAAGATCCAGGGTTTCCATGAGGACTACACCGACGTTCCGTGTACAATGGAGCACCCTGGTTATGTTTTAAAGGCTTCACTTCCCAGAAAGTGGGGGAATAACCAAAGTGAAATGACACAATAAATAATTAGGGGTGAGAGTACATGAACCCGCTTTAGGGATTTCAAGTATGAATGTAAGTTTTCAGTTGTTTTCAATTGTTCAATTAATTCTAAAGTGCTGTTTCCAGATCATTTCTAGAACATGTTGAAAAAACATAGATGGCTGTATGATGCATGCTATTATTTTCTAAGGATAGCCACGAAGGCGCATTTTGTACTTGCAGCTCCCTGACCACAGAAGTGAACAGAGAATTCTGACTGGATCACGATCCGATTGAAATTATCTTTTCGCTGTCCACTCCACAGTAATGTGCAAGTTCGTCTTTCAGAATAGAAATGCGACAACCTTGACTTTGAAAAACTATATTTTCGATCGTTTTTGTGATTTGATATTGATTTCGCGATATCGTATTTCTGAAATCTAGATTCCCTAATGAATAAGACGAGTCTTTTGCGACCCGCTTCCGATCTAATGGAGAAAATATATTTTGCCTTTATACTGTTTACTGTAAACGCCGCCTTTCTTCCAACTTCGCTTAGTAAACAGGCCAGCAGACACATTGCACTTTGTCAATAGCCATATATTTTACTGATTGCCACACTTAGACAATATTACGCTGACTATTTTGTCTAAATTGGAGTTCATATATGATTCCAGCCAGCCACTGGACAATTCACTTCTTACAACCGCGAGCTTTCATTTCTTCAATAGTCTGAGGTAGCTCTCTGTCGCCTGTCTCTGGGAGCAAATATATCGCAGCGGCCATAATGAGACAACAACTCGCCAATACCGCTCCAGGGAACCACTTACGGTAACTTACCTGAAATGTATATACAACTGGAATTAGAAGAGCGTGATATAGCGATGCTACACAGTTTTACAGTAGTAAATTATTGAAAAGTGCCTCGCGTGCTCAAGATTATAATCTGTGTAGAGGATCTAAAAATCTTTGAAAGAAGGTGATAGTGAATATATAAAGGGAAAAAGCCTATATATTTTTAGTTTCGAAGTTATTTACAATTATATACAGTATGCTAAGGCCGATCGGGTACTCGAGCACTCTCCGAGTGAAAACACCCCATACCCTTACTTCATTTACATTTGATTCATCTCACATCTTAGTCTGGCTTAGTCTGGACGTTGGAGGGTTGGACTCGGAATAAATTGTTGTAAAGCTAATTTTAGTACCATTTTGTGTGGTAAAATCCCAGTAATAACATATCAAAAATCTGCTAAAATCCACCTTGGGGATAATTTCTTAGACAATAAAGCGTCCGAAATGGTTCCGAAAATCAAGGAATTCCATATACGTTCACATAAATGCATATCCCATGGATTTGTTTTCTGTATCTGCATATGCAGTTCATATAAACCGAGAAGCTAAGATAACATATGAAGACAAGTGGAGCAAAACAATAGCCGACATTTACCAAGATGCCCACCAATATGGCCGTAACATTATAGAAAAAAGTATAACTGAAAAAAATCTGCTTAAGATGTTTTATGTCACCAAACGCGGGGTGTTTTGTCTGTTCCTTTTACAAAATATATCTGCACTTTCTGCAGTGATATTTTCTCAATGTGTTGCAGCATTCACCGCGGTGATAGCCTGAAGCAACAACACACTTGCGTCCATGTTTTCGGCAAGAACAAAGGTTGCTCTCACAAGGAATCCTAAACGAAATCATGCATTTGCATCGAACAAATTTTAAAAGAACTTCCAGAGCTGCATCTCGATCTGACATTATTGGAAAGAGTTCATTGCCGTGTACTTCCCATTCCCAAAATATGGAGTTTAAACAACCATTGCCGAGTTTCTCCCAAATCAAGACCCGGAGGAGGATTGTAATATGCTGCCCTTTCCGTTGAGGGAAGTTTCAATAACTGATTTTGAAGAAGCTAAGATTTCGATAACCTTAGCAAAGCGAAGGGACTCAAGAGACTCACCAGCCTTACCATCACAAGTGATCTGGAAAATCTTCGCTCAGTCTCCGCCTACATCTTCTTGTAGTACATTGGGGTAACGGATTGTCGATAAAAGATTTTGAAGTTCTTCCACGTTTACTATCTTTTTCAAGATCTTTGTTTTTCCCTTGACCGAAGATGGCAGATATGGTGTCACAGCAACACCAGGCTTGAATAAAATGTATGTGTGTAGTGACTATGGGTCCAATCTTATCGCCGATTCGCCAAAAGCGAACTGATGTTTCTCTGATTTCCTGGTTTCTGACTGGGAATAAATATCTGCCTTCCAAGGACGAACAAGAATAATTGACAAATCTGTATCACTGTATTATCCTCGACAGCCCTCACTATATCACCATGTGATGCAATGCTCAAAGCAGTCGGCACGATTAATAGACAGTGTGTGCGTCAGCTATCAAACATTCCCCAAGCAGTTGGGTCAAGTGGTTTTTGTTGCTCTCTGGCACAAGTCTTTCCAACTCTCCCGAGATGTTCGTGATCTGTTATTGTTGGACCACAGCCACAGCCATAGCCATCAAATACAATGCGACACTTTCCGTACATTGCATTGATAAACGCGAGGTACTGACGTTGTATGACGATATTTTGCCCATCTTATTCTATAAAGACGAACACCGCCATCTAAAACAGCCACTCCTTGATGTATGCTACCCATTTCAGTTGTTTGATTCAGAGCGTTTGCCAATTGTTCCTTTACGGGTTTTCTCATCAAATGATCTTCAAATAGACAGAACGGCATTCGCGTTCGAACTCATTTTTTTCGGACGAGATCGATTTGGGCGGAGGGATAATATTGAACGAACAAAATCAATCGAGTGCGGTAAAAAATGACAGTTCGAACGCGTATACTGTTCTGTATTTATTGCAGGCCTACAGTTTACTAAACAAAATATTAAAAACATAAATTATTGCTAAAAATAACACAACTGTAAAAAAGAAATAGTTAAATAGTCCGCGTAACTGCCAGCTCCCCAACATCGTAACTCCGCACTGCAGCACAGGCAGGGTTAGATTGGTTGAATCCAATCGGGGTAAAGTGCCTTGCCCAAGGACACACCGCGGGAGTCCGAATCGATCGCTCATACGGTCACCCATCCAAGGACTAACCGGGCTCGACGTTGCTTAACTTCTATGATCTGACGAGAACCGGTTACCACAACGCTGCTGGGTACACACCGCTCCCATCAGCGGCTGTCAAACCACATGATAACGAGCCCAATTTTTCTCCATTCGGGTCAGATGGGTCATAAGCGTAAAACCACATCCGTATCGCAATCAAATCGTCGTAGTCGCGCCTTCTCCAAGATACAACCCTTTCAGTGTGTTGCTCTGATGTTTGTTGTCAGACCTTGGTCAGATCCGACAAAAAACGCAAATCAAGCCGCGAGAAAATAAGGCTGCATTTATATCTTTTGACTACAGAAAAATGTTTTCGAGTGGAATTGTCTCTATCTGTCTGACCCTCTCTCTGACAATCCTAGTTGTTTACTTTGGCACGAGGAAGCGCGACTGAATGTAATAATTAACTGACCATTCCGCCATCCTGTCCTACGGACATAGACAATATATTTGTGACACCCCCTCACCCCCAATCTCAACTACTCAATACTACCTTGGTTCCGTCCGTAAATTTCTTGGTAAAATGTGTTGCTTGCGTTTTTCCGTGAGATATATTTTCTAATGAATATTCTTTAGGAATATTTCTGGCTATTTATCATGTCTGTGTTGGGCATTGTTGAAGCATGCGTCTAACTATACCAATCTCTCGAATTCTTGATGTAAGCCGTACATTTCAGACTTTTGTTTGCAGCGTCCTCATAATTCAGAATGAATCTAAATCAAAGATTTTGTATGTTAATTTGGGCTCCATCATTGACTCTCACAGACGCCTCTGTGTAAGCATACAAACAAATTACACGTGCTCTCTGTTGACGTCTGTTCTATTTTGAGTGGCCGAAGTTCGCTGAGTAGTCCTGGAATACGGCATTATCTGAGGCAGTGAGAAATTGTTTCCATTTTTCTTTCTCGTCCTCACAAGCGTAAGAGGTTTGTTTGTGGAATTACGAAAAAGGAGTTGTGTTCAAGTTATTTTTTTGAGAGATGGGGTACCACGATGATCACGTCACTTCATCCAACCAACAGATTGCAGCGGCGCCAAGAAAAGCTGAACAATTTATGTTTTTCTAACCTTTAGAGTGTGAGAAATAATGATAACAAAACACTCTACCAATGGGTTCTCCGATATAGGGTCCGGGGCAGAGAAGTGGCTAGAGGGGGTGGGGTGGGGGGGGGGGGGGGGGGGGTGCCAACTCCCCAATCATGGCCAACATTTGCTATAGTTGGAAATTCGGAGAGCAAGACACGAGTACTTGGAAATTCCCTCTATCTGGATTTTAGAGCTTCTTTGGTGATGTTAATATCTCCTTTACTTCCCAAAATTCCAACTCAATTTCAAATCGGCAAACATTCCAACTGTTACTATTTACAACTACAGTGTACGCAATATCGAGCTTCATAAGTGCGCATGATGTCAATCGGCACGAGATTTCTATAGAACCTTTACTTATCGTAATAAAAAATAAATCCTCGAAATGCACTTCAAGAAAATCACATCATGTAAAATCGTTATCCCGAGTTAATTCCATCATTCGCAGTTACAAAATGATCTAACATCGAAAATTGATCATTCCTGCATAAGATCTGATTTAATATTAGGACAGTGTGAATTGCTCAAAGTTCTCAGCATGAGCATTTTTTAGCATATATTCAATTCCCAGAATAATAACAAAAAATAATAACCTGATAATTTTATCATAAATGTGTTGGCATTTCAGTTACTAGAATCAATTGTATGCCCCCTTTCATGGATTCATTTTCAAAAGTTTTCTCGGTAGTGAATTTCCAACTAGGGGGAGGGACCGGGAGGGGGAAGGTTCCCCTCCCGGTCTCTCCACCTAGTTGGAAATACACTATCCTACACTCCCACAATCGAAAACCTCTATCCACCTCCCTGGTCCGGGGTTGTTATATGACCTGAAGTCGTAAAGCGGGTGGTTGTTTAGTGATTGAGTATGATAGACCAATCATTATCTTCAATGCACAGCCCGAGGATGCACCTTGAAAATATTAATTGGTTTACCCCAAATAACGAATATGGCGTTTTCAAATTGAGGCTATTAAACTGACAGGAAGGTACCATTATTGTTGAACTTGAAGGGTTAAAAGAGGCTTGAAATTGAAATTTACACATTGTTAAGTAAACTGCCTACTCGCTGGCACTGACACATTCAAATTGCATGACTGTATTCAATTGTGAATAGAACAAACGCCGTAGCCTATTGAATATTCACCGATAATCGGAATAATATATTAAATTATCGTAAAAATGCCAGATGGATGAGTTTACACTGTTAAGTGAACTGCCTACTCGCTGGTGTTGACAAATTCAAATTGCATGACTGTATTCAATTGTGAATAGAACGAACGCCGTAGCCTATTGAATATTAACGGATAATCGGAATAATATATTAAATTATCGTAAACATGCCAGATGGATGAATTTAATTGTACAGTAGAATAGATCAAACACTACGAGGTATAATACGTGTTGACATTATGAAGCTGTGCTTTGGAAGGGCTGAACGCTTGGTGGTAAAACAGAGGGAGTTGGTAAAAACAAGAACATTTTGTGGAAGCACAAGCGAGCGAAAAACATACCAGGAGAAACTTTTCGGGACCTTGATCATGAAACCTCTTCGTATCAGAACATAAACAAGAATCATTCCGTGCAACAAAAATGAATCCCGCTCACTAGAAGAAAAGGAATACATCTTAAAGCATTGCACTTGAAGGTTGACGAGAAACTCTTTTTGAATTTTCTTTTGGATAGGCTTCTGAACTTTGGGTGTTTACATCTTGATCGTGGAAGAGTATCCCACAACCAAAAAAAAAAAATAAATAAAAATAAAAATAACACAAATGAAGACTACCCCTTTTAGGTACGGCTCGGTGTTTCTGACGAAACCTAGAATGCAAAAGCGAACAGGCGACGGAAGCTGGGTCGACGAACAACAGACAACGGATGATATATTTAACTTCCGTGAAAGATTATTGTAGTATATGTATCAATTATTTGTCACAGATGAGCTACCTAAATTATTTCAGAAAATCAAATTCTTTGAAAAGTATGTCCATAGAGTTGTTTACTAGTAGACCAATAATCATACAAAAGTGAACGAACACCCAGGTGTACTTTGCAAAGTGAGCGAAACATGGTATAAGCTGGTAATTACCAGTCCCCGCCCGTCCGCCCGCCCGCCCGGCCGCCCGGCCGCTCGCTAGACCGCCAACCTGAAGAAAAGCCCGAATGATAGCTCCCATGTAGACATCACACCACAATTACAGATGCAATCTGAAAAAGATCGCACGAGGGATGCGGGCTGAATGCTGCTCATGGAATTTATATGTCAAATCCAAGATGGCCGATGGCGGTCATGTTTTTCAGCGCAATTCAGAAACATTGGATAGCTCCCATCCAAACATCACACAAAGCTACATATAAAATTTGAAAAACGGCGAGAGATGCGACCTGTAAGGTTTGCTAATGGAATTGTTGAACATTTATATGCCAAATACAAGATGGCGAAAATCAACGGAATTCGGTGCACTTCGGTAGCTCCCATCGAGACGTTACCCCAAACCACGTATGGAATTTTACACTTATCGGGGAGAGATGCGGCCTATAGGGGTTTCCCTGAATGAATTGTGGACGGACGAACGAACGATACATTATGTGACTATTGCATTGTGTGACTATTTTGTAGAGTCATTGTGTGACAAAAATAACGAGTTCTAACAAAATTAATGATACATTGTGTGTTTTCGTGCGTGTCCATGTAATTTTGTGTGTTTAATAAAACGTTCTGACCATCGATACATCATGTGTTTGAAAGTATGCACTTTAAAGTTTATGTGTTTATATAAAACAAACAATTTACAGTGTAGTACATTTATTTATTTTGGTTTAGAGTCATGTTCAGCATTTATAATTTCTATAAATGGATTTCGAGTTGACAAAATTAATACAAATACACACCACATTTCGAAAGATTATATTGTTTCTGTGGCGTGTCACACATTATCGGTAATAAACTTCCGTTGCGCAGATATGTAAATATTTAAATAGCTGTTGTGGTGGAAATAACTTCTAAAATGATGTAAAAACTCAAAAGAGTGCCTACGATTGTGTCGTCACACATGTTTTGTGGAAGCTCTTCAATCAACACAACACTGTGATTTGCAAATTAAAATTACCTGATACTAACTATTTTAAATTGGATGGTTTGTATATGGCGCACGCGTCCACATCGCTTTAGTGGTACAGTCCTTAATTGGACACTTGGATGCTTTTGGGACAGTGTCATTATTTTGTGGCACCTTTCGTCAACGGCTTCGGAAACAACAAGCAGTCATCTGGCAAATCATTATGTCAAGAGAAGCCTAGTTTTGAAAAGTACCTTGATGACATCTTTGGGTGGTCACTGTTGTTCCAGCTGAGGTCGCGGTCCCTGAAGCTGTGGGGAAAATGGGGAAAACGGTGAAATGGAGTGCCAGATGTGTAATTTAGGCGTGGTGGAGACTCCCTAGAACACTTTCTACTAGAATGCCGAAAATACCAGTCTAAAAGAATAAGATTCACTTGGAGTATAATGGGAAAGTGGGATGGGAGAATGAGGGGAGAGTGGTTAGTGTGAGAGAGGGTTAATATACTGATCGGAGAGATTGGGATGAATGAATGAGGTAAGGGGTGTTATCAAGCAGTTCGCCTCCGAGTGTTGGGAGGAGAGAAGAAGGGTGGGAAGAGGGAGGCAGTTGGGAGTACAGGGGTAACCAAGGCCTCCTCACCCGAGAACCGCGACAAATCAGCGGCCAGCCAAAGTGTTATTATTATATTACCTGCAATTTAATTATGAGTGTTTGAGGTAACTTCCAGCATCTATGGCTACACTATCAGTATAAAGTCAAGCTTCACCAATGGTAATATCTATACTGACAACCAGATGCCTTGGTTACCGCATCTTCTTGTACCACTAAAACAGAACTTATGTACAACAATAAACATGCACTGATCCAATTAGTCCAACTTGACTGAACAACTTGAAATCGAGCAAGAAGCCTGGCCTGATACAACATATTTCATGCTACTAAGCCAACATGAAGTCACTCTTCGGGAATTTACAGAGCAACAGTTTTCAGGCACTTCAATTTTTTGGGCATGAATGAAAACATTTTCAAGTCAAGCTTGATATGAAGATTTTGAACCCTTTTAATTAGATATAAAAATATAAACAAGAGGCCCCACGAGGCCTGATTCGCTCATCTTGAACAGAACACAATATAAACAGGGTCCAAGAATGAGTCTACATCAAGCAATCCATCTCCATAGGATACGCTCTCAATCCTTGAATCCCTCAGGAGCGACAAAATAATCCAGGCATCATGCCTCTTCTTCAGTTGATGATAATCTAAAATGTAAAGCTCCACTATGAAACCGCTTGATACAATCTATCTTAGTAAATCTTAGTTACACACCCCTAGAGGGTCTTCAAAACACATTTTGGAACAAAAATATCATCTGAGCAGGACGAGGGATCATATGGTCATTTTCCGCATAAAATCAATCTAAATCCTCCAAAACTCATTTTGGAGCCAAACATTTTTTTAAAAAATCATCCAGATTGCTCACTACGTTGTTCCAAGTTATCACACGAATGTGCTAAATATTCATACAAATCAATTAAGTTAGGATAACTGTGGATGGAAAATCAGACAGGAATGGTTACCAAACTTGATCAAGATATTATTGAGATCAACTCATAACAACAAGAGGCTGCAAGGAGCCTTAATCGCTTACCAGCCAAAGTGGTGGTTCATCAACACTACAAAGGAATGAAGTCATGAGAGATAAATGTTATGGAACTAGGGCCATGGCTTGAACAAACTTGAATCTTACCCCCCCCCCCCCCCCCTCCTAAGCATGTTGCATACCAAATATCAAAAGCATTCATCTGCTGGATCTGAAGAAGAAGACTTTTAAAGAAAATTCCTCATTTTGAACTAAGTTATCCTTTGGGATCCCACAGTGAGCCCAAATATGAACTCAGGGACTTGGCTTTAACAAACATGAATCTCACCCCCTAAGGATGCTGCATGCCAAATATTTAAACATTCCGCCTGCTGAATCTGAAGAAGATTTTTGAAGAAAAATTCCTCAAATTGACTAAGTTATAATTCAGGGAGCCCAAATATGGACCCAGGACTTGGCTTTAATAAAGTTGAATCTCACCTCCCCCCCCCCCCCCCCTCAAGGATGCTACACACCACTTATCAAAACATTCCGACCGCTGGATCTGACGATTTTTTAAGAAAATTCCTCATCTCAAACTAATTCAAGCTCCCACAGTGAGCCCAAATATGGACCTAGAGACATGGCTTGAACAAACTTGAATCCCCCCCCCCCCCCCCCCCCACTCCCGTAAGAATGCTGCATACCAAATATCAAAACATTCCGACTGCTGGATCTGAAGAAGAAGATTTTTAAAGAAAATTCCTCATTTTGAACTAAGTTATAATTCGGGCTACCACAATGAGCCCAAATATGAACCCAGGGACTTGGCTTGAACAACTTGAATCTCACCCCATTAAGCATGCTGCATACCCAATATCAAAAGATTCTGCCTGCTGGATCTTGAGAAGAAGATTTTAAAGAAATTTGCCTGAAATGCACTAAGTTCAAATCCAATACTGAGACCAAATATGAACCCAGGGGCCGATTTGAACAAACTTGAATCAGATCCACCCCACAATGTTGCATACCAAATATCAAAAGATTCTGCCTGCTGGATCTGGAGATGAAGATTTTTTAAGAAATTTGTCTGAAATGCACTAAGTTCGAATTCGAGCTTTTATAGTGAACCCAAATATGAATCCAGGGGGGGGGGGGGGGCCGATTTGAACAAACTTGAATCAGATCCACCCCACAACGTTGCATACCAAATATCAAAAGATTCTGCCTGCTGGATCTTGAGAAGATTTTTTAAGAAATTTGCCTGTTCGAATTCAGGCTTCTATACTGAACCCAAATATGAATCCAGGGGGCCAATTTGAACAAAGTTGAATCAGATCCACCCCACAATGTTGCATACCAAATATCAAAAGATTCTGCCTGCTGGATCTGGAGAAGAAGATTTTTTAATAAATTTGCCTGAAATGCACTAAGTTCGAATTCGGGCTTCTATACTGAGCCCAAATGTGAATCCAGGGGGCCAATTTGAACAAACTTGAATCAGATCTACCCCACAATGTTGCATACCAAATATCAAAAAATTCTGCTTGCTGGATCTGGAGAAGAAGATTTTTTAAGAAATTTGCCTGAAATGTACTAAGTTTGAATTCGGGCTTCTATACTGAACCCAAATGTGAATCCAGGGGGCCGATTTGCACAAACTTGAATCAGATCCACCACACAATGTTGCATACCAAATATCAAAAGATTCTGACTGCTGAATCTGGAGAAGAGGATTTTTTAAGAAATTTGCCTGAAATGCACTAAGTTCGAATTTGGGCTTCTATAGTGAGCCCAAATATGAATCCGGGGGGGGGGGGGGAGGGGCGATTTGAATAAACTTGAATCAGATCCATACCATGATGCTGCATACCAAGTATCAAAAGATTCTGCCCACTGGTTCTGGAGAAGATTTTCAAATAATTTTTCTATAATTCATACGGGGATATCAGAGTTATGCCCCATACAGAGCCCCCGAGGGACGTGGCAATTTCATTTGAACAACTTGAATTGACATATAGTAATGAACATCCATACCAAGTTTCTAGCAAATTGACCTAGCGGTTTCACAGGATAAGTCGTTTGAAAAATGTTCACGATGCCGGACGGACGACGGACGGAAAGTGATAAGTTTAGCTCCCTTCAGTGAGCTAAAAATCAGCCAGATTGGTCAATGGTCAATGTTTGTTCCGAGTTTTCATACTAACAAACTCAAAATTCATGAAAATCCATTAACTAAGGGGCATAATTCTGCCAAGAAATGTTGATCAAGGTGGAATTCTTGATTAGCTCCGTCCAACTTGGCCAAATAACACAGATTACCAAGTATCATGAGAATCCATCCAGCCATTCTTGAGTTATGGCTGTCAACGCCATACAACAGCATATGCCTGCCAACCTAGCCAAACTATAAGTAGAGTTTTAGAAGAGAAAAAACTGAATTAAAAATAGCAGCCAGCCACATTTAAAAACAAGAGGCTCCCACAGGGCCAGAATGCTCATCTGATAAGTCATGCCCATCTCATTTACGCTGTCAGAATGGATTTATGATGATCATATAAAATTTGCATGTCTTTAAGTTTTTCCATCATAATTACTTCAGTACAACAGACACATACATTTAATTATTTATTGATGTCAGCATCTCTGGGCTATATGATGACTCAACATAAGCATAAAATGATGTTTTGCTAATCCTTTATGCCCATGTTGCCCACTGAATGAGGGACTGTATCCCAGCGGTTTAGGTTACCAGGACCTATTCTACTAGTAAAACATAATTTGTTCACCTCAGTAAATGAGCACCGATTCATTTCCCAGGGTTCCCATGAAGAACAATACAATAAGGGCAGGAAATCCTGATGAGCTCATTTCTGTCAGGTGTAATACGAGATACTTTTTGCTGACATTTTTTGAAACTTAAAAAAAAAAACAGGCCAAGTTTGACTGAAAACAGAATTAAAGGGTGACATGTTTTCTGACTTCACCACCAACCAACACCCCTCATCTGGTGACCTCTACCAAATACCATTCAAGTTGCATCCCTGAAACAAATAAAATTTGGGGCTCCTTCCAAAGTGTCAGTGAGTTTGTTCCTGTGAGGTCTGATATCATATGTCTCTGTTGATTTCTTTTGGAAATGTTATTAAAAAAATTGGCCAAGGAAGACTGAAAAGAGAATATATTGGGTCAAGCGTTATTTTCTGACTCCACCACCACTTCAACACCCTCCTCTGGTGATCCAGAAAGCCAGTCAAGTTGCATGCCTTGAAGAAATGTAATTTAGTGCACCTTCCAATGCTAAATAGCAAATACAATGAAGCCCACTTAATTGGTTCTCTCTTAATTGAATACCCCTGTTAACTGAATAATATTTACAAACACAAATTCATTTACCATACCTTCAGTACAAATTTGACCTGTTAATTGCATACAGGTTATGGAGCAGATTCCTGTTAACTGAATAAAAGATACTGCAATATGTTGAGAAATTGCTCTGATAAACAACAAATTTCCCTCGTTTATGGAGCTTTTTGCCTCAGTACGTCCAATACAGTCAATCATTGTATTATATATTGTTTGACAGAGATCTCAGAGCTCTGTCAAGCGAGATATAATTGAATAAATGCCCAGTTTATCTGTAGAATACAAGAAAGTAACCAGTTGGCTATTCAAGTAACCAA
Source organism: Pictodentalium vernedei (assembly GCA_031216915.1). NCBI lineage: Eukaryota > Metazoa > Mollusca > Scaphopoda > Dentaliida > Dentaliidae > Pictodentalium > Pictodentalium vernedei. Next base: position 363,790,703 of record CM062293.1, read on the forward strand.
GTGGCTATTCAAGTAACAGAGTTCCACTGTACCAAAAGATTTGACTGAATGGTTTAGTAGAAAAAGTTCTCCAAACACTTGGAATACTTCATGCTAACTTGTAATCATTCATAGTAACATTCCCCAAAAGTTACAGACATCTGCACCAACATGTCATTCAGCTCATAATACAAACACACTAACTTGGAATCGTTCATTGTGGGGTATGGTGGCTCAGTAGGCAGAGGTGCAGGCTGCAAGCCGAGAGGTCCTCGGTTCGAATCCCACCTGCGGCAATCATGTTATGTCCTTGGGCAAGACACTTCACCCCCCCCCCCCCCCCACTGCCCATGTAGGGCATGGTGGCGTTGTGTGCTAAGGCGTACTGCACATCGATGGTGCACTTGTCTTCAACCAATGCTAATCTTGCTTGAGTGGAGTTAGTATGTTGGGGAGCTGAAAGTTGCTTGCCGTTGCTCGGTGGTTCTCTCTGGGTACTCCGGCTTCCTCCACCCGTAAAACCGTCATGGTTATGATTAGCCATTGTGCAGAAATATGTGACCTTAAACACCAATAAATAAATAATCATTCATTGTGCACCCCATAATGTTGACCGACATTCCCCTTGAGTTACAAATATCTGCACCCCATGTTATTCAGCTTCCCTTAAGATATAATTGAATAAATGCCCAATTTATCTGTAGAATATAGGAAAGTAACCAAGTGGCTATTCCAGTAACAGGAGTTCCACTGTATCAAAAGATTTGACTGAATGGTTTAGTAGAAAAAGTTCTCCAAACACTAGGGATACTTCACGTCATTCTTGAACTCTTTAACCCCTACTCCTGTAGCCCTGTAAATGCAGGTAAATAAGATTTTGTGAAAATCATTTTCTTGTGCCTTAGATTGTCAAAAAGTAATTATTTGGTCAGTCAAAATCCATTAGAGTCAAGCTAGTATGCCAAACTCTCTATAATTAATGAATGCCTATGGAGAATGAGAATATGAGTTTGGAAAAAAATATTTATATATAGATGTTTAATGTCAGCATCTGAGCTATATCATGACATGTCATAAGTATAACGACAAGTTTTGTGAATCATTTATGTTTATGTTACCCATTTACTGAGGGATTGCACCCAAGCAGCATTGGTTACCAGGTCCTATTTCACTGGTGGAGGAAAACAAATCTACCTCAGCAGACATGATGACCTTCACATCCCGGTTGTCCTCGGGTGGGGTGGGTTGGTGTGCTTGGGTGGGTGAGTGCATTTGAGAAAATTGAGATTAAAAAAAGTAATTTACCTTTACCTGAGTTTTCAATTTAAGTTTTTTTTACTTCAGGAAACTTTGAGAAAAACTATTTTGTTATTTATTAGTGTTTATTAAGGTAATTGACAGCAGTTGTCACTATATATGACCACACAATGAAAAAATCTTTTTAAAATAATTTACAGTAAGCTATGAAAATGCTGGATTACCACTTTAAGCAACCTGAGTTGCCTACAAAAGATGTTTTTTTTTTATTTTATTTACAGCACTGTCTGTATTTGAGTGAATAGTTAAGCATCTTGTATTGGAATAGGGATCAAATGATAAATAGACTCAACTTGTCCCCAGTTGAAAGCGAAATTTATGAAACATATGGGTTAAATTAAGTCTGTACCTCTCCAGAGGCTCGGTCCAACTATATTTTACTGAACTCATTCTGTGAGTCTCACTGTAAATTCAGGACTTGGGGACTCTTTACTAAGCCTTCTTACTACATGGGTTGATATATATGGTACCAAAATTTCCTTTTTATAGCATGAAGCCAATACTAACAACATAGCACTGTGCAAAGATTTTATAATTCTATCCAAAAATAAATAATTTCCTTCAAAAGAAGGCATAACTGAATGTAAGAAACATAAAATGTTCCACATATTTTACATCTGGCGACTATAAAAGATGGCAAAATCGTGTTCTCAACTAAAATAAAATATACCGCAGACACCAAATGAAAGTGTCAATGACACTTGTCTGTGTGTTATGTTTGATGAAAAAGATAATGTTCAATGTTTATGAAGGGATTATGCAATAACACAAGAATTGCGATAATAGGGAATATGTTAAGTTTTGTTAACTGTATACTATGTTTACAATACAAATAATATGAGGTGTAGACTGTACTAAAGAATTGAGGGGTGGGTTAATGTGGCCCTCACAGTTAATGTATGTGGCCTCACAGTTAATATATATCAACGAAAGTTACCAATTTACAGTGAAATTATTTAAAAACGAGTCCCCTCTAGGCATCAAACGGAGTCTTCCTACAAAGTTACAATGAAATCCCTCCATATTAAATATGACCTGCAGACTGTGATAAAAGTTTTAGGGTTTTTGGCTTGGGCAGCCATCACGGTTGACCAATCGTGACCAAAAGGGGATGTTCTCATCTAGACATGACTCCAAACCTGCATATCAAATTAAGTGACGATCGGATGAGAACTACAGAGTGTAGCCTGTGCTAAAGGAAAATGTGAACAGACTCACAGACTCACAAAATTGTTATTTTAAAATAAGCTTGCAATGTTTCATGTTCAAGTTTATTCTAAGATAATAAGCCTGCACAAGCTTACTTTCAAATGTACATGAAACATTGCAAACTCAATTGTTAGCTTGTGCAAGCACGCAGTGTTACCTTATGCATTCTCGCCAAGCCTTTTGTTCATTTATTGGTGTTTACGATTACTTTTAGCTGCATAGGCTAATATGACAACAACAACAACACAAGTATAATGTATAGCTTAGTGTAAGCTAACTCGGCAAGGTTTCCACAGGCTTCTATATTTAGCTTGCATTGTTAGTTTGCTATTTAGGATTTATTAGTGCTGATCAGCAAACTAATAACTAAGTTCATATCTTGGCCATAAAATAGTTTTGCTGTTAAAGACACTTTTGTTAAAATCCAAAGACACATTATGATGAATGGAGAGAAAAGACTAATTACACAGAAACATTACAATACTTATAGTGATTATAATGTGAGGTCAGCCTGTGTTTAGGGAATGCTGAAGATAAAAATATGGTAAAAAATGAAATTGCAAGACTGTAAAAGTTCAATAGGCTTGCAATATCAGTATTAGCCTGCACATGCTTGCAGTGTGAGCTTGAAAAAATGTTGAGCTCATTACAAGTTTTCCACAAGCTTACTCTACTGCCTTCCTTCCAATTAAAAAAAAATCATTGATAATTCTTTCATGTAAACAACAAGAGGCCACATGGGGCCTTAATCAGTCACCTAACAAATTAGATCAAAGAAGTATTTTAGGTCACATTCAGCTAGTCATGGCTCATCAACACTACAGTGGCAAGAAGTCATAACAACATTCTGGTGTCCATGTCAGTGATTATTGTCATAGGTCTTTCCGACTGGATCCAACTCTACCAACTACAGACATGCACTACAAAACTTCAAAGAGATGTTATGCCACTGCAGTTTGAAAGACGTTATTGATGGAAAAACACTAGGGCTTGGATTTGAACAAACTTGAATCTGCCTGAATGTTGTTTACCAAATATCAAAGGATTCAAAATGGTTGATCTAACGAGGATGGTTAAAGACTGTTCCTCATATTGCCCTATGATAATAAGTTAAAGGTTGGGGTCTCACAAGATGCCTAAATAGGAATTCAGAGAATTGATTTGAACAAAGCTGATTGTGACCAGCTATGAATGATGTTCACAAAATATCGAAAAATTTTCACTTGTAAACTTGAAGATTTTTGAGGAATTTTCATCATACAGCACTAAATCCGGGCACCAACAGGGAGCCCAAGTATCAGCACAGTGACTTGATTTGAACAAACTTAAATCTAAGCCACCCTAGATATGTTGATACCAAATACGATGAAAGGAGTCTGACTTGCGGATCTGAAGCTTTTTAAAGAAATTTCCTTATATTGTATTAGTTGAAGTTGAAATTTGGGCTCCAATCAAAAGCCTAAATATTTATCAAGAGCCCCAATTTAAAACAAGTTAAATCCCCCTCCCCACCCAAGAGATGTTGTATACCAAATATTAAAATTGTCAGTGGTGGATCTAAAGAAGAAGAGTTTTAAATATTCCTCATTATGTCGTATTGCTAAATTAAATTTCTGGCTCCAACAGAGAGCCCTAAAATTAACACTGGGACACGATTTGAACAAAATGGAATCGCCCTCCCCCTTGAGATGTTGTATACCAAATATTAAAAGATTTTCACTGGTGGAACTGAACAAAATTAAGGAAAATCAGAACAGCAATTTATTTGCAATCCATCCTCCACGTACTGCAAGGAAGATTTACATGAAGACAAGCAATTGCAGACCTACACTAAAACAGTGTAATTACCATGGGTGGTAAACACCCTCCTCACGTTACAGTTACATTTTGCAGCCAGCAGTAGAAGCCCACCTTGAATAACTTCGACCACTGAACTCAATCAATAACATGTTATTGAAAGAGTTGACAATTTCCCTCTCGGTTCGCTGCTAGTCTACTTCGAAGCAGTTAGTCACCCTGCAGCTCATACAATTCATGTTCGTACGAAGCTGATTAAGGCCAGCCTTTCAAGCCTCCCATTGGGACAGTTCTGGTACCTGAACTTCAGAGTAAAGCCCACATATGGACTTCCAGCACTCAACCAGTTAAAGTCATTGCCCACTTTAAATGGAGGACATCCACTACAGGCATTCGATACAGGGTGCTATTATACCAGTAAAATATAATTTGCGTTTCCCGAATTTTCATTTAACACCCTATGTAAAGATGGAACAATCAAGAAAAGTTTTAAATGTGCTCATATTTTACTGTACAGTATGTACATGTACAGTCTATAACAAAGTGTACTATTCGGTAATATTATTTTCAAAATGTGAGTAATGCGATATATATCAATATACAATATATGCAAACTTGGAATAATTCAATCTGCAACCTACATTTATGGCTGACATTCCCTGTAAGTTAGACATCTGCACCCCACATTATTCAGCTCCTACTATAATACAACATGCTACCTTGGAATCATTCGTTGTGCACTCCATAATGCTGGCTGACATACCCCTTAAGTTACAGACATCGACACCACACGTTATTCAGCTCCTACTATACAATATACTAACTTGAAATCATCCACTGTGCAATCCATAATGTTGTTCAACATTCCCCGTAAGTTACAGACAACTGCACCCCACGTTATTCAGCTCATAATATAAACGCACTAACTTGGAATCATTCATCGTGCACCCCATAATGTTGGCCGACATTCCCCTTAAGTTTCAGACATCTGCACCCCATGTTATTCAGCTCCTACTATACAACATGCTAATTTGGAATCATTCATCGTGCAACCCATAATGTTGGTCGACATTTCCTGTAAGTTACAGACATCTGTACCCTAACATATTCAGCTCCTCATGGTATTTGATGACTGGATTTGCATCGCAAAATGCTGTACAAAAATGTCCAAATGCTAACCATTTTTCCTTCATATTCACCTTATATTCACTATTTATCATCACTTTTTGAAACCAAGATGAAAACTGCGAACCAAGTTTTTTTTAAAAAAAAATACCCTGCTCCTACTACAATCTATACAACATGCTAACTTGGAGTCATTCATCCAGCAACCAATAATGTTAACAAGGAAAAATTTAATGTACATGTAACAGCCATTAAGATAATTTTCTCTCCCCTTAAGTTTGCCCAACTTCACTTCAACACGCTTGCCCTGCCTTATCTATGTCTCACTTAAGCCCATTATTTCAAAATCCTCCCCCTCCATCATTGTTTTGATTTCACTAACTTTTTTTATGGCAATTCTGGATATTGCAATATTCTAATGGAAGGAAGCGTGATTTCTTTGACCTTCCTGACATGTTGTTAATGTCCTACGTGTGTCCCTCTGTTATGCATATGTGTATGTTTACGACTCGATCAGTTCATGCTCCCCATGTTTTAGCTCCTCCTACAGAGCAACCTATAACAAAGTGTACAATTTGGCAACATTACATGTATGGTGTTAATAATGCCAAAATATTGCCTCATTATTGCAGTCCTTCGATTTTGGAAAATGATGGAGAGCGATATTCAGCTCATCTGACATTTATTTATTTATTGGTGTTTAAGGTCACATACTTATAAACAATGGCTAATCGTGACTGTGACAGTTTTACGGGTGGAGGAAGACAGACAACCCGGACAGAACCACCGAGCATCGACGAGCAGCTGTCAGCTCCTCAACATTCTAACTCTGTTCAAGCTCCACTCAAGAAGGGTTACAGCGGTTGAAGGCATGTGCACCATCGACGTGCAGTACGCATTAGTACACGGCGTCATCGTGCCCCCACGTTGCCAATCGAGATAAAGTGCCTGCCCAAGGACACAAGATGGGTCGTCCCATACGGGAAGTTCAACAGTCCACCACTGAGCCACCATGCTCCCCATCTGACATTTAACCCCCGTGCTGGATTCAGGGGTGTTTTCCTACCAGTAACCAGTTTGGACATCTAAACTCCCCCCCCCCCCCCCCACCAAAAAAAAAAATAAAAAAAAAACATTTTCTTCATCAACAGTTCAATGAAAGCACACACAAAATTGCCTGATTCATGACACTATGGCTTTTGAGATTTCATCATCCCAAATAAACCAGTGGAACTTTATTTTTGGGTTGTTTTTATCAAAATTGCCATGAATATGCTATGAAAAAAAATCTTGAAATTTAAAAATCCATTCTCAAAAAATTGTTCAAATTTATTTTTTGGTAAAGTTTAAAATGCTGACTCAGAGGCCCCTAGATTTGCTCTTGAGGCATCCAATTTTCCAAATATTCCTGGTGGAGGCCCCCACCTACAGGAAGGGGCAACCCCTTCCTGTACCCTCTTCCACCCCAGGCCTGCAACTAGCATGCTATCTTTTTACAACCAATGTAAACTTAAAAAATAATTATTAAAAGGTTTATGTTTGATATTTTACCCTAGTTAAAAAAATGATAAAATTGACTCCTTAGAGCAAGAAGGCTTTGCAATGCTTTAGCATTAGCATTGCAATGTCTTGTTGCACTCAAGGGACAAAATACACCACCACCCATTTTCTTCCATACATTAGAACACAAACTTTTGATGGCCGAGAAATAACTGCAGAAATAAACAAGAGGGATGTTACATCCCAACGCTCACCTACATTCGCGCTTGATAATGTCGTTCCAATGTAATATGCCTAAAATTTAGTTAATATAAATCATTAACTAGGCATCAAATGATTAATGTGGTTTATGTGATGGCTTTGGAAAGTCTATATTTCTGCATTTATTATATATCAATTCAACATAGAATCATTGGATATAAAAGCATTTTTTTCTTTTAGAAATGTTTATGATTAAGAATATGAGACCAGATATTAAATCATAAATAAGAATTAGGAAAGGCTTTCATAAATCACTGAAATTGTAATTGAACTACATTCATTGGTCAAAGAGGAGATGCGGAAAAACATTCGTTCAAGAAGTGACTATAAGTCCCAACAAAAAAATACATCACATCAACAACTAAAATAAGCCTTAATGTTACTAGTAACAAATATGAGAAAGTATTAAATATAAAAAAAAAGTTAATTTTTTTTTTTAAAGAAAGTGAATATAAGTCCCCCAAATCCCCCTCAAATTCCTCAAATATGCATGCAATAAGGGCGCAACGTTACCGCAATGTAGTTCAGTAACCCATGCATACAATATCAATTGCCTGGAAAGACACATAGAAACAGAACTCACCTTAACACCTCACCTTAACACAAACTTTTCGAACTTAAAATTGAGTAAATCAGAGAAAAACGTGAACATTGTGACTGAAAAAAAGAGAATAAATCAGTTAAATTTCTGCATACAGTAGGGTTAATACCTACAGTTGTTATTGAAATGAGAAAATAAACAGTACTGAGAGGTGAAGGCACCACAATCTGCACAAAAGCTGACTTTAACGCAAATTCTTACAACACCTAGACGCTAATTCTTACAAGTTTTGGCAGAAAATCAACCTCAAATTCCTCAAATATGCATGTAATGAGGGTTAAATATTACTGCAATGGAGTTCAGTAACCCAAGTGTAGAATATTAATCGCCTGGAAAGACACATAGAAACACAACTCACCTAAACACAAAGTTTACAAAGTTTTACAACTTAAAATTTACTAAGTCCGAGAAAAACATGAAAATTTTGACTGACAAAAAAGAAAATTTCTGTTAAATTTCTGCATACAGTAGGGTTAATACCTACAGTTGTTATTGAAATATGAAAATCAACAGTAATGAGAAGTTAAAGCAGCACAATCTGCACAAAAGCTGACTTTAACGCAAATTCTTACAACACCTAAACGCAAATTCTTACAACAACCTTTGGCAGAAAATTTTAGGTGAAATTTGGAAAAAAGTCGTAATATCAGCGTTAAATACTGTTCTGATAGTCCCCTGCAACCTACATATGCAATATCAAAGGCCTGAGCCCACTGATCTTTGAGAACTCACCTTAACACCTCATCTTAACACAAACTTATAGAACATAAAATTTACTAAGTCTGAGAAAAACATGAAAATTTTGAATGAAAAAAACGAAAATTTCCGTTAAATTTCTGCATACAGTCGGGTTAATACCTACAGTTGTTATTGAAATATGAAAATCAACAGTAATGAGAAGTTAAAGCACCACAATCTGCACAAAAGCTGACTTTAACGCAAATTCTTACAACACCTAAATGCTAATTCTTACAACAAGTTTTGGCAGAAAATCAGCCTCAAATTCCTCAAATATGCATGTAATGAGGGTTAAATATTACTGCAATGGAGTTCAGTAACCCAAGTGTAGAATATTAATCGCCTGGAAAGACACATAGAAACACAACTCACTTAAACACAAAGTTTACAAAGTTTTACAACTTAAAATTTACTAAGTCCGAGAAAAAAATGAAAATTTTGACTGAAAAAAAAGAAAATTTCCGTTACATTTCTGCATACAGTAGGGTTAATACCTACAATTGTTATTGAAATATGAAAATCAACAGTAATGAGAAGTTAAAGCAGCACAATCTGCACAAAAGCTGACTTTAATGCAAATTCTTACAACACCTAAACGCAAATTCTTACAACTTTTGGCAGAAAATTTTAGGTGAAATTTGGAAAAAAAGACATAGTATCAGGGTTAAATACTGTTCTGATAGTCCCCTACAACCTACATATGCAATATCAAAGGCCTGAGCCCACTGATGTTTGAGAAATTAACCTTAACATTAATATCTAACAATATTGGACACGCTGGACGCCGACGCCCGAGGTTATGACAATAGCTCAGCACATCTTACAGATGTAGGTGAGCTAAAAATAAAAGAAAAATAAAATGCTCACCCACATGAAATTTTACAAATAATGGCCTGAGAAATAGAAGATCTACTTTGTGTGGCCTTATCTATACTTATTCAACTCAACAAAATAACAAAAATAAATGTTCGGAACTTGTCACATACAGTCACAATATATATGTGGGCATGGTAGTTCAAAATAAAAATGGTGTTCTCACTCATCCTGACCTTGACATTTTGCCCCAACAGTCCACCTTTCTCATTGTATAAACAAAACCCATAAGATAAAGATAATGTATAAAACAAATTAACAGCATTTACTGAGTTATATGGGAGCGCGGTGGCTCAGTAGGTAGAGGTGCAGGCTGGGTTCGAATCCCACCTGTGGCAACCGCGTTGTGTCCATGGGCAAGACACTTCATCTCCATTGCCCACGTGGAGGCACGGTGGCGTTGTGTACTAAGGCGTGCTGCACATCGATAGTGCACTTGTCTTCAACCAATGTTAACCCTACTTGTGTGGCGTTAGTATGTTGGGGAGCTGACAGTTGCTCACCGTTGCTCGGTAGTTCTCTCCGGGTACTCCGGATTCCTCCACCCGTAAAACTGTCACGTTCATGATTAGCCCTTGTGCATAAATATGTGACCTTAAACACCAATAAATAAATAATACTGAGGAAAATGTTGGATGTTGGTTCAAACATTAAGGCAAGTAACTGACCATATATACTCAACCTGTTGTGAAGAAGATTTCACACACATCCGCAATATTGAAAATCATGATGTGGCATTGCCGTTTGTCTGACTTGTTTGTAGGTTGACCCTCTATTTACAAACCTGCTGCACTAATCCACACAAGTTATAAATTGGGCTTTAAAAATCATTTTTCAAAAACATTCTACAAAAACATTTCAGGCGACATCTCAATGGCACAAATTTACTGTGCTCATTAAAATGAATAGTGACTTTTTTGTATGGATGTTTGTTTGTAAAAAATTGGAAAAAAAACAAGTTTACAAGTTTAATAGATTAGCAAAAGTTTTTTCAATGGTTGCGGGTGGTTCCTTAGATTTTACCCAGATACTGTAACAATTAGTCACCATAACCAGTGACATGGACCCACATCCCTCCCACCCCCCCGCCCCTCCAAAAAAATAAATACAAAAATAATGAAAGTGTCAATGACACTGTAGCTTAACTTGACTGTGTGTTGTGTTTGATGAAAAGGATAATGTTCAATGTTTATGAAAGGATTGTGAAATATGACAAGAATTGTGATAATTGGGAATATGTTAATTTCATTTCCCTGTTTGCTATGTTTTCAATAAAAAATAATTTGAGATGCAGACTGTACTAAAGAACTGAGGGGTTGCTTAATGTGTCCCTCATAGTTAATGTATGTCAACCAAAATTACCAAGTTACAGTGAATTATTCCAAAACGAGTTATCCTATCAAGTTACAATGAAATCCCTTTATAAATTATGCCTGTAGACTGTGCTAAAGGTTCTCGGGCTTTGCTCTGTGTAGCCATCACGGCTGACCGATCGCAACCAAAAGGGGACGTCCTCATGTAGTCATTACACAGTAACACTGAGTTATCCTCTCAAGTTACAATGAAATCCCTTCATATATACAGACTGTAGACTGTGCTAAATGTTTTGGGTTTTTGGCTTGGGCAGCCATCACAGTCAACAGATCATCACCAAAAGGGGACTTTCTCATCTAGATATAAAACAGAGTCATCCCACCAAGTTACCATGAAATCTCTCCATAAATATGACCTGTAGACTGTGCTGAAGTTTCTTGGGTTTTCACCTCAGGCAGCCGTCACGTTTGACGTATCGCGACCAAAAGGGGACGTTCTCATCTAAACATGACCTCAAACGTGCATATGAAATTTTGTGACAATCAGATAAGAACTACGGGAGTGTAGCCTGTGCTAAAGGAAAATGTGAAGTGACTCACAGACTTCTGCATGTGTGATGGCAATAGCTTATCTTGACTTTGTCAAGTTAAGCTAAAAATGAAATGGAAACATAAAATGAATTTGGGACCAGTATCACCGACGACACTTTCAAAGTCATCAGTGACCCATTCGTTCAGTTCTTCACCATGCATGCATTCATTCTGGGGTTTTTTTTCTATATTTTTTAAACCCAAAATCAATACGTTGTCACAGCTAATGAATTGTGCATGGACCAGCTCATCTGGGGACGGAATGACTGGGGTCATATCGTCTGGGTTGAGGGAAACGACAGATCATCTGGGGATGGATCATCTTTGGGGCGGGATCGACCTGTTTCCAAATGTCCAAAGGTATTTTATGAATAACACAACACAGTGACACCTCGGAAAATTGCAGAGGTGTGAAAAATCACACATGTAGTGTGGCTACCCCTCAATGTTCAGATTCCTCCCATTCAAATCTGTAGTAAAATTCCCCAACAAGTTTAATTGGCAACTCAAAACATGGGCAAGCTTTCACCCTTATCACTGGCTGCATTTGGTAGTACACGTATTTCCTTACATTTGTGTTTATTGATCCAAATTGTGTTTTATTTTTTATTTATTGAGACTAGTCACTGCGAAGAGTCAAGCATCACTTCGATATCGTCCATGTTTTTGTGCAACCCGAGTTGCTGCCCGAAAAGAATATTGATGCGGAAACGATAACTCCTAGTAAAATTACCCGGTAATGATCATAATCGACCTCCTCTCCCCGAATGTGATTACAAGTATGCCTGTTTCCGCATCGATCTGTGTTCAGATGCAACTTCGGGTTATTATTGTTATGCTGTCTCAGCCTGAACCCCCATTTTCTAGAGGACGAGGCAATTTAACAATTACCTTCATATTCTGTGTAACACTATCTATCAGGAAAATTCCCCCCTTTGATTTTTTATATCACTTCTTGACATATTTTATTCTCATTTCGGTAATTACCCATTCGTAATATTACACGGATTTAGGCAACTCATTAACCAAGTATTCATCTTGTCATTGTTGCGAAATTAAAATCATCTGCAACGTATATCACTCAATTCCCTACCCTGTTTAAAAACAATTATTTTATATCTTCCACGTCTTAACATGTAATTCTCAAGAAACCGTCAATTTGTTCTGCCTCGTATTTTGCTCTGGTCAGATTCAGTTACATGTATAAAATAAACGTGCTCTCACATTTCGGTATTTATTATCACGTAACTACTGTATCCCATATCATTATTCTACAGAATTTCATCTTAGCCATGCATCAAGGTTCTATTATCTTCATATGATCGTTGATCAAAATGTTTATAACATATATTTTGATTTATTCAAGTTTGAAGCGAGTGCCATTTCAGATTTTCTCCGTGTTTACAATTACAGTTTGGAATCGGGTTTTCCAATGTAGGTGCTACAATTTCATTGACTGGCCTTTTACTATAAATACCGAGACTTCTGTTCCGTGGGTCGAAAGGGGCTTGTCCCCCATACCGTCCCTGAGTGCCTTCGGCGCGCGAAATCATCATTTCGCACAAGTTGTATTACCACAATACCGTACGGGACCCACCAAAATAAGTTACAGTTTGTTTTGCTACATTTCACCTACTCTGACACTGTGCAAGGGGGAGGGGGTTGAATTAGAAGAGAATTATAAATATGACTGCGGTGAGTCGTCTGATTATGTAGTAATGTTTGTATTCAATAGGCTAGAAAGTTAGGTGGATGGGCCCTGCCTCATCAGTTATCTAAGTTTTTAACCCATTTTGCATGAAACTACATTTGAACTTCAGCTCCATAAATTGTATAACTTAAGCATAAAAATGGAACAGTATTCATTTTAACCCTTAACATTTTTTTTCATTTTTTTGTTTGTGTCAAACACATAGGTTATGAACCCTCGTTGAAACGAGCTCGTTCCAAAGAGGGGCCATAACCTACGTTTTTGACACAAAAATGAAAAAAAATAATGAAAATTAATTGGTGATTTTTGTGAATAGCGCCAGCTGGCTGCTTTTTTCCGTTACTTCGGGTAAAGGGTTAATTTTACAGATTTATCTTTACATTCTCCAAAGACAAGAAATTTTAACTGTTAGAGCTTCTTCATTTTATCTAGGACATTTCTTCTCAGTTATAACCCGAAATGGTAACAGGGCCTTTTCATAAATTTCTCCCTCACATTGTGATGCAGAAATTTAAGGGATATCACTGTGGGGGCACGATGACGCCGCGTACTAAGGCGTACTGCACGTCGATGGTACGCATGTCTTCAACCAATCTAACCCTGCCTGTGCTGCAGTGCGGAGTTACGAGTTGGGGAGCTGGCAGCTGCTCGTCGTTGCTCGGTGGTTCTCTCCGGGTACTCCGGCTTCCTCCACCCGTAAAACTGTCACGGTCGTGATTAGTCATTGTGCATAAATATGTGACCTTAAACATCAGTAAACATTAAATAATAATAAGGGATATCACTTGTCACCGCGATCCTTTGTATACCAGATATAACTAACCCTTCCGTTCAAACTTAGCAAGACAAGTTAAAGACGCGTAGGCCTGCCCGTATTCTATCAATATAGGAGAAATCCTCTCCCACAGGTTACTCCTCCCTCAGTTGAGGCCTGCTGGAGAATATTTCTTCCATATTGGCGGATATCACCCTATGTAACAGTGTGTACGGACGGACGGACGGACGGACGGACGTTCTACCGCAGATGTACTTGTGAGGTGATTTTAGTGTTAGGTATGGGGAAAATTGCGCAACTCACAAGTGAGTTTTTCGCACCTCACAAGTTGAAAAAACCCTCAGAAGTGGTAGGCTTACTGACGGTTTTATCCCCCAACCTCACAGGTAACGACTGAACACGGACAGTCACCTCGCAAGGCCATATGCGGTGGCCCGGACGGACGGGCGGACGTTCTACCGCAGATGTACTTGTGAGAAGATTTTAGTATTAGGTATGCGGAAAATTGCGCAACTTACAAGTGGGTTTTTCGCAAACCACGAATTGAAAAAACCTCAGAAGTGGCTGGTGTACTAACGGTTTTATCCCCCAATCTCACAAGTAACGACTGTTCATGGACGGCCACCTCGCAAGGCCATATGCGGTGTCCCGGACGGACGGACGGACGGACGGACGGACGGACGGACGGATCGCAACCCACCGTAATAGCTCATTTCTCCGTTGTCAAGTTGAGATTAAAAAAAAAAGTCACCTCTTAATTTTTTGATCTATTCAACACAAAAAATTCATGAAAATCGGCCGATATTTACATTTGTGGTGACGTCAACGTCATCCGCAAATTCGACCACAGCCGTTCCAAATTTTTCCCAGGACAGCCCATATTTTAGATATGGTTTCGTTGAAGATGACAATTCACAAATTTGCAAGAGGAAGGCTTCGTACAGGCGTAGATATTAAAGGATAGAGAAAAAGGTTTGACATTTACAAATGTACCAAATTTGGTGGCTGTAACTTTAGAAACGTGGACATGGTTAGCCGTAGGAAAAAAAATAAAAAACAAGAGAATTGTAATTTGTTCGACAAATTACGGGCTTTCCCAAGTTTTAATGTGAAAAGGCAGATTGCATTGTATAGAAAGCACATTGAGCTATGCACTTTTGGTTTTTGGAGAAAATGAGCGCAGAAAACTGCAAAATTCACTGAAAATCACAATATTTCAAACTGCACTATTCTTCAAGTGGCCAAAGCCATGTTATGTTGAGTTAAACCATAGAGAACAATTTAAAACACAAGATTTGTTCAGTGAGCGGCAGGCAGGTACGCCTGTATAACAACTGTACTGACTCTACTCTTTTAAACTGGCATGAGCCCTTGAAGTTGGTCAATTTTGAAGGAAAAATGCTATATTCATGTAATTTTAGGCCATCAGGTTTAATTTGGAAATTTTTGTGTTGTGATTTTGATGTATCATATTATGCTCTAGATGTTTGGAAAACTAGAGCTAAATAACTGTAAACAGTTTTGAGACTTTTGAAAAATGGTGAAATTTTGATGGTTTCAGCACAATATTTTGAAAACACAAGCATTTTCACGAATATGACGATACTTCATTTCACTTTCCAGAGACCTGTCATCAATCACAGCTTGAGTTTCTGATAAGAGACATGGAGGAATCTTGAATCTTGGTATTTGAATGAACATATACAATTTGAGGGTACTCCAATTGAAGGCCAGGTTAAAATTAACCCTTTCCAAAATGATAGAAAAAAGCAACCAAAGATGGCCGATTTTGGCATTTTCAAATGGTACTCACATTCCCACCCCGATTGTGCTTGGCAGTTAAATCTGAGATTAAAAAGTAAACAGTAACTTTCTTCTGTAATCATTTTTCCATCTATCCATACCAAAATAATTGTTACAACAACCTTGCAAATAGAGAAAATTGTTGGAAATGTGTGGGAAATTTAAGCTAAGTCACTGTTAACAATTTTGAAACATTTGAAAAATGGTGAAATTTTGACGGTTTTGGCAGAATATTTTGAAAATAAGCGTTTTTACAGACATGGCGATACCTCATCTCACTAGGCTGTATGACATTACACAAGTATGCCAAATTTGGTTGAAATCGTACAGCTTGTTTTTTAGCAGTGCAACAGACAAAATTGACAGCAGAAAAAAAAAAGAGAAGAAAAATAGAGAAGAAAAATTTTGAAAAAGAAGAATAATTATCGTCTTTCCCAAAATGGGTTTGAGAAAGCATAAAAATAAAAAATATGGAAAGCACAATGAGCTATTTCTTTCTTGTTTCTGGACAAATGAGTACAGAAATTGGCAACATTCACTGAAAATCAAATTTTTTTGGACAGTAGTTTTCTCTAAGTGGCCAATGCATATGTTGGGTTAAGCCCCAGATCATAACTTACAACAACGTATTTATTCATTAAGCATCTCTGCCTATAGCAAAACAAAGTGTTTGAAATTAACCCTTTCCAACATGATAGCAAAAAGCAACCGAAGTTGGCAAATTTGGCATTTTCAAATGGTTCTCTTTTCCTCGCCCTCGTTGCGCTTGAGAGTTAAATCTGAGATTATAAAGTAAACAGTAACTTTCTTCTGCATTCATTGTTGCATCTATCCATACCAAAATAATTGTTACAACAACCTTGCAAATAGAGAAATTTGCCCTTGAAGTTGGTCAATTTTGAAGACAAAACTGCTATATTCATTTCATTTTGGGCCCCCAATGTTTGTGTGGTGATTTTAGTGTATCATATTATGCTCTAAATGTTTGGAAAAGTTTAGCTAGATAACTGTAAACAATTCCAAGATTTTTGAAAAATTGTGAAATTTTGATGGTTTTGGGAGAAAATGTTGAAAATAAGCATTTTTATGAATATGACGATACCTCATTTTTCTAGATATTGTGACAATAAATAAGTTTACCAAATCTAGTTGAAATCGTACAGCTTGTGTTTGAGTTATGTTGAAAATGGTGAAATTTTGAAGGTTTTGGCAGAATATTTTGAAAATACGCGTTTTCACAGATATGGCGATACCCCAATTCACTAGATTTTATGACATTACATAAGTATGCCAAATTTGGTTAAAATCGTACAGCTTGTTTTTGAGCAGTGCAACAGACAAAATTGAAGAAGGTAAAAAAAAACAAAAAAAAATAAAACAAAAAAAAAAAAAAGAATGAAGAAACATTTTTGAAAAAGAAGAATAACAAGAGTCTCTCCCAAACTGGGTTTGGGAAATCCTAATAAAAACTATGCTAACCATCGCTATAAGTCACCAACGTCGGTGGATGGATGAATAACAAAAATTAAAAACGATCGCTAATTCACCAATTTCGTTGGATGACTTAAACACAGATGTGGAACTGACTTACTACTCACCATCACTGTTGCGAATGAGCCGGCTACACCACCACAACGCCCGAAGAAAAATGCCACGCCAGTCCCCGTGTTCCTAAAATAAGCAAAATGTGTTTTGTTGAGTCTTCAACAACATTCACTGCACAAATCACTGATCGACATGCAGAGTCAATCAGTGATGCCAAAATACCAAATTTCCAAGTAGCACGTATTTCCCATCATACCATTAGATATTTAACCTACTCAAATTTGTTTTCAAGAGATCAATGAGCTTTGTCAAACAAGAATGAATATGTTAACAGCCATGATCTGGTTTTTTACACGCCTGCTACTTTTTTTCCAATTCCATATTTACAAATCTGCACGGAATACGTGTTACATACTAACTTCCGTTACGGACTATTTTTCCATCTGGCGTAATGCAGCCATCAAAAGAACTAAACCCCGCCCATTTCATAATTGCCCAATTGAAACGTCGCATTCGGACCTAGATCAAATGGGAAGCTGCGATGAGAGTCCATGAATCGAATGTCAAATGGAAAATATTTTTGTTCAAATCCACAAAAATTAACTGAAGTAAACTTTTTCCATAAAAGTTCTGATTTTAAAGTGAAGATCTCTCAGATGACTGCAGCTAGTTTCTTGGAGATACGAATAACCCATTTGGACACAATTTTCGTTTATGTTTTTCTGTTTTCGTATCAATCTGTCACACATATTTGCCAATCATAGCTGAGTTTAGTTTTTTGTGTTTATTTTCAAGCAATTTCAAAACTGTCAAATTCTACAAATAAGAACGATTTTTTAATGAATGAATTCACTTTTACAGGGACGTGTAATAAACGCAGAACGCTACGATGTGTGAATGAATGCGTAAACACGGCACCTGTGGCATCGGGGAAGGATAGAAATTGAGACCGGGGCCTCGCTTTCTGTCCTTAGCGCTGGCACGCGTGTTGCATTGACGAATGCATTCATATATCGTGACGTTCTGTGTTTTTCTATCCGCATTTTGGTCAGTATTGTAGAACATGACAGCAGAAATCCGATTAAACCGATGATAGGGCTAATTACGAGGTGGGGTTTCTCTTTCGTCCAATTTTGTTATTGCACACATGAAACTAAAGAAGATATCACCAAAAATCTGACTCCAGACGCTACATTCAACGGACGGTTTTAGTATTTCTGTTAGCAAACTAACAAAAAGCGAGGAATAAAACATAAGCAACAGATATCGTTCAACTGCTCATCGGAAAGAGCTCACAGAAAAGTTTAATTTGGTTTGTGGATGCTGTGAGGCTTGAAGGTTATCATTACAATTATTTGATAAAAAACATTTCTGGAGCATCGCGTGCTAGTTCAACAGGGCTAGAAATAACTCGCGAACGACCGTTTTTGTTATGGGTGGGTTCCGCAAATTTTAAATACAACACAACATTATTAAATTACTGATTATTTGACAATTTTTGGGAACTATTGCGACTCAAAGGTTGAGTTTTGCATCCACATACACTCTAAAATCAATTGGATTAAAAGTCAACCCAAATCATCTGGGTTCAGAATCACTCAACCCAGTTGA
This sequence comes from Pictodentalium vernedei, assembly GCA_031216915.1. Classification (NCBI taxonomy): domain Eukaryota; kingdom Metazoa; phylum Mollusca; class Scaphopoda; order Dentaliida; family Dentaliidae; genus Pictodentalium; species Pictodentalium vernedei. The sequence goes on from CM062293.1 coordinate 363,809,452, forward strand.
TTTGGGTTAATTTTTAACCAAACTGGTTTTGGGGTGTATGAATACAGTAGCGTGCTGTTTCCATCTTTAAAGAATTTCCGCCAAAATGAAAAGCAACAAGTAATGTGCAATCTCTCTTCAGCGAAACGCCGCCTTCGTTGTTGATATTTATACAGGCGAAGATACCTTCAACCCTTTACCCAACGTAAATGCAAAAACCGGCCAGCGCTCTTCTCAACAATCGCCAACTAATTTGCATTATTTTTTTTTTTAATTTTTTATCTCTAAAACATAGGATATGACCCCTCATTGGAACGAGCTCGTCAAGCTCGTTCCAATGAGGGGTCATAACCTATGTTTTTGAGACAAAAATGAAAACAATTAGTTATTCAATATTTTTTTGCTAGTGTCGTCTGCTTTTCATGTTAGGTAAAGGGTTAAGACGTAAAAAGCACCACAGCACACTTTTCCCGTGGGTTACAACATGCCATATAGCGTAACTTGCCAACGTGTTACGATGTAAGCTCTTTATATCCAGGCCTGGTTCAAAGGGGTTAACCGCATGCTTCCCCATCATTGTTCAGTGCTTACCCAGACTACATACTTTGATATTCCCGATAGTAGGGTATATGTGCGGGTCCTGGCTCACTTCTAAATCCTGTTGAGCCAGAAATTTAGGTGAGCCAGAAAAGTGAGTTATTTTTGGAAAACAACCTTGATTTTCTCGGTAAATGCTGTTTTTTTTTCCAAGAATAATTCAACTTTTACTGGAAAACCTCGGTTTTTCCCAGAAAATGTTTAAATTCGAGCATTTCTGGCTCAGTTTTTGACGGAATTGTCAAAGATGTCTAAAAAATTTCCGATTTGACAAATTCACTTTTCACAAATTCAACGCCGAGTTTCTGGTGCAAAAATTTACTGTTTCACAGACGCGACACGGACTCGGCGATAGGGGTGAAGTTTTCTTGCGGGGAAAATTAAAAAAAGACAGTGTCTCGCTTGAAAAAAACCGCGATCCAGGATGCGGATTTCCACGGGAAAAAACGACAGTAGTATGTGATGTGGTTTTGAGGGAAATGTTGGATGATCTCATTTGGATGATCTCATATAACGTCATAGTCACGTGACCTGGTGCCGCCATGCTGTGTTGTCATGGTAACCCGCATGAGCGGCCATGTTGTGACGTCATCCCCATAGTGATACGTGGTGTTGGTGCGCATGCGCAGCTCGTGTTGTTAGGGTGATACGTGGTTCCGTCGTCCATTTTGTATACTGGAGGCCGCAATCTTGGTTTCTATGGTAGCACGTGATTGCTATGTTACCAATGGCTTCTAACAAGACAGGGGTATGTTCGGGGTGTGTTCCTTTGTAGAAAAGTAAATCTGATTACCACAAACAACTCGACAATCCCTCCAAATCACCAAAATCCACCCAAAATCACCGAAATTGACTTTATTTGATACGGATTTCCCATGTTATTGGTTTTATTGACTTAGCACGTAGTGCCATAGTACCAAGGGGGTATAAGGGGTGCGTTCGATTGAACAGGAGTAATGTTCTGGCTTTGAATTCGCCCAGATTCCCTTTTTGGATCCCTATCCCATGACGTTGTTCCCATTAAAAGACACGTTCCTTTGGTCATTACCCAGAATTCTCTGCTTCTATCTATATATGCAATACTTTTCGACTATCTGGCCCGGTTCCTTTATTCTAGAGTATACTCCAATAGCGTAGAAGAGCCTATTAACTGGAACAGCTTTGCTTATTATTACTATATTTAGCTATTCTAGCCTATTCTTGTTAGTTCTGACCCTATTCCAAGTACTCTTGTTGTTTAATTTATCTAGATCATTTTTTATAAATTATAACTAACCAATCAGATTGCTTGATTTCCCATAACCTGAATGCAGACGTATCTCCCTTCTGTACAACAAAAGCCAATATCATTCCCAAAGCCAATATCATTCCCAAAGCCAATAAGCTATCGAGCAGTTACTGATAAGTCATTGCTCGAACGACTCGAAGCTCATCGAGCAAATGAGCCTTAGAGCAATTGCTCGATCGAGTGACTCGGCATATTGCTCGAATGACTCGAAGTCCGTCGAGCAAATGAGCTATCGAGTAATTGCTCGTTCGAGTGACTCCTCGAACGACTCTTCGACTCATTTCAGTATTTGAGGATACTTATGGCCCGGCATTGTATTATTTGAGGAAACCTGTCGAGGATACCTTTTATAGGATACTTATCTGAGGATACTATTACCTATATCACAAGGCATACCTATCCCAAATATCCCTTATAAGCTAAAGAGCAAGAGTGTAATTGCTCCATGAGCAATTGCTCGATCGACTCGAAGCTCATCAAGCAAATGAGCCTAAGAGCAATTGCTCGATCGAGTGACTCGGTATATTGCTCACCGAGCAAATGGGCTATCGAGTAATTGCTCGTTCGAGTGACTCCTCGAACGACTCTTAGACTCATTTCAGAAAAAGGGGTGCCGAAGGCCATATGTTTTCCAAAAACGGGTGCCGAAATTGGGGTGCCTTCTGGAGAATCCCTTTTTTGTCAAATGAGCTATCGAGTAATTGCTCGATCGAGTGACTCGACATGCTGCTCGAACGACTCGAATCCCATCGAGCAAATGAGCTAACGAGAAATTGCTCGCTCGAGTGACTCCTCGAACGACTCTTACACTCATTTCAGAAAAAGGGATTCCATAGCCATAGCCGTTTTCGAAAAAGGGATTCTTAAAAAGGTATTCTGTAAAATGGGATTCCTATTCGCGTCAATCAATCCGGCTAGTTTGACATTCTTTCACTTTGTTATGTTTACTTCGTTGTTTTGTAGTGACTGGTCGTATCTGTTCAGGGTCTTGTAGTCATTGTTGAATTGGTTGTTATCAATCCCTTTCCATACCCTCGAGTGTCGATGTTAAAACACGGAATCCAAATTTTACGGACTCGAATAGGAATCCCATTTTACAGAATACCTTTTCAAGAATCCCTTTTTCGAAAACGGCTATGGCTATGGAATCCCTTTTTCGAGGAATTGAGACCCATAAAAGAAGGTTCTCTGGGGATGGGTTCGCACCCCGGTAGTTTTGCGCCGAGAACACCGTCCGATTACACTCCGGAGAGAATCGAGACCAATCCGAGTAGCGTCAGTAGTTTTACGCCAAGAAGTTTATCCATATAGACTCCGATGAGAATCGAGACCGATGAGAGTAGCGTCGATAACGACGCTCGAAGCGTCGTTGGCATCAGATCTGACGATGGTAGAGAAAAAGATACGATTTACGGATTTCGTCAAGAAGGGGATGATGATTTTGTGGGTGACACGCAAGTATGGTTTGAATATGACTATTTGATCGTCGGTCCAAACAGGTACGAAATGACTGACGGATTGCATACTCTGCTCTCTCACAAGAGACCCGGCGATTACACCCAAAAGGATTTCGACAATTACGGAGATATTCTGGTCCAGACTCACGCATTGAAGAAGAACAACGATCGTAGAGAGACGAGGCCAAAGGATAGGAGAGGTTACAAGTTGTATAAAGTGGTGAAACGCATATGGGAGTCGAACAAGAGATTCCTGAGATCGATGACTGGAAAGGGAACGACCAACACGATATTTCTTCCGCGCGATCCCCTTGCCTTGTCGGAGAGATTGAGATTGTTGATGGCCAGCAGAGAGGCCGGTAACACCGGAGTGAATAACGAACGTGTGCGACGAATTGTTGAGGCAGAAGGTCTTGACTGAGAAGGATTATCAAAAGTTGATGAATCGTTTGAAATAATAAAATAGTAAGAGAAGAGAGAGAAGAAAAAATATTAAGTAAATAAAAAATATATATATATTAAAAAAAAATAATTTAAAAAACCGAATTCTTAAAAAAAATGTTAAAGATAAATAACAGGGAATACGCTAGATCATACGTCTACGGCGGATCGGGCATCGTCGATTCGATGATGCGATTTTTATCCCGTAAATTCACCGGCGACGTCACGAAACAGATCGCGTCGAGCGCTTTCAAAATCGGAAAGAAGTCGACGATTGACGCGGGTAAGAACGCTACGACCGAAGCGAGCGGTAGAATAGCTTCGGAAGCCGGCAAGAAAGGTGCCGATGCGTTGATTAATAAATTGATAACTGCACAACCTGCCAAACGATCTAGAATCGAACCGAAACGTTGGAAATACTTCTATGATAGCGTCGTACCGATACAAGACTTCGCTAAAATGACGAAAGGATCGGGATTGAAAGTGATTTATAAATAAAAAAAACCTTTTTTATATATATATAAAAAATCGAAATTAAAAATAAAAAAAATTAGAAAAAAAAACATAATTCAAAACATAGTAAAAAAAACTGGAGAAAAAAATGAATATCAAAGACATGTCTTGGAATGACGTGATGACCAAGAGGTCGAACGATGAGTTCTTTCCCAAGAGCATAAGAAGTCTGATAGTGGGAATATCGAATTGCGGAAAGACCAATCTCTTGATGAATCTATTGTTGCGACCAGGCTGGTTGGATTATGACAGATTATTCGTTTTCGGCAAGAGTCTCTTTCAACCGGAATACAGATTGCTTAAAGAGTGCATGATGCGTAAATTACCAAAGGACGTCATGTCGAGAATCTTTGACAATCGAGACGAATTCGAAGGACACGAGACTTCGAATATATTGGAAGGGGCGGCGAGAGAATTGACCAGGAGAAACGTCAAGAGTTCGAACGTGGAATGTCTGTTTTACGCGAATGCTGACGACGTTCCCGATCCCAGACAGTTGAAGTCGGACATTAAGAATCTCATGATCTTCGACGAACTGCTGTTGGAGAGACAGAATCGATGCGAATCGTATTACGTTCAAGGACGTCACAGCAACGTGGATTGTTTCTATCTGTCTCAGAATTATTTTCGACTGCCCAGAGAGACAATGAGGGGGAATGCTAATTTTCTGTGTCTCTTTCATCAGGATCTCAAGAATCTCAATCACATCTACGGAGATCACGTGGCCAACGATATGAGCAGGAAAAAATTCAGGAGATTCTGTATGAGGGTGTGGGACAAAGGACTTCACAATTTCGTGGTATCGATTTGACTAGTGAATTTAACAATGGAAAATATCGAAGCGGATTCGACGATTTTTTCTATATTCCCGATAATAATAAAGAAGAAAAATATCGATAAAATATAAAAAATATATAATTAATAAATAATAAAAAAAAATGTCAGAACATCATCTATTAGAACAGATAGTCGAGAATACGGCTTTGAATCATCCTTTCAAATCCTAGTGAGTCACGACACCACTCGATTCACAACTAAATTCGAACCTTCCATAGAATTGAAGAAGCAAAAGAAGATACGAGATGGCGTTGGTTAATCTCGAGACTTACTATTCGTTTCCCAACGTCACCAAAAAGAATAATGCATTCAAGTATTCTAATGGAGTGGATTGGTTCGCGATTCGAATTCCCAAAGGGAGTTACGACATAGGTGATCTGAATCGTCATATCCAGACGAGACTGGAGACCGACGCTCACGGAAGCAAGATGATAAGACTCGCTCCCAATGCAAGTACTCTACAGATGATATTAGACTTAGGAGATAATTTTCGAGTGGATTTTAGTGCAGAAGATTTGATCGGCAAGATGTTGGGATTCGTTCGAAAGATGTATCGAGGTCACGCAGCGTCCGAAAATATGGTCGGCATTCTCGCGGTCAATAGCATTTTAGTGAATGTCAATGTGATCACGGGAAGTTACGTCGATGGTAGCATTCAGCCTACGATCTACTCGTTCTTTCCGGACGTTTCACCGGGTTACAAGATCATGGAGCGACCTCGAAATCTAGTCTATCTACCTGTGATTGTGGACACATTGTATAGCATCAAAACCACGTTGATGGATTAGAAAGGCGATCTGTTAGATCTTCGCTGAGAGAGAGTGACTATACCATTTCACATCAGTGAGATACGAAATAATAATAAATATAATTTGAAAAAAATATAAAATAAAGAAAATAAAAAAAACTTTTTTTTGTTTTTTTTATTTTTTTATATATTATATAAGAAACAAAAATAAAAAAAACAAACTTATAATATTTATAATAATAAAAAAAAAAAAAAACTTATAATATTTATAATTTAAAAAATATATATATATATAATCCAGTGAAAAAATAACAAATATGACTCAATACATCATTAAAAACCTGAACATATCCAAAGGACAGAAAGCTAAACTTTGCAGAGCGTTGAGTCATCGAGGTGAAGCCGTTAGATTTAAATTCAGTTACGAAGATCTGGTGAGTGGCGGTAGCGATCGGATCGCCTGCACTAAAACTCTAATCAAAAGGATTGAGAAAGTGATTCGTCATCGAATGGGAATGACGGTGAGACTGAGTCCCGCTCAATTGAGGCACAATCTGAGAATGAAAGGCGGTTTCTTGCCGCTATTGGCGGGACTCTTCGCCAAAGCATTACCCATTCTCATGAAGACGGTGTTGCCAGCTCTGGGTGCGTAGATCTCTCGGGATTCGCTAGTTCGGGAGTCGACAAATTAAAGTGTAGAGGATTGTTTTTGAAGAAGAGGGGAAACGGACTGTTTTTGAAGAAGGGAGGAGCCATGTGTCGGGTAGATGTCGAAGGTAAAGGATTGTATCTAAGACTCACGAGAAAGGGCAGTGGCAGCGATGCTTTCCATGGAGACGGTCTCTATCTGAAGACCGAAGAGAATGTGGAACCGATCGGTGAAGGTTTGTTGTTCGGTCAGAATTCGCCATTTATGAATGTACCTATTTTGGGTATTCATCAGATAGTTGCATCTAAGTACTCAATTCCACGAACTGCACCTCAGAAGAAATCAGCGACACTTGTCTTTTTCAAATTTTTCGGATGCCATAGAATTAAGAAAGGACGCTGGTTTTGTTTACATTGGCATAGCGGGGGTTCGAACCCACGCCGAGAGAGCTTCCTTCGGCACCAACCGCCTAGCGAAACTATACTGAACCACGCACACCACTCGGCCACCGACAGATCCCCAAAAAGGGAATGCTAGTTAACCAAGTATATACGAGGCCAGTACAGAACACACGGAATACTCAATTATTTAATTATTCATCAGATAGTTGCATCTAAGTACTCAATTCCACGAACTGCACCTCAGAAGAAATCAGCGACACTTGTCTTTTTCAAATTTCTCGGATGCCATAGAATTAAGAAAGGACGCTGGTTTTGTTTACATTGGCATAGCGGGGGTTCGAACCCACGCCGAGAGAGTTTCCTGCGGCACCAACCGCCTAGCGAAACTATACTGAACCACGCACACCACTCGGCCACCGACAGACCCCAAAAAAAGGGAATGCTAGTTAACCAAGTATATACGAGGCCAGTACAGAACACACGGAATACTCAATTATTTAATTATTCATCAGATAGTTGCATCTAAGTACTCAATTCCACGAACTGCACCTCAGAAGAAATCAGCGACACTTGTCTTTTTCAAATTTCTCGGATGCCATAGAATTAAGAAAGGACGCTGGTTTTGTTTACATTGGCATAGCGGGGGTTCGAACCCACGCTGAGAGAGCTTCCTTCGGCACCAACCGCCTAGCGAAACTATACTGAACCACGCACACCACTCAGCCACCGACAGACCCCCCAAAAAAGGGAATGCTATCGATAAAATATTTTGGGTATGTTATTATAAAATAAAAAAATAACAATTAAAAAAAAATAATTAAAAAAAATAAAACAAAAGGAGAGAGAAAAAACCTAATGTCAGGGGCACCTGAGGCCCCGTAAGGCCTGGGCTGACGTGGGGTTATTTAGTCCCGCTGATGAAGTTGCGGGAAAATTAGACCAACGTGGAGGGTCGGAATCCAAGTGTCGCGAACTCGGCGCAGAGAGCTGAGTTAGACCGACGCCGTGATTCCTTCTCTGCCAAATTGTCCTGAAATAGGTTCGATTTCCGTTAGGTGTGATTCCTAATCACTTCAGGCTGTATAATGGAAAGAATGATTTAAAGTAACAACGATTCTTTTATTTACACATAAAAATAAATCCGTTTCAATATTTCAACAATCAACAATTCAATTCTTTTCACAGAAAATGGGTCACTACGGTTAAATAATTCTAAACAATCATATAGTCATTCTATAGCCCTGTACTGGCACTATAGTCTACACACTGGAAATGTTACTACCGTGAGCTCGCCATAAGAACTTCACAAATCTGAAATGTTATTACTGTGAGCTCGCCATAAGAGCTTCACCCGCTTAGGCTCAAATGTCAACGTCTGCGCGTAACTGTACCTCTGGCTGTCGGAGGGTTCCGACCAGCAATGTTCGTCATCTATAAACCACCGTACTTCTGATTTGGGTCAGATATTGTCTACTCATACCTTATGTGCCTTTTGAAAGTCCTCCGTGAAAGTCCTATTGAAATATCCACCGTTCCTGGTTGAATTCACGATTCACAAATGCCCCTTTTGTGCTAGGGCGAAATTGTCACTCACACCGATCTCCAGTCGGTATTATGATGTTCCGACAGCAAAATAAACTACTCAGAACGCAATCAGGCTGACGCTTCAAAGGGTTAATACGCACAATACAATTAACCTACACTTCTGACTATTGCAGGACGATACCTGCTACTCGACAATCTAAACTTTAACGTTCCACCTGGGGTGTTCCTTCTCACGAATTCGGCCCCGTAGCCGCCTATCAACTTTAAGCTAAATCAATCATGGAATGCCCTCTCTGGCGATTCCAGCCGTTTCAGGGTCCTGTGATCGAAGGTACCCTTATGCCAGGAAACAGAGTCCGCCTGTCCTGGACTTCACCAACGTGTGTGTGACCCCAAGTGTGTGTCTAATGCTCTGCTCTTCCAGGTATATATACTTTTTACCCTAAACTGTCAGGTGGACCGACGCTCATCTGTCCACCTGTCAAAACGGTGGGAGATGACGTATATCGAGGCAGAATCAATACAAGTCCTCTCACGCGTGACTTAACGGTGATTCGTTCCTGACACGCATTGCTATAACTAACGATGACACGACATTTCTATCTTTTAGAATCTCGTTTCTCAATTAGCCGTGACGAAAACCGATTACGTCTCGTAAGACTCCGACTACTGTAGAAACTAAACGAGATTAGACCTTATCTAACATACCGTTTCTCCCCTGGGTCCCTGCGCTAAAGCTGGATATACACCACGTGTGTTTTTTTCTACGTCCAGCTTTACAGAGAAGTGAAATTCACGTGGGTTTTTCGCCTTGATGCGGAATATATTTTGAACTTACAATATCTTTAAATATGAGGCCCCTTGCCCCTATATTTAGGCTGGCTTTGCCCTGACAACTCCCTTCCCGAGAGAAACACCCTGTGTATCTCTTAAAACACGAGGGGCAAAGCCACGCACGTTCGCCTCTCACACCTTTTTACAATCTACCCATCAGGTTCAAGACTACAAAACCGTGCCCTAGTGGTCGTGGGGTTCATGACCGGGCTCATGCGTCGGCCATACCGATTCCCACCACACACACGCTACCACATGCTCCCGTCTTGCGGGTTTACATATGGAGAGTAGCCTTATTCTTAGATTTGCAGCACTCTCTCTCTCTCTGTAATACTATATATTTACAACCAAACATACACATTTTTATACACGCTCGCCCATTTTGCAAACAGTTCACTTGGCACTCACTCCGACGAGTAACACCGTCCGCGCCTTTGCGCCAGACGGGTTAATTCCAACGGAGTGTAACTTCGCCTCCCGTTCCCCTATGTCTTGTGAAGGGGCAAACGACCCCTGCATTATGTTGAGCCTCACCCTCGCAAAGCTCAACCAGGGGATTAAAATTGTGCCTCACACACTCACACATTCAACACACAGATTTCCCGACCGCGCCTTTGCGACAGATGGGGTTAGTGTATCCCACACTTACAAAAACTCGACACGCAGGCTCCCCGTCCACGCACATGCGACGAACGGGGCAGTATATCTCACATTCGCACTCACAAACAACTCTAGTCAGCAGTCAGAGCAATAATAATACTAAAATAAGAAAATTCCTCCGGGCCTTAACACCGAGTTTACGAAGCCCATCACCTCATCCACAAAAATATTTGCGACTGGAGCCCCCGTCCCAGACATCAGGCCCACAGCCACTCAACTATTGCTTCTTTATAACCACCGACCATTGGTAGGGGCCCGGTTCCCAGTATCCCCTTGGGTAACCCTTGACACACCCCTACTTCTCGCCCCGCCATTTCTACGTGCATTCCACCAGGGTCCTCATACCCTGTCGTCGTCGCATTCCAAAGAGCTTCCCTTGGCGCTATATCCCCCAGGCTCACTCGTCCCGTGGATTACCGTCGTTCGAACGACACTGGCCGTCCTTGGCCCTTGTGCCGTCGACCCCCCGGTCCATTGCGACGACTTCTTGCGCACATTGGGCGCTGTGCGCCCCCGGCACTCTCTACGTGATCTCCGCCACCTAGGATGCTTCTCCTTTGATTTGTGGACCCTTTTCTCGGTCCCCTGGGCGCCCACCTTAGCGGTCCCATCCGCTTTAACATACTCAACTTGTGTTGACCCGTGCCCTCTCAATTCTGGGGAAGTTTGCCCAGCCATTTGCGTGGGTCTGGCCTCCCCTCTCCACACGGGTGACACCGACTTCTTGGAGCGCTCAACTCCCCCACATAAATTTGCTTGAGGGTCTTTCCCCAATGATCCCCTTGGGTTCCCTCGCTGTTTGGCGTTTCGCCTGGACCGCCTGCGGCCCCTTCTCCCTAATTGGACAGGAGTCGTCCCTCCTGAAACTTCCCGACATTTCGTCGTGTAGGGGCCATCCCCCGGACCATCGGATTGGTTCCCCCTGGGAACCTTCCCTTCCTTACTCGTTGGGCCTTCACTTGGCCCCCTATCCCTGGACCATAACTCATCAGGGTTTGCCCTCACCCCTAGGATATTACCTATGACCAGGTCATACACAGGTGATTCAATGCACATGGCTTCCACTTCGCCACAATAAAATGGGGTATCCACCGTTATCCTCGCGATGGGGAACCTTCTAACGGCCCCATCTATCAAAATACACAAATGGTCACGACCCAACAATTGCTTGTCGTCAACCAGTTGCCTTCTAACCGCTGCAGAGGAGCACCCAGAATCCCGGAGCAGACGGATCTCCCTTTGTCCCACATACCCTGGGTACACTGGCATATCAACCTTCTCCTGCGAAGTTGTGAGCCTTTCACACATGCCACTTATTATCGGGACAACCTTCCCGCCTTCCAGCCTTAATTCTCCCTCTTGTATACATTCCCGGAGGGGACTGTGTTCTGGACCGATAGTTTGACAGAACGCTGCCGTCTGCCTACTGGGCCCTGGATCTACGCGGTCACCTTGCTTCCAACCCCTTGGCGCTGCGTTCCTGGCCCCCTGCTGAGGTGGTCTAATGTTCCCAGTGGTCCTTACCTGCTTCTGCCAGCAGTCCCTGGCAATATGACCCCGCTTGTTGCAGATAAAACAAGTGGTGCCCTTGGGAGCGCTCCCCTTCCGGCTGGTCTGCGACGCAGGAGGGTCGGGGTGGTGTTGCCTGACGGGTGCCATTGCCAACCCGTTTGCCCCACCCCTAGCCGATTTGGGTGCGTTTACACTCCCACCGTGGGCCTCGATGTAGCGTTCTGCCACAGTTGCCATCTCATCATAGGTGGGCGGACCCCTTTCCTTGATGAACAGGCCCAACTCCTTGGAGCATGTAGTTAAAAACTGCTCCCGGAGAAATAGATCTCGCAGGGCTCCATACGACTCATTCACTTCTGCGAGATCAGTCCAGCGGTCAAAGTACCGCCTAGCCCGGGCAAAATACTGAGGCACTGTTTCTCCCTTCTCCTGCTTAATCTCTCGGAACTTGGTCCGGAATCCTTCTTCAGTGAGCTGGTATCTCCGAAGGATGGCATTCTTCAGCTCACTGTAGTCGTTAAGAAGTGCAGGAGGCATACTGGTATAAGCCTCGAGGGCTTTACCTGACAACAAAGGGCTCAAGCACATAGCCCATGTGTCTTCTGGCCACATTTGACTGGAGGCAAAACGCTCGAACCTCTCCAAGTACGAGTCCAAGTCATCTGTGTTTTCATTAAAATGAGCGAGGTGGGGGCGTGGGGCATGAATTGCTACCCCTGCACTCCCGTCCCCTGAGCGCCGACTTCCATTCTCCACATCGGCCCTTGCTCTGAGGAGCTCTAATTCTCTCTCGTGCCTCTGTTGTTCTAATTGGGCTTCTCTCTCTCTCGTCTCATTCTCTCTCTCCCTTTCTAACTGAATCTCTCGCTCTTTTGCCTCTCTTGCTTCTTTCTCGCGCTCTCGTTCTAATTGGATCTCTCGCTCTTTTGCGTCATTACGTAAGGCAATCTCCTTGGCCTCACGTTTCTGCTCATCTTTAACGAACTTCTGAAGTTCAGCTCCCTCAAGGCCCATTTCCTTGCCTAATGATACCAGTTGGGCGAGGGGTGTAACAACATCCATTTTGATTTTTTCTTTCTATCTTCAACACTCGTCAGAAAGAATGAAGAAGGAAAAGAAAGAAAGAAAAAAAAAATATGGCAATTGATCCTAATTTACCTCTGTAATTTAACGTAATTAAACGCACCAAATATTCTGAAACCTACCGCAGTTATAGTGGCTATTAAGTATCCTTTTGGGGACTACTGTATTGCGATATTAAACCCTCGAACGGCATCGACTGACCGAACGCGTCAAAACCTAAACAGAACCGCCGTTAAAATAAAACAAAATTTCCATATAGCCATTTTTTACCTTTTAGAAATATCCTGGTAGCGCTCGCCAATCAATGTCAGGGGCACCTGAGGCCCCGTAAGGCCTGGGCTGACGTGGGGTTATTTAGTCCCGCTGATGAAGTTGCGGGAAAATTAGACCAACGTGGAGGGTCGGAATCCAAGTGTCGCGAACTCGGCGCAGAGAGCTGAGTTAGACCGACGCCGTGATTCCTTCTCTGCCAAATTGTCCTGAAATAGGTTCGATTTCCGTTAGGTGTGATTCCTAATCACTTCAGGCTGTATAATGGAAAGAATGATTTAAAGTAACAACGATTCTTTTATTTACACATAAAAATAAATCCGTTTCAATATTTCAACAATCAACAATTCAATTCTTTTCACAGAAAATGGGTCACTACGGTTAAATAATTCTAAACAATCATATAGTCATTCTATAGCCCTGTACTGGCACTATAGTCTACACACTGGCAATGTTACTACCGTGAGCTCGCCATAAGAGCTTCACAAATCTGAAATGTTATTACTGTGAGCTCGCCATAAGAGCTTCACCCGCTTAGGCTCAAATGTCAACGTCTGCGCGTAACTGTACCTCTGGCTGTCGGAGGGTTCCGACCAGCAATGTTCGTCATCTATAAACCACCGTACTTCTGATTTGGGTCAGATATTGTCTACTCATACCTTATGTGCCTTTTGAAAGTCCTCCGTGAAAGTCCTATTGAAATATCCACCGTTCCTGGTTGAATTCACGATTCACAAATGCCCCTTTTGTGCTAGGGCGAAATTGTCACTCACACCGATCTCCAGTCGGTATTATGATGTTCCGACAGCAAAATAAACTACTCAGAACGCAATCAGGCTGACGCTTCAAAGGGTTAATACGCACAATACAATTAACCTACACTTCTGACTATTGCAGGACGATACCTGCTACTCGACAATCTAAACTTTAACGTTCCACCTGGGGTGTTCCTTCTCACGAATTCGGCCCCGTAGCCGCCTATCAACTTTAGCTAAATCAATCATGGAATGCCCTCTCTGGCGATTCCAGCCGTTTCAGAGTCCTGTGATCGAAGGTACCCTTATGCCAGGAAACAGAGTCCGCCTGTCCTGGACTTCACCAACGTGTGTGTGACCCCAAGTGTGTGTCTAATGCTCTGCTCTTCCAGGTATATATACTTTTTACCCTAAACTGTCAGGTGGACCGACGCTCATCTGTCCACCTGTCAAAACGGTGGGAGATGACGTATATCGAGGCAGAATCAATACAAGTCCTCTCACGCGTGACTTAACGGTGATTCGTTCCTGACACGCATTGCTATAACTAACGATGACACGACATTTCTATCTTTTAGAATCTCGTTTCTCAATTAGCCGTGACGAAAACCGATTACGTCTCGTAAGACTCCGACTACTGTAGAAACTAAACGAGATTAGACCTTATCTAACATACCGTTTCTCCCCTGGGTCCCTGCGCTAAAGCTGGATATACACCACGTGTGTTTTTTTCTACGTCCAGCTTTACAGAGAAGTGAAATTCACGTGGGTTTTTCGCCTTGATGCGGAATATATTTTGAACTTACAATATCTTTAAATATGAGGCCCCTTGCCCCTATATTTAGGCTGGCTTTGCCCTGACACCTAACAAGATGTTCGTTTTATGAAAAGCTTTTAGCTTTTTCTAAAAATTTACTTGAGTGTGTATTAGAAAGAATTCAATCGGAACAAATCGTATATGACGTATGTTTAAATGTGTGTTTTCGTTAATATTCTTATTCATATCCCTGAATCGAAGCTATTTCGAAAATATTGAAACGATGAAGTGTTCAAGCGAAAAAAACGTGCCTTACCAAGATTAGCACATGATTATAGACATCCCAGATTGTTTAAAATACAAAATGGAACTTGTAGAATGTTACAATGACGGGGAAATTTATTACATGTTTTGTTGCACGAAAACCGTAGTTAATGTATTCAATCGTGGTGGTGGTGATGAAAATATTGAAAAATCCATTCTCCAGTGTGTCAAATTTATCCACAGATTACACTCGTTTGTGTCAAAGAGATCGTGGGTCTTTTCTGAAAGGATAGAAATCATTATGCGTTATTTCTCGTATCTTTCTAACGACGACAATGACGACGACAATGAAAAAATGATGGTTTTATCAGAATACAAAAAGCATAAAATCCTTCTTTCGAAAAATATAATAAAAATACACGTAATTGTAATAGACGAATAGAATTTGCTCATTCGGTTTATGATGAGATGAATAGAATGTGTACTCTATATAAAGAAAGAAAAATAAATAACAGAGAAAAATAATAATAAGAATATAAAACAAATTATAAAAATTATTTTTTTTAGGACTTAGAAAAACTTTTTTTTTTGTATCTATATATAATTATGAAGAAAAAAACGAACGATTCCATGGAATCGAGAGCTGGTTTCTATGAAGGGCGCTGTCAAGAGCTAACACGATCTATGTGAACGAACAACTTCCTTGCATCTTGCACGAAAGATATGTCGGTTGTCAGGAGGAGAGAGAATTTTACCACATTAATCATTCGTGTCTCACGATGGAATGGGAAGACACCGTCACCACGTATTTAGTGTCCGCATTGGAATGCGTACAACGCGACAACGTGATCGAATGTTGGAGGCAATTCGTCTCTTGCATTGGAGAACCCGAGCCTAGAAAATAGGATGAGTTGAAGTTAGTGCACTGATGTCTCACCACTGAAGACAGAGGACGCATTTGGGAATATTTGTTGGAAAAGGGGAGACCATCACCACTAAAAGAATATTCCAACGGGAATCACGTTTTTATGGATTCCAAGTTGAAGGGAAGAAACTACTAAAAATTTTGTCCTTAAATAATAAGGGGGTGAAAATAAAAAAAATACATAAAAAATAATAATAGATATAAATAAATAAATAAAATAAAATGAAAATGGAACTTCGAAGTAAAAACATCTATCCATCGTTAGTGAAGTCCAGCGTCGAACCCACAGCACCTCTTCTACCACCAGAAAGTAGTGACAACGTGGGGCAGTAGTATCGAATTGAATAAATCAATAGAATTCAATCGTATCTAACACGAGAGAGAGATTCTCATCATTCGCTCAATAAGAAATATTCGAGATTAGAGAATTTCGTGAGTGGTGTGGATTTAACTCTCATCACGATATCTATGGGTTTGGACACTGCCGGAATAAGTCTATTGTCGACCGCCATCATTGCTCTTCCGGTCATGTTGGTGGTAGAAGGATTGACTTTGACTGCTGGATTCATCAGTACGATCAGAAAATTTCTCGCTAAGAAATTATCCGTGAAGTCCAAGAAACACAAAAACATCAGGGTTTTAGCTGATGCAAAGATCGACAGCGTGTTCGATAAGATCTCTATGGCAATGGAAGATGGTTGGATTTCGGACGGTGAATTCATTGACATATTGAACGAAAACCAAAAATACGAAGTCATGAAAGCGAAGATAAGAGTCAAGAGTCGTCAGATCATCAAGCGAGAATTGAAGGATTCTCTCATGGGAAAAGGTAGGGAAGAAGCGAGACAATCGTTTCGTAAATTGTTGGATCCCAAAAAGATTCCAGAAGCAATTGATTGAAACAAACTGTATATATATATAAAAGAAAAGAACAGTTTCTATATATATAAATTAAAAAAAAATAAAAATAATTAAAATATATACGAAAAATAAAACAAATGTATGATACAGTTAACTTTAAAAAAGTACTGACGAAAAATAAAAGTCCCATGCATTGCGGAATGTGTAAAGTGTGCAGTTCACCCAAGACACAAATTCGTCAAACGCACTGCCGGTCAGACGAATAAATTGATTAATAATCTACCCGTCAAAATGCATCTGCCAGGACATCAATTCACTGGACCCGACACGAAAAAAAAATAAGAGATTGAATCGAGATCTGACACCTAAATCTTGGAGGAAACCCATCAATAGGGTGGATTCGGCCACTTACACTCACGATCTGTGCTACGCTAAACACCCCGACGTCGAGAATCATAATCGAATCTGCGATAAAGACCTGTTGACGACGTTGAAAAATATATCGAATCCCACTAGGAGAGAGAGACTCGAACGTCCGTTGGTCGGTAAAGTGATCGGTACCAAACGTCGATTCGGATGGGGTCATAAAAAAAAATGTCCAGAAAACATTATTAATGATTGCATTGGCGAACGAACTGCACAAGCCCGTCACGCCAAAATATCGAAGGAGAAGGGTGTTCGTGAAGGGTCTGGATCAGATCTGGTCGGCCGATCTGGTCGACATGAAATTGCATTTGAAACTGAACAAGGGCATTAAATACATACTGACGGTCATAGACGTGTTTTCAAAATGCGGATGGATGAGACCACTGAAGAACAAATCGGGAGCTTGCGTGGCCGAGACTCCGAAGAGCATATTCGCATCGTCTTCTCGAAAACCGGATAAATTCTGGATGGACAAGGGAAAGGAATTTTACAATAGTCACGTTCGTCCGTTGGTCGACCTCTATTCCGTCGAAAACGAATGGAAAACTAACGTGATCGAACTTTGAAATAGAACCATGAAGGAAAACACGTACAAGTATTTCACGGCCAATAAGACTAAGAATATATCGATGTTCTAGATGAACTGGTTGAAGAATACAATAACACACGACACAGATCTATCAAGATGACGCCTGCAGAAGCTAGCGATCCTCGAAACGAAAAATGCGTCTTCGCAAATCTCTATCCCGGAATGATTAAGATCAAGAACAAGTTCAAACAACCGAAGTTTGCAGTCGGCGATCGAGTGAGAATCACTTATTATAAGTCACTCTTGAGAAAGGTTACACTCCTCGATGAACAAAGGAAATCTATAAGATCGTTAGAATATTTTACATGGATCCGGTGGCTAACAAAATAGAAGGGTTAGAGGATGATGAAGATGACAGCAGAGCAATCATTGGAACATTTTACGAACAAGAATGGCAGAAGACGGCATTTTGAAGAACCAACCCTTCACTATTTTTTTACGCATATATAGTAAAAGGAAAAAAAGAATAAATAAAAATAATAATTAAAAAAAAACATTTAATAATAAAAAAAAGTGAATTAACACAGACAAAAAAAAAACATGACGAATATATTAGATATAACCGAAGGTATATTGAGAGATGAAGGCATTCAATAATACGAAGTTCACGAGTATGAACCCGTGACTGGAACCAGTCTGAACAATGCCGGTGAAATAAGAATCAACGTCGAGACTCAAGATCTGTTCGTTCATCCCAGCGAAAGTTACATAGTGATACAGGGACGTCCCACCAAGGAACACGGAAGCGATTATGCCGACGACGACGTGGTCACTCTAGCCAGTAATGACATGATGCATCTGTTCCGTAATATAAAATACATGCTCTCAGGACAAGAGATAGATTCCGTGTTTCATCTCAGACAAGCCACCATGATGTACGGACTCTTTACGTATCCGGACGATTTTTCGAAATCTAAAGGACTCAATCAATTGTGGGTAAAAGACACCGTCGCCGACATGAATGCAGCCAATACCGGTGCCGCCGCGAAATTTGACCACGTCGTCAAGATGTCCAGACCCAGAGGAACGTTTTCGTTCAGGATACCTCTGAAAGACATATTCGGATTCACGGAAGATTACAATAAGATTCTCTATGGATCCAAACACAAAATGACGTTGATTCGAAAAGGAAATGATGAAGCCATCATGAGACCTCCCGCGAATGATGCGGGTAAGATACATCTGAACAAGATATCTTGGTTCGTTCTACACGTGTTGCCTTCACTCGTGGTGAAAGTACATCTCTACAAGATCATAGAATCGAAGAGTAAATTGCCGGTGGGATTTAAAATGAGACAGTGTGACAGGGCTAGTATTCTACTGCCCAGCAATCATTTATATTGGGGATTGACCGTGAAATCTGCTTCTGAAAGACCGTGACTCATGGTAGTGGCATTTCAAACCGATAGGGACGGGTCTCAAGAGAAAAATCCTTCCCTGTTCGATCATTGTAACTTTCTAAACGCCACAAGATATCCGGCCATCGATTACAACACCTCTTTCAATAAGCACGATTTCTGCAGACTATACGGCGACGCCGCGGATTTCAGAAAGAAATCGACTGGACGATTTGATGAGCAATCCTAACATCACTCCCACCAAATACAAATCGATGTATCCCCTGTTCATATTTGATGTCAGTAAACACAGCGAGCGACTCGAGAGTAGCATCTTAGACATTCAGATCAAGATGCAATTCGACAGGAACGTGCCAAAGAGAACCGAGGCTTTCGCTCTAGTCCTGTCAGATGGAGAGTTAGAATTCGAATCAGATGGAAAAAAATGTCCCTCGTTCGATGAAAAAAAAAAATAATTTAAAAAAATTAAAATACCAAAAAAAATGTAATAAATAAAAATACCCCCAAAAAATAAATATATCAAAATCCCACTATATGTTTTTGGGGGAGTTGTCTCCCCTACATCACAAAAAGGTGATTATTTCAAATTTTTTTGTTGCTTTCACTGTTTGTTCAGAGGATCGAGTTCGATCAACAGAGAGGAACGGAAGTGGCGGCTTGGAGATTATTGGTTTTCGTCTTGAAATTGATCCTGTCTCCCATCTGCACCCTGAAAGGCGTGCCGAAGAGGCTGGTGTTCGAGTATTGATCCTCCATCTTTTCGACGCTAAACCTCTTATAGGTTTGCACACCATTCACCACGAGATTGATGACCACTCTATTTTTCAAGTAGGTAGAAGTCAGACTAAATCGAATGATATCGCCTCCCACCGGCATGGGATATCCTATCAGACCGTGTGACGTTCCGTTACCTCCGTTTCCAAAGGATCATTCGGCTTTTTCTGCATTTAACGCACCGCTCTCCTCGGCCCAGATGGTGACCAATTGTCTGGCGTATTTTATCCTTCCCACGACGGAGATCAGAGGGCAAGCATCCGTCATGTAAGTGGGATCCGGCAGATTTGTGAGTGCGTCTCCTCCCATGTCCAGTTTACCTTCTATGATATTCACCCTTTCTCCAGACCGTATTTTCGTCCAAGTACTATCTGCTGACTGCGCTGGAAGCAAGTTCAGGTTCGTTGTCGAGACCGAATAGATTTTGACCAGCCATGTTGATGCCGGCCTCCATGGTTCCTCCGGATTTTTTGTTCAGATACAATTCGTCGACTTGTGATTTCAGATAGGGTTGAGAATTCTGTAGGGCAGAATCAACGTAGCCTTTGTTGACCGCCGTCGAGTCTTTGTCCACATCGTCGATCTGAGACAGATTCAATATCTTGTTGAATTCCGCATCGCTATCCGATTTATTTTTAGCTCGTCGACGTTATTCTTTCTCAGTTCCAAGTCTATGTATTGTTTGGTCGCCGCATCGTAGGGTTTCGTGGGATTGGGTACGCTGATTACCTTGTTAGAATTCGCGTTCAACTCGGACTGCATCACTTTAGTAAAGTTGCGATCTCTCAGATGTTTACTGAATCTCGCGTGAGCGTCGTCCACATATCTTTTAGTAGCGGTCGAATCTCAAGGATCCGCTACATTCACAACTCATTTAGATTTCAAGTCGAAATCGTCCGTCATGGCTTTATTCACGTAATTATCTCTCACCATCCACCAGAAGTTTTCGCCTCCATTATCGACGTATTTTTTAGTTGCGGCACCTGACGAATCGATCAGTTCGGGAAGATTGTAGATTTTCTTATTGTTTAAGTTTAAAGGTTCTTCTCGAGGTTCGTATCTCCGAACGTATCGTTCATTCAAGTTAGCAATGTCACCACCACCACCAACAACTTCGACCATTCTTCTTTCCTTTCTAGAGGGACTTTCATTATCATCAGCGTGACCAAATTTATCCACTGTTATGTTTTGTTTCGTATTTTTTATTTTTCTTTTAATTAGGAATATAATAAGTTTTCTTTTTTATCATTATTATTTAAATTATAAAGAACTAAACAATTTTATTATATTTTTTTTTATTATAAAAATATTTTATTATATACCTCTCTCTATATATACATATATATCAAAAACACTTTTTTTTCAATGTAAATCATTGAGAATATCCTGAAAGTGATCTTCTTCCGACCAACTCTTGAGAACGTAGAGGCACAAGTGACCTCAAAACACTCGATCCGGCACTTGCACTCGTTCGGTATTGTAAATAACTGGTGTTAAATAGTTTCTTATTTCTATCGGCAGAGAGATTCCGTAACTATCAAAATAATATTTTTCATTCTGATTCGAAAACCACGCGACCCAATGCGTGCCCTCACCTCTGATATCTTCCAGGTTTAAAATTCCACATTCTGAATCGTCGTCTTTTTTTCTCGGCAAAGTATCTCTAGAAAACACACCTCGAAAATGTTTGATTTTAATTCTTTTATCGCCTTCAACAGATCAATATTGGACATGGGTTCGTTGGGTAAGACGACACCTTCTGTGGATGTGTATTTTATTTTCTTCTTATTCATAAATATGTTTTTCTTTGTTTTTGTTTTATTTATTTTTTTTCTATTCTTTTTTTTGTTATTTATAAACTCGCGAGTTTTTTAAATATACAACATTTCGATGTCCTCAATCATACTGCATTCATCATCATCTCGATTTTCTTGTTGAAATGTCGCGGAATAACGTCCGAGTGCGAAAGTGTATATTTTATCCTGGCATATAATTCTCTTATCGTCGTTGGTCGTCAATGCAATCTTATTGATTTCGTTGGTGTACACCTCATGCTTTTCGCTTTGAATCGCAGTCATCTTTTTATACACCGTCGAACCATCAAAAAGACACTCTTTATACTCGTCAAACGCGATGTTTTATTCATCACACACGCTTGATCACCTTTACGTCTCTTGACCTCATTTACATCTCTTGATCTCTTCACTGTCGAGGAGATAAGCGTATAATTTAGGTCTCAAACCCATGAATTAGATGATCTGTCTTCCACCGCTCTCGTCTTTGAATTTACCCAACACCTTTTTATTGACAATCTTTGAAATCTTAGACGGGTGATCCTCAGGATAATTACTTGTGTCGAACCATTCCTTCACGTCTGGCGCTATGTCCTCATAGACATATCCAGTCTCTATCTTGTCCATGTCGGTGAACAATAGTTTGGCTTTAGAATCAAATTTCGCTTTGACGTAATCGTAGTGAAACTCGTACATCAACTGCTTGCTAACGTCTAAGAAGATCGATCCGAGATAACAGGGTTTATCGAACATCAGATGCATCTTTTGCATGGGTACGGCCACTAGATTTTCATCGAATATGATTCTATGTTAATAATTGGGTTTCGAGATTAATTTTATAGACCTCCCTTCGGACGCGATGAGTCGAACGTCAGTTCTATTCCTAATATTTTCCATAGGTTTCCCGTACACGCAATTGTTCATGAGTTTGAAGAAATCTTTTTCGAAGTCACTCTCGGCCTGCATTCTTAAATTCGTGTTGAGATCGATGTATTTTTTCATCCAAGGCTCCTCGTCGAATCGAATGATTCGGTGCAGGTCGATCTATCTCATTCCGCGATCGATGTAACATTTCAGATTCTCACAATAGACCACATACTTGTGTTTATGATTTGAATTGGGAACGAGTTTTTCGACGCCGTTCACTTCCATTCGTTCGGGAGGCAGCGGATAATTGTGGTGTGAATCGTGTAATGTTTCCGGATAGTGCAAATCGACCTCTAAAATACAAGGATAGTGTCTCCAATTTCATTTTTCTTCCGACGTTTCGACCCATTTGAAATTTCCGATCGGTAAAGGATGACTCATGGCCCAACCGTACAAATTATTAGCATCCCAATACTTCATGTATTTACTCGGTTTTTCCGAATCGAAATCGTTTCCCATGTGAGAATTATTAGCTTTAGCATATCTGGTGGAAATCATAGAGACGCCACCCCTCACATCCTTTTCAAACATGAGCAACATGTCGACGTCCGTTAATAATTCCAATCGAACGTCGGTCGTCTTCAAGAGAGCATCCCAAGCAAGTCCGGGTCCCGTGTAATACCAAGCCGGATGCAGTTCGTAATGTCGATGACACACTGATTGAAAATTTTCGAACACATCGGCCAAGAGAAGCACGTCGGTTTTCAAATATAGGTCGTGGTATTCTCTCATGGATTTCATGTCGAATAATCTCCACATTTTTTGCGCGTGTTATTAATCATCGTTGGAAATGTGAGACTGGTATAATTTCAAATAAAAATCTTCTTTAGAAGGTAGAGCGACGTCGTCAAATTTCTCGATATCACTCATGTAATCGTAAGGGTAGACACCTTTTCTCAACATGACGTCCACCAATTCTCGTCGATCATCAAAATGTTTACTCGTGATTTTAAATTTCTCCCTACTCAAACCGTCGACTAATTTTTTTCAGACTGGCCGACATGAATTTATAACTGTCGATGAAACGTATCTCTTTACGGATGGGAATCTCTTTTTCTTCACTCGATCCATCCTCCTTCTTCTTTTTATTCTCCTTCTTCTTTTTGTTCTCTTTACGGATGACACTCTCGATTTCCTCACTCGATCCATCCTTCTACTTTTTATTCTCCTTCTTCTTTTTATTCTCCTCCTTCTTTTATCGACGACCTTCCATTTAGTGAATGAAATGTATTTTTGTCGCTTTGCGCGATGCAGCTCAACCACCCCCACCCAACCCCCCCCCCCCCCCCAGCCCCGCTGACACCCATATTTTTCAAGAACAGGTGACTGTCCTAACCCGAGAAATTGTGAAATATCACCGGAATGAATTCAGCATCTCAAAATCTTAAATTACATTTGCTGTGAGCAGCGCCACGAAACAGACCCGTGTAGTGATCGTGATCTCTAACTTTTTTATTATTTTTAGACTCGTCATCGAATGGTTGTCTATAGATGTGACATTCGGTGGTTTCCTTGAATTCTCGCTCTTGCTCTGGCGTGATGATTATGTCTTTGGGTTTTTTAAATTTGTCGTATACTTCTTGAATTTTCGATTATAACGATTCCACGAATTTTTTAGCCACGTCGTCGTCATCTGAACGTTTACTGTAGACGAATGGACCTGACGATTCAGAATCGTCGAAAGAACATTTCACGTAATAAGAATAGCCCGAAGGTATTTTTCGGCGTAACTCCTTCGCTCATCAGGCTGGTAAGAATTTGTTTTCACGGTCAGACATTCTGATGGTGAATGGCGCTTCCAATCCTTTTTTGTAGTTGTAAAAGTGCATGTAAGTGTTAGGTTTAGGCATTTTCACGGCAACGCTTAACTTTTCGTTGCAGTATTCCTGATGATGCATCACGATTCTTGACGATGGAACGAATGATGATGATGATGATGATGATTTATTCAGCAATATACTAATATACAGAATTGTCACAAGTTTAAAATTGAATAATCAATAAATGTGAGTATACTGCTAGGAGATGGCATAGCCACTGGCTGTCTTCCTGCCATCCCCAGGTAAGGAAATTTCTTATGAAGTCCCGTAAAACATAACATATTTACAGGTGGGTTTGCACGGTGGTTAATAAAGTATGAACAGTTCGTCCGTGGTCCAGGTCAGTATTCAGATTAGAATGGTATAAAAATATGATCAGACAGGGGTTTTTTTTGGTGAGCATACAGGATATGAGATCTGTCGAACAAGAACATGAACACGCCCAGTGACAAAATCGGTGTGGAAAGCAGGATTCACCGCAGTGATTCCTGATCCATGCAAATAAGCAGGCACCCAAGCAAGGCCTCGGCCAATTTATGCCCAGAATGCTCGGGCAGGTCCACGGACAAAGGACACCTGGACTCAGCCCTCGGACTAAGTCCAGGCGTCCACCGGCCCAGGCCCCGCCCACACGCTCTGCGAATTGTACCAAACCTAATGCTCACCGCGTAAGAGAAAATTTGCGTCCCATAGGCCCTCGTTCAGCCTTCCACCACAATTCTACCGTGATATATTCTAAAGGGAATCACAATCTGGGCATCCTGGTCTTGTGCAATATACAATCGATAAATACGATTCCAAGTACATTCTAGTTAATGCTTCTCTAAATTTGTTTTTCGAAATTATATTCCAGAGACTCCTGTCCAAGTCATTCCACATTCGGGTAAAAGTCTGGGCAGGTAAGATTGATGAGAATGTTGTCCTTTTTGCCGTTTTGTCTCGTGTTGGTTTCAAATCTATGGAAATAATTCTCAAATGACAATGGTAGTCTATTAGTGTTCCAGGCATGAACAAAACAGAGGGCCGACAGCTTGAATAGATCTGAAAATTTCAGTATTTTGCTACTTTTGAAGAGGGGATCAGTGTGGCTGTTATTTTTTTTTTCTATTTATGATTCTTATTGCACGTTTTTGTAAAATATACGGCTTGTGCTACCCGCATATCCCCATATCTCTATTCCATAGGTCAAGTGACTGTGGATGAGGGCATAGTAGAGTGACGTCATTGCTCTTGGGGTCAGTGTATTTTTTAATTCATTAAGACAGTAGATAGCCGGAGACATTTTCTTGCAGACAGATTCAATATGCGTTTTGAAAGACAGGTTCTCGTCAATGTTCACTGCAAGAAATTTGACCGATTTTTCTTGATATAGATTACCAACACATGTCAAATTTTGTCCATTTAGTTTCAATCGTATTCGATTAGATTTGTGATCGTTGCCTTGGGGGTGGAGTAACATATATTTACTTTTCTTAGCTTTTATTTTAAGTTTGTTGCAACAGCACCATTTATACAGACTACCCATTTCTTTATTTACTTCTATTTCAAGATTTTTCATATCGTGCCCGGCCGTATGGGAACTTGTGTCATCGGCAAACAACATAATTTTCAAGTTTGAAGCAGCGCTAATATCGTTTACATAGATTAGAAAGAGTATCGGTCCGAGTACAGATCCTTGGGGGACCCCGTATATTGATGTGCAGAAGGAAGACTTAGTTGAGATGTAGCTAACATATTGTCGTCTGTTGCATAAATAACTTTCAAACCAAGAATTACCTATTCCTCGGATGCCATAGAATTGCATTTTAAACAGAAGAATGTCATGGCTAATTGAGTCAAAGCTTTTGATAAGTCAATGAATGTTGTTAATGGTGAGTCTTTAGTTTGTTTATCGTTTTCCTCAGCTACAATCTTCAATAGCTGCAAGATAGGATGAATGGTTGTATGGTACTTTCTAAACCCATACTGGTTATTGCTGAGAATTTCAAAAGTGTCAAGAAAGGAAAGTAATCGTTTGGCCATAAGCTTTTCTAATAATTTTGAGAAGACGGGTAAAATGCTAATAGGTCGGTAATTGTTGAATTCTTGGGCGTCGCCATTCTTGAATACAGGAATAATCGTTGACGTTTTCATGTGATCGGGGAAAACTCCAGTTGAGAATGAAAGATTAAAAATATAATTCAGTGGGGCTACGAGGTGTAGTATTGTTTCCTTCATTAAGCGCGTAGAGAGACCGTTCGCATCAGAAGTGTTTTTGCATTTAATTTTGTTTCACATACCAATGATTTCTTCGGTTGTCGGGGAAACGAAAAAGCAATTTGGGAAATTTCCATTCAGGTATGACATGTAATTTGAATTTTCTTCTGTCGAAATCTCGTCATTAATTTTCTGACCAACGTTATCAAAGAAATTATTAAACTCATTAGCTATGCTCTCAGGATCGTTTACAGTTATATCATTATGTTTGAAGGTTGTGGGGAGATGTGATTTTGTTTTCGATCTTCGAATTAGATTTCTGAGGATATCCCACGTGTTTTTCGAGTTTCGTTTGTTTTCTTCGAGAATTGTTTCATAGTAAAGGTTCTTGGAATTTCGCCTAACTTTATTAAAAATACTGTAATATTGTTTATAGGCTTGTCTGTTTTGTTCCGTCGGATGTTTTAATTTTTTTATGTATAGTCTGTTTTTGTAAGCGATGAATTCAACATACCCGTTGTCATCCATGGTTCACGTTTGACAAATCTTTTTGTGTTGCGTGTGTACACTAATGGGAAAGCTTTTTCGAAGACTTCTAAATAAATATGCATAAACCTGTCATAAGCTTGGTTTGTGCAAGGGCAGTTGTATACCGTACCAAAATCACTGGCTTCCAGGTAGGTTTTAAAGAGGTTAATATTAGCATGAGAGAAAATTCTTTTTTTGGTTCTTTCCTGTCCTAATTTCTGGTTTTTTTTACCGGTGGACGATAAAGGTGCCGAAGTGGTCAGATATATCGGCAAGTAGAATTCCAGCTCTATAGTCTGACGGATTATTTGTAAGGATGTGATCAATCAATGTCGCCGAGTGTTCGGTGACTCTCGTTGGTCTCGTTATGACAGGGCTGAATCCATTATGGAATGCATTTTCAACGTATGAATTTGTTTGAGTGTGGTGGCGAAAATTGAGTAAGTCTATGTTAACGTCCCCGAATATATATGAGGTCTTATGTCCTGAGTTTAGTTTGATCATGAGATTATTATTTTTTTCTAAAAAGGCGTTTACGTCGGCTAGGGGTGCAGTATTAGGTCGATATATACACCCAATTACTATTGAATGTTTAGTGTTGGGATTAAGTTCAATGACGAGGGATTCAAAAATGTGTTCACTAAAGTCTGTTAAGTCCTCTCTTATGGAGAATGGGATATTGTCTTTTATATAGATACCCACACCCCCGCGTCCGTCATCTGTTCGGGTTCTGTATTGGAGGGGTTGATACCCGTCTAGATTGAAGTTCGTTAGCTCATTTATTTTGAAAATTTCCGTGAGTCCAATTACATCGAATGTATTTTACCCGTCATTTATTTCTCTAAGTAAGTTTTTAAGGGAATCAAAGCTTGAACTTAGGCTCCGACAGTTTAAATTAAATATGGATGTACCGACTTTTGTAGTCGAGACTTCCCGTTGGAACTGTTGCGGGGTATAGTAATTACGGGAATGGTCATGTATAGTGAGTGGGGTATCGGAGTTATCTGGTATACCCACGTGGGTTACGTCATTTAGGATAGATAGAAAGTCATATTTGGGGTTTTCCTGTATCTCACCGATATTTCCATTAAGTGCCGCCATTTTGTGGATAATTTAGTGTAGCCTGGACCACGGGCGCAAAGTGCAAATTTGTAAGAATTGAAGTACAGTACAACATTTCTGAAGATACATAACAAAATAATATGCATGTACAACATAAATTTTCACATGATTTCAAATCCATGGTTGGCATATCTGCCACAGTCGGTGTAGTGGTTTTGTCTGATGAAGTGGCACAGCTCATTCGTTTTTGTTTCGGTATGTGAGAGACCAAATAAAATTGTCTGGGACAACTTTTCGTATTGCATTCCTGCACAAACAGATAGGCATATTTCGCAAAAGTGTTTCGAATGAGGGAGTGTACCCCCTTCACCCGCGAGTGGAAAAATGAAGAAAAATTTAAACAACGAGTGCACATATATAGGAGGAAAGAGGATCGAATAAAGCAGTCGATGTTATGTTGCCCTTGAGAGTCCTTGAGTACGAGTGAGCTGTGTCTCTTCAATACAATCACTAGAATCTGCGACACAGAAAAAGCTCGATAATTTACTGGAGGTCCATCGTCACGATGTTCATACTGCGTGTTTGACCCAAAAAAGTTTGTGGTCCATCTGGCCTGATAACCCGTGTGTTGTCGCAAAGTGAAACGAAAGATTAGTCCGTGGTATACGGATTGGTGGAGCGTTTCCGACATGCAAGGAGGCCAAGTACAAAATTATATCAGAATAGCATAATTTTGCGAGGTTGATAATCTGAATAAGCAAATCGAATAAAAATACATGGTTTCAACTTGGTGCAGCGTCAATTTTTCACAAGACTGTGTGAATATTGTGTGGATATACAATTTCGGAAAAAAAAATTCTTTCAACTAGGATGGCAGGTAAGGTGGACCACAAGTTATATGCCACAATTGTCTAACATGGATAATAAATTTGTAATAGAAGATATGGAATGCTTTAGGAGAAATCGGAAAGGGCGCCCAAAACCCGCCTCACAGGTGGGTTTGGGGTAGCTTGTGGGCTTTAGTGCCAATTTTAAAAAGGAAAATATGTGAATTCGAAATCTTGCACAAATCTCACCCTAAGGGCAAATTTTGGGCCTTCGACCTCAAACCATAGATTAAAAAAGTTTTTATGCTAAAGTCACAAAGTTTCGTGGAAAGCTTTAGCCGTTTTTGATTTACACTGTCAGTTAGAAAATATTAACTCTGTGGGTAATGGAAATTTTTCTTCTCTCTTTTCATTTTTTTTTTTTTTTTGGAGTGGGTTAATTTTCGAAAAAATAATAAAATAATAAAGATAAAAAAAGAGAAGAAAGTGGCTAATAGCACGCGTGGTGGTGCCATTAATAGGCGCGCAAAATTTCGTGGCCATAGCTTCAGCCGTTTTCGAGAAGCCCTGTCACACATAGACCGACAAACAAACGGACAGACAGACAGGCAGACTTTTGCTAAGTTTTAGTGAGATTTGTTGGAAAACATAATGTTCAATACAAAGTAAAACTGAAAAACAGAATGATCACCGATTACAAAATATCAGAATTTAAGTACATGAGACTATATAATGGTTAGAAGATGTATAAAGCCATCAATAACCAATCGTTTATATTATTGTGCACCTTAATTGGTTCATGTTCATTGAGAATTGTTTTACTAAGTACTTTCGCTCTGGTCGGGTTGGAGGGGACGGGGGTAGGGTGGTGTGTGTGTGTGGGGGAGGGGGGGTAGGGGGGTGTTCGGGGCTTCAAGCAACCTGTTACCAACAGAGGTTTGGATCACTTTTAGTACATGAGGCTATATAATGGTTACAAGATATATAAAGTCATCAATAAACAATCGTTTATGTTCTTGTGCACATTAATTAGTTCATGTTCATTAAGAATCGTTTTACTAAGTACTTTCGCTCTGGTCGGGTTGAAGGGGAGGGGGAGGGGGTCCAAGCGTTCTAATCGAAAGTTCCAGCATCCTCTAACGAATTTAACAGTGACAGAACTGGTGTGTGTGTGTGTGGGGGGGGGGGGGGTGGTTGGAGTTATATATTGGTTTCATGCGACTTGATTTCAATCGATGTGTAGATCACTTTTGGTGAATGTGCCCATTTAATGGTCACAAGAAGTATAAAGTCATCAGTAACCAGTCGTTTATGTTCTTGTGCACATTAATTAGCCCATGTTCATTAAGAATTGTTTTTACTAATTACTTTCAGTACGAAAGTCGAGTGTTCGGGTCGAAAGTTCCGGCATCTTCCGACGAATTTAACAGTGACGGAAGAGGTTGGTGCGGGGGGGGGGGGGGGGGATTTAAGTTATATATTGGTTTCATGCAACTTTATTTCAGCCGATGTTTAGGCGATGATAAACGTACACCATGGTAGAAAGGGGAATAGGGGTAAAATTATATTATGATTTCAAATGACTAGATTTCAGTGGGGATTTAGATCACTTTCAGTAGAAATGGCAATCTAATGAACTTACATACTGGTGGAGAGGGCAATGGGGATACATTTATATAATAATTTCAAGTAACATGGGTTCAGTGAGGACTTAGATCACTTCCAGTGGATATGACAACATAATGAACTTACACGATGGCAGAAAGGGATGGGAGTAAATTCGATTATTAAAGTGATTAAATCTGGTAACTCCAATGAGTGCATCAGTAATTGTTTTGGAAGAATTGACCGGGAGTTCCTCTGTGGGAACTCAGGAAGTGTAGCCGTGCTTTTCCCCTGTGATAGACAAGCTCTGCTTTACTGGTAAAATAGGACCTCGAAACCAACGCCTATGGTGGTGGTCCTCTAGGGTGGGCAATGCGTACATGTATAAATATATAATTCATGCAGCTGAGACAAATAAATCTCTCGCTCTTACGTTTCGAAGTCTTCTTCGACAACAATTTACTCATACTTTTAATCCAGCAATAATGTTGATTCTCACCTCAGAAATTAACAACAAATTAACAATATTTTTTTCTCTCTTTATGCGAAGTCAGACTGAGAGGATAGACTATTCCTTTTTTATCGTCTTCGTCGTATTCCAAGACGTTCACAGCCACGGAGAGATTTAGCTTTTCGAAAAACTTGATGTCTTCCAATCGCATCGGGAAAGGCATTCCCGCCCAATCGAGATTTTTACAAGTCTCCACATACTTGGAAACTCTGTCAGCATTCTTTTCT
This sequence comes from Pictodentalium vernedei, assembly GCA_031216915.1. Classification (NCBI taxonomy): domain Eukaryota; kingdom Metazoa; phylum Mollusca; class Scaphopoda; order Dentaliida; family Dentaliidae; genus Pictodentalium; species Pictodentalium vernedei. The sequence goes on from CM062293.1 coordinate 363,840,471, forward strand.
ACGAGATATAAGGCCGATGTGATCGCCCGTTTGAAACACTCGCTATCCTCTTCATTTTTCACGTTAATCAAAGTGTTTTTTATAATATAGGGAACGAGGCAATTATATATAGGAAGACGTTCTCAAATGATCATGTCTTTCCACGTGAAACTCGAGATTCAATATCTTCTCGAACGTCCAACTACTTCCCTTGTTTTGATAAGTAGCCAGAGATTCCAACATCTTGTCTTTCATCACTCCGTAAACGTCGGATAATTCGTCGTCTCCGAACACAGTCTCCATTTTGGATTGAACATAGGCATCTTGCACCACGCTCTCACCCGTTTTCCCGTCGACCCTTTTCATCAAACAATGCAAGATCATTTTTATTTTTAAACCTCTATCTAGATGGTTTCGAAATATATCCAACACTCCACCCTTCGCCCGTTCCATGGACGATTCTGGATCGAGATTTGCGAGACCGAGAATCGCGTCGAAAGGTTAAAAATATCCTTTAATGGCGACATCCCGCTCAATTGGAATCAACGATTTCTCCACCGCACTGAATATGATCCGTTGTTCTCTTTCAGCGCTCTCAAGACTTCGCCAAGTGGTTTCTTTCTAACGAATCGCCATCTCGAACCTCGTCGCTTTTAATTTTTTTTCATTTTCAGTCTCTTTCGAAACCTGTGGCTTCACTTTTCGTTTAATAGTCTTCTTATTAATTTCCACGGTCGTTTGTCGAGTTTGTTTCGTCTTCTCATCATTTCTCGCCACGATTCGAGTTTTCGCCTCCGTCGCAGGCCTTTCACTCACCCCCTTCCCATAGAGTAAATGATGGATGCATTCTTCTTTCTTCATTCGTTTGACACCTTTCAAATTCGATGACTGACGCACCTTGGCATGTAAATTAACCAATGTTTGTTCATAAGTCTCAGCAAGCACAAGTTAATTAATTCTCTTCTGGTCTTTTTACCACCGCCGCGATTTTTAATTGCTGGATTTCTACAGTACAGTTTTAACTGGGGTACAGTAGAGAAATATAACTTTTCCTCGTTGGCCGTTTTTGTTTTTGGCATTATATATATTAAAACTTCTTATTTTAATATATATTATTTGGAGTTTTTTTTTGTTTAGTAAAAAAATGGATTTGCGAATTTTTTAAACATCTTATTTTAATATATATATATATATATTTTTTAACACTAAATGCCAATATTTTTTCTAGAGAGATTCAATTTAACTTTCTGAAACATGAATTTGTTTTCAAGCTTGATTCAATTTTGTGTAACGAAAACACAAATGATTGCGTACTGTAGTAAAAGAAACCAGTTCGCTGTTTTTTTTTCTCACGGTAATAGAGATCGCGACAAATTCATTCAACTTTTATTGAAGCACCCGAATCAATCGCACAGTGGTCACTCATTCAAGGATTAGCCGGGCTCAACGTTGATTAACTTCGTTGATCTAATGAGAACCGGACTCGCTTCGCCAGTGTTCCCCACTGATAGATCATTTCCCATTTTCTTACAGTATCCCACTAAGTTAGCATGTAATATGATTACATCGTTGTGGGTGTATTAACCAATGAACGGTCATGTTTTGTGACCTAGGGCTGAATAATACACCGACAATAATCGTCAAAGCTGACCCTTATTAATTCAATAAACCTATACTGGTGGTATATTTATTGCCACTGTCCACCATTTTGTTTTTATCGCAGCCTGAATTCTGCTAATAGGCACTTCAGAAAGTTTGTTTTCAGTTCAAAGCGTGGAAAACCAGGCAGAATTGCAAATGCGCCCAAAAATGTCTGAGGAAATAAATAAATAATCTTTTCTTGGCTGTAGGTGGGATACTTGCTTACTCCCCTTGTATTGCATCAATGCTCGTCTGTTTTTATAAACAAATTAATGTCGATAGCATCTAACGAAAACACGAGCTCCTTCCAATGAGGGGGCATACGCTATCTTTTTGAGAAAAGATGATATAAATAATGAATATTGAATGGCGATTTTTGTGAATTGCGCTGGAAAGTGTTTAGCCATTGCCTTGGGTAAAGGGTTAAAAATCACTAAATACCTGCTACAAATGGCAAGAGCTACAAATAAAATGCCTCGAAATCTACTACCATAGGGAACGAAATTTCCAACTGTTGGCGCTTTGAGACATAAAATGTCGTAACTGTTGAAGTGTTTTATCTATATTGTGTTGGAGGTTACACCCCCTACCTACTTCACCCATCCATGTCGTCATGTCCCCGCTTATGCGCAACGAAAATATGGGTGTCCGTGAATAGACAACACGTAGGCACTTAGATCGACGTAAGGACCAATGGTAATTTACTCCTCCAACCCCAACCTCTTACGGGACATCCTTATAGATTGGCAAAGCAGTAGAAAGTCAAAGAATTATTATAAAACTTAATATGGTCTCGTCCATTTCGCCTCATAGAATAGCGTATAAGACGATACCAGAACGCGTAACGCAGAACCTTTATGTTACGTGGAGGTAAAAGCCAACAGATCGAATAACGACTCCAGAGGGTAAAAGTTATAGCTTACCTTATGCTTGTTGGAAATATTTCCACTGTATAGATAACAACAAAACTCATGCAGGTATTTGCACATATTACGGCAATGAGATTACATGCCATTCCAATGAAATTTAATATAGTTAGCGTTCCTAAAATAAAAAGACAAGACGAGAAGTACAAGGTATTCACAATACCGTAATCAAAAATGCTAGTCATAGTTTATTGCCAAGCATTCTTCATGCATGTATTATCCCACGAGAGCTCGGTGGCCATTGGTCGATTGTTGGACTTCTATGCTAGAGGTCCCGAGTTCGATCCCCGTCCGGGTTGACACGCGTTGTGTCCGTGGGCAAGGCACAATACCCCGGTTGCACACATGGAGGCACGATGACGCTGTGTATTAAGGCGTACTGCAATCGGTAGTGCACATGTATTCAGCCGCTGTAGCCCCTTGAGCGGAGCTTGAACATAATTAGAATGCTGAGGAGCTGGCAGTTGCACGTCGATGCTTGGTGGTTCTCTCCGGGTACCCCGGCTTCCTTCACCCGTAAAACTGTCACGGTAACGATTAGCCAGTGTGCATAAGTATGTGACCTTAAACCCCAATAAATAAATTATCCCACGCTGCATAGTGGATCCAGCGGCACAGCCAGGGGCGAGTGAGTTTGGAGATGGAATCGTCAATATTAAAAACATTCATGACTGACAACTTTAGAACTGGTTTATATTCTCTCACCCTGAAATTTATTATTCCAGCGATGCGCTCTAGTTGGCGTATAATGATTACTGTGTTGCCCGATAAGTACCCTATCTAGACGTTCACCTTTTGGGATATACACTCTTACCCCAGCATCAGGTTAAATAAAGTGGGAGAAAATATACCATTGGGAGAAGAACAATGTTTTTGCCCCCTGTTCCAACATTGTTTCTGCTTCATGAGGACCAGGGGTGAACAAGATTCTTAACTCTTTGAGCCCAAGAGACCGCTTTTAACAATCCAGAACCATGATACGTCATATTTTCATTTAGTAGGATGGTTGCTCGGTTAAAGTCTAGGGTAAACCAATCAATATTTTTAACGTGCAGGCCCAAGGCTGCACGTTGATATATATATATATATATATATATCGGTTTACCCCTAAATAATAAATATGAACTCTTTCTAATTGTTCCCACTGAACTGGCATGAATGACCCAACCAGAATCAGCCCAAAGTCTCCCATCTTTCCGATCAGCTCTCAAATCACATTTGTTCCAGCGGGTATATAACTTACGATGAAGACAGCTGATTGTGATTCATCCGCTTGGAGACAGTCAGTGAAATAAGAAATGCAGAGTGATATATATATAAAGTTTGTTTCTGTGTTAAGCCCAAGAGCTCTATGAGTATTTCTGCTTTAAACTACATTTATTATTATTTATTAAATTTGTGAAAGCGAATGTACTGACGACTACTGATAAAACCAAGTTGGTATTGAAAACTACGGAAGCAGCCCAGTGTTAAAGGACATTAATGAAGTGTAGTACGATAGGTTAGTGATAGTGGATTTAGTGCCGTAGTAGGCTGCTGATATAATATATATCATATCCAGGGCAAATGACCCCAAGGTGCCCTGAAATTTGCCATGCATATATTTTGTGCAGATCTATTTTGTTTTTTTATATACTATTCAAAAACAGTAGGGCATATTTGATAAAAGTGAGATTTTTGAAGAAATATATTTATATTTTCAGCAAAAAGACAGTTGAGGCATTGCATTGTGGCATCTGGTGAATAATTTCAGCGTTAGCGGGGTGTCTGACACGCATACATTCCACGCAGCGAGCTGTAGAAGACATTGACGGTCAGCCAGAGAATTATTACCACATTCAGTCCAAGACCTTAATACCTTGTAAATCCTCTTGCGAGACAAGCGCGGATACGACGTGACATACTCCTCACCAAACCTCCAATATCAGCTTGACTGATGTTATTCCATTCTTCCGGCAGTACAGCGGCGAGTCCCTGGACATTGGTAGGGGGCTGTTGGCGTTGTAAGAGGCGCCTGTCAAGCATATCCCAGGCGTGCTCAATTGGAGAATGGTCTGGACTTGGTGCTGCCAAGGCAGTGTAGTGATGTTCTACTCCTGGAGGAACTCTGTAGCGACTCTGTGTGCTCTTGCATTGCCATCTTGGAAAATGAATCGACGGCCGTGCCGTCGCGCAAATGGCACCACATGAGCTGCTAACATGTTGTCACGGTAGTACTGTCCCGTGACACGCCCAACCGACCCACGACCAGAGCGATCGTGATGCGTAACGGTTATGTCATGGTATCGTTCGTTCCGCCGCCGCCACACTCTGTTTCGCCTGTCGCGGAAGTCGAGAGTGAACCTCTATTCATTGGAAAACATGACGTCGCTCCACACCAATTACGCCTTGCTGCGATGTGACGTTCAGTCAAACGTGGAATTATTCGAGGTCGTGTAGCGTACACATTCCAGCTGTGTTGGCAATTTCGAATAGTCTACCACTGACTCGCACATATGTCGCACGGCGCAGCTGCTGTCCAATTTCTGAGGCACTTTGATGGCGGTTACGTAATGTTATGGTTCGGATGAAACGATCCTGGTTAGCCGGTGCCGCCCTTGGACGACGTATGTCATCAACATTTCTTTTCTGGCGTTAGCGTGACCACAACCTGCTGATCAACGATTGAGTAATGTTGAGAATTTGCGCCACAGTAGTCTGTCTGTTGCCAGCGTCCAACATGCCAACGGCACATAAACGTTCGTCACATGTCAGTCTTCGCGTGCCTCAACATTTACGATTCGACAAGAAACTATTGGTGAATGAGTTTATACCAAGAAAAGAACGATGAGACCTCCGAAAAAACCCGTCCAGTACAAATAAAACTTTCAAAACGTACCCCACAGGTATTAACGCGGACCTCGTGCGAAAAACCTGCATGAAGTTTTCGTTGGCCGGTAGCATTCATGATCTACACTAAACTCGGTAACACATTGATGTGTCCAATCACGCGTATCCAATGCCATTTTCCAAAAATATCAACGTCAGTTTGGATATCTCCTAATTTTTTGGAATAGTATATCTTAAAAGAAGCCAATTTTCAATAAACTGGCTTTGTGAAAGTTAGTAAACAATAGAACATTCACATGTTTTGTGTGTATGCTATGGCCCAGTCTAATTATTCTACCCATCGTCTAAAGCAGGGCTACCTTGAACTTGTAAATATAAAAAAACATTTCACTCAGTTCTAAACGTTAAGAAATAATATTTTGAGTGATTTGTTAGAACTTGGGGACTGGTGAACGCGTGTATGGTGAAATCACATAAAGTGAGTATGCTTGTCCGATTGTTCACTTATGTTTATTGACAAGAGGTCTGTTAAAATAACAAAATACACCACTGACACATTCAACATGCTATGATTATTTATTTGATTTATTTTATGAAAAAAAAACAATAATCGAAGGTGGACAAGCTGTCAGCAATATGACCACCGGTGTACCTAGAGAGATTGATAGTAATCTCGTCATTCGGTAATTGTGGGATGAAGGATACATTTATTATCAGATCATGCAACCCATCATTGGAATCATGGCTGATAATGTTCGTCAACGGAAGTGATTTACAGGAAAGATAGCGCCACTTAATTCCCTACAGCTGCTCGTAACTTTAACGCTATAAGTCATAGCAATTGAAATTTCGAAATGAATATATAGAATATAGCCATAGTAGTTTGGTGTACGAAATGTTCACCACAAGTAGTGAAGTGGTGTTAACTGCGAGCCTTCGGAGTGCGGTTAACACCACTTCACCCCGAGTTGTGAACATTTCGTACATCAAGCTACTTTGGGTATATTTTATTCATACCACGATCGTCAGATTATTAAGAGACGCTATTATTTTTTTCTCGATTTTACTGAGCAGCAGCCGTACATACGTGCGAATTTGTTTTTGTTTACATGAGACTCGGTGGGCGGTACTTCCGCTCTCAATTTTATCACCCAAACTAAGTAAAAAAAAACAGGACCTCTCTCATTTTAATAACATAATAACATACTATTTCGAGTTATGGATGCTTTATTAACATAAAACAATGCATGTTTGTTAAATGTTGGTGCTTTACGGGGTAAGCTAATTTAAAAACGTAATAATTGCCTCTTTCATTTCACTCTTCGCGAGGCGACATGCGATAAATTTAGACAAGTTCGCATTCAGGTCGACGTCACCAAAGGTCAGCATGGATGAATGAAGTTCCACTTTAGGTGAAATCCCATTGCTGGCGTGCTCACCGCGGTTGATGTATAAAGCAAACATTTATGTCATAGGCATTTCATATATAGCAGAATAGGTAACCATGGTATAAAATAATTTATACCATCGATATGCGCATCATCATTTATCAAAGTTCAGGCATTTCCTTACAGTAGTATAAAAAATACAGAAGTTGCTTTCTATATCTTTTTCCCAATTTGTTTCAACGTTTGACTATTATTCTCCGCTGAAACCCGCTTAAAAATAAGAAAACGGTATTTTCACCATCTTTTGATTTTCTGTATAGTTTTTCTGTTCATTATACCAACAATGTGCGCATCGTGATATATAATACATACATTGCCCTTTAAAAAGTCTAGGAGGTGAGATGTGCTAATTCTTTTCCTGGTAAAAATGAAAACTTGAAAATTACTGTAAAAACGCATTCGCCAAACAAGGAACCAGAGTGTTCGCTTGGTGTTGGTCGGGATGGTACTGGTAGATATTCTTAATGACGGATTATCTCTGAACTTGTTGCTTTTAACCCTTTACCTATCGAATCGCCCGCATCCGCCCGCGTAATATGCAAATTGAGCAGTTGAAAAAATTAAATTTTTCAAAATATTTCAACAAAACCATATCATGTGACCCCTCATTGAAACGAGCTCATTGAGCTCGTAACAATGAGGGGTCACATGATACGGTTTTGTGGAAATATTTTGAAAAATTAAAACAAAATATATTTAAAATAATAAATTTTTATATCGTCTGCGTTGGGTAAAGGGTTAATCAGCTTGCCATACAAAAGCAAGTTTCCGTTTGTTACTTTTAATATGCGAAAACATCAGAAAGCTATGAGAGCTGTCTGTTGTTTTCGTTTATTAAAAGTAACAAATGGAAAATTGGCTTTATTTTCTATGGAAGTCATACCCGTTTTCTCAAAAATTACTTGCTTCAAAATTGGACCTTCTTCACTCGTCAATAATTCCAAGGGAGATAACCTGATCGAAAGTCGATTTTCATGACGATATATGTCAAGGATGGTCGAACTCGTTGCAAAGAGGGTCACTCGATATCGTTTTGTGAAAATTTGGGGGAAAAAAATCCTAAATTGTTAACACTTATTTATTTATTAGTGCTTAATGCCACTTCAGTAGATAATGCTATGGCGTGGCGAGAAAACGGTAGATAGTAAACATGTCGAGTAAAAAGTAAAATAGGTTGAATAAAAGTATGAAAAAATTCCAATAGAAGTGGCAAAGAGAGTGTGGTATGAACAGTTACAATAAGGAATGATGATACATGAAACGCGAATACCTTATAGATCAAATAATTGGGTTTGAGACTTGAAGAGTCTAGTTTGAAAAAAAATAAAGACCAGTTTTAAAAATTTAATAAAAAGGTTAATTTTAGAAATGAGAGAATCTTGTGCGGGCTCGGATGATAAAAAAAATCTCTTAGAGATCCTACAGTGAAACACTGCCCTCTGGCATGATTAAAATCAGTGCCCCACTGTCAGCCCATGTTGACAAGAAACACATTCTGGTCGCATAGTACCCTCTAACAAAAAGGAATGTGTTAGTATTGTATGACCGATATGACATTGTGTCAGAATGACATGAACTGTTAACATAAAAATACTTATAACATTTTTGATACCGTGGGTGTTAGGGAAACATTAACACTTACGCAGAATCCATTCACGTTTATAGAGTGTTTTCAAATAGTTCAGATAACGAATATGGCATTTGATTTATTTTTCCATGAGAATATCGAGCATCTTGCCTTCAACTTTCGAAAGGTGAAAGATCAAGAACACACGCACTCATGTTTGTATTTCAGGCTATCACGCCAGACGATTAATGCTCACTCATTAATAAATTTATTACACGCATGTTCATTGGAATTCTCATTTTCAGCAATACTAAACCATGCAGAAAATGAAAATCTGTTCCGCACGTATGTGCGGAATGGAAATCGTCTATTTTTAAATAGAAGCGAAATTTCACTACAATTTTCAACAAATTATGGAACACAATTGCAATTTGAATCGCTAGCGATAGCTGAACATCCTCCCCTGAGAAAATATGTTTCTATGCGCCAGTAGGCACATAAAATACAGTGGCACCCAGGGGACGAAATAGTAACACGGGTTATCCTAGCACATTTGGTTGGCGATAAAATGTGTTGTTTCCTTTGATAGTTGTCAAATTTACTGCTAATAATTTTGTTTTAGGCGTGAAAGAGTGTAATAAACACAGAACGACACGCGTGTGTGAATGAGATAATCGATATGGCACCTGTGGCCTCTCGTTCTATTATTCCGCGCTGGCACTCGGGACATATCGATTAACCCTTTCACACACGGGTGTCGTTCTGTGTATTTATAGTGAACTAACTAAGACTATTTGTCGAAGAAGGTCTTGAAGATATAGAAAACTAAATAGACTGACCATTAAAATATACAATTAGCGTCGAACATGCTAGTCCAAGTCCACACACAGCATGAAAGAAAATAGCACAGCTCTTTCTAGAAAACCTAAAAACAAATAAATACAAATAAAAGTTGATGTAATTTAAATTCATCAATATATACAACATTGTAATCACCAAAGAGAACTCTTTCTCGATTCCATTAATAATTGGTCACGACACACTTCCCCCAAAAAGGGCTCAAGGATTAAATTATAACCAATCCTCCGGTTCTCTTTTGTGTTTATCATGGCTGACAATTTTCGTCATTGGAAGAGATTGATAGGAAAGTTAGCTCCCCTTGAATTTCTACAGTTGTCAGTAAATTTAATACCAAGGATATGAGGACTTCATATAAAAAATGCAACTTCGAAAAACTAGCAAAGTACGCACCATTTCACAAAATTCGGGCACTTTCCTATGGAATAGTATAAAAATACAGAAGCTGGCTTTTTACAGTTTTTCCCAATCAGTCTGAACGTTTGACTATTATTCTCTGTTTAAACTCATTTGAAAATAAGTAAACGACGAATGTACCATCTTTTGATGTTCTGTAACATTTTGTTTATTCATTACATAATAATGCAACGCAATGTTAACGTCCAGAATCTACCACAGTGCTCTCTGACTGACATCATTACACCGTATCATAGGCGTACACACCCTTTGTTCATTCCATAACATTCTCAGCTCATCTCACCCCAAACAGAGCATACTGCCGGTGCTCCACCGACGGGCACGCAAGGCAAGCGCCTCAACAGGTCCATATTTTACACCTAGGTACGTTAAGGATTGCAAAGTACTGTTGAACATTCTGGTACGTGATTCAATGTCACAGGGTCACACACTCAAACTTCCCTGATCAAACGCCAGCCACTTCTTCTGGAAGTACCCGATGATTCGAAGTTGCATTTTTTATATGATTAACCGGGCTAGACGCTGCTTAACTTTGGTGATCTAACAGGAACCGGCTTCGTTTCGCCAATGTTCCCCACATCAACTGTATGCGCATTGTAATTAATAAAACAGACTCTATCCTCTCTATTATTATAATAGTCTAGGAGGTGAGATTTATTTTGTTTTCCTGGTGAGATTAAAAACTGACAAATTACTGCAAACACACATCCCCTAAACAAAGAGCCAAAGTGGATGCTTACTTAGTTTCCTCGAACCAGCTTGCCATAGAAAGCTAAGTTTCCTTTTGTTACTTTAATAAACGAAAACATCAGACAGCTCTCTAAAAGTTACAAGAGGAAACTTGGCTTTTTTCTTCTGATACCATAGGTGTCTTCCCAACAATTACACTCATGATTGTTAGTTGGACCTTCCTCGATCATCTAATAATTTCAATGAAGATAACTTTATCGAAAGTCGATTTTCGTGACGAGATTATTCAGTGATGTGGGTTGTCCACTCAGAGGCTGCCAACTTGTCGTTGATGTCAAAAGATATGCATACCGCGTTGAAAAGGTTAATCCTGAGCCCACTGAGTGTTTTCAAAAATATGTTTCATCAAATCTAGTCATGGCTGCTGTGAAACAGCCTTGACAAGATTCGATAAAAAAATCATCTAAATATAACTCAGAAATCAATGGTAAAAAAATTCGATGTTAAATGTGCCCAAATTATACTTATTTCACTGGCAAGAGATTTCATCTCCTGAGCAGGAATATCCGTCAGCAGCATGTATGGAGTTAAAGCTTCAGGCGCGGTATCTGCAAAACTGTGACCACAAAAAATACTATTTTATCCAATCAAATCGCGATCAGCACAGACTTATATATTAGTAAGTTGATACTTCATAAATAAAAAATTGGAATATCAAAACTGAATCATGAAACACATACGAAAATAGCATCGCAGATTCGATGTTCTCGCATTCCTCTTCCCGCGGGTGGGGTTCTACTGGCTGTGGGAAGAAAAGCGGGAAGATCATTTCGGCCAGCTCGAGACACTGTCACGATCAAATTGCAACTTTCTGTCTGCTATTATGATCACAATGCTGCAGATTTGTTTCATAAAGGAGATCGGACAATTTCATGTGAGATCCCGATTGGGTGGTGATATTTTGTCAAACAACCTAATACCGATGCTGACGAAGTTTGTTATTATTAACCGCCTTGAACCCTAGCGGCCGTTATTTTTCCGGCCAGGAACATGATACGCCGTAACGTTATTGAATAGGATGTCCGTTCGGTAAACATGGGAGGTAGACCAATCAATATTTTCAGTCCAGAGGCTGCACGTTGAAAATTTTGATTGGTCTACCCAAATAATGAATGTGGACTCTTCTGATTGTTTTTAATGAACTGGCATGGAAGATACCGCCAGAGTTCGCAGGGTTAAGTTTCTAATTCTACTCTAATCTCAAATCTGTGCGCACATTTTTATCTTCCGAAACATAACAGCGACGCGATTTGAGTACAATGGTGGTTCCAAACAGAACTGTTTAGGGATGTTGGTTCAAAACTGCCTCAACGAAATCAAACGCGTATTTTATCCTGTTCTCATTTCAAAATAGTAACTAATTGAGAAATGAAGCTTACTTCATTGTACTTTGTTCTATTCTGGTGCACATAAATGGCGGGCTACATAATAATAATAATAATTCTTTGTCATTCCGCTAATTTGTCGCAATCCTCTAACGAGAAAGCCTGCATTAAAACAGTCCCTCGCCTGGCTATTTCCCTTCCCCCCTGGTAGTCTCCCATCATTCAGTCAAATCAAAAATCTTTCGAATCACGCCCCCCCCCCCCCCCCCCCCCACCCATCGGAGCTTTCTCGATGTCCCTAATTATAAAACCCATTTCCCTCATGTCTTCCCCGTCCACTTATCTTTCATTTTTTCATCCCAAATTTCCAATAGTTTTCTAAAAGAGTCTTGTTCTACCAGGTAAATATTTAGGGCATTCTAAGGTAAAGTATTTCAGGGTCTCCGTTACTCCTAAATTACACATTTGGCAGACCCTTTCCTCGCATTTTCCGATTCTTTACCTTAACTCCAGTGAATTCGATCTCACTTTGAACAACAACACTCCCCATAAGATCCATCAAGGTACTTCCAAAACCTGAGGCATTTTTGTACTGTCCGTCTAAAGAGCTTTTGGTCTTAATTGCATTCCCCTGATAAGGCTACTACCCTGCTTCAGTGCCGCTTCCAGATCTTCAGTCTCAAAGGAGTAATTCTCAATTAGCTCCCTCGATTGCCTTAATCACCTGTCTGAATGATAAAGTATTCCTCAAACTTCTCAACAAATCCAAAAATATTCTCCCATTTGCATTTCGTAAAAGGTGGAAACACCAATTACATAATCAGGTTAATCTATTGCAGAACTCAGAAACATGCATTTAAAATAGTTATGCAGAGCAAAAAAAATAGTCCTGCGTGGATGGTTATGCATCCTTTTTCAGCCACTGATTTGGCTATACGGAGCGAGCCACATGTTGTAACTGACATGTCTGGGTTGTTTTATTTTTTTTTTTTATTTTCGGTGTTTCTGTTTGTAGGGTTGTAACTAAAAACAATGTTTTTTGTGGAGGGGGGGGGGGGGGGGGGGGCGTGGATGCCCGACAACTCAGTCATATCGCCAATCAAAGACTTACACGCTACAAATATACCTTCCATTGATAAAATACTTATATGACAGGGAATTTATCCTACCGTAGTTTTATGACAGTGCTGTCAACTTACGCACCAGCTAAGGCCGTCAGGGTGCTATCAACAGGCCATCGCTATTAAAACTGGTTTGCTGTTGGTTACTCTCTCTCTCTCTAGATGTGGAATTCTACCGATATAATGAGTCGGGCATTTACTACCATTTCCAATACGCACGCTAAAATCATTTGGGTTAAAAATGAACCCAAATCAACTGGTTTGAGTAAATATGAGTTAATTTTTAACCCTGCTGACTTTAGAGTGCGTGCGTATCATATCTTTGTCGGGCAAGCAAGAGCTTTTGCCCAACTGAGTACACCAAAAGCATGAGTATATTTTTGCCAGGCAAGCAAGAACATCTGCCAAACTTGGTATTTCAAAATTCCTTGCCCAATCTCGGCCCAACGAAACCCATGAACGGGAGATTGGGGGGGGGGGGAGGAGGGGGCGGGATGTCACCTCCAGAGTTACATGCCTGTCTATTTGAATTTTTTTAAAGTCCATTCCACATTATCTTGATCCCTCTATATCACCAATAGTAGCTTATACATGTTTTTGTATTTGTGTATTCTTGTTAATGCAAAGAATTATTGTTAATACAAGAATTGAAATGAATTATTTGTCGAGTTATCGGAATATGAATGTGGGGTGGGCGTGTTGGGTTGTATAAAGTGCATAACATTAAAACATATCATTGGAAGGGAGAGCTTATAGGCCGCGTACGTCTAGCTTGACGTTGAGTGGAAGAATGCACCGTCTTCAATGTTGAAGCACTGCTGATGGCGCCTTGTTCCCCTCAAAAGACGAATATTGGTTATATCATTTTGGTCCTACTCGTTTGAATCTTTCTCAGATGGTAAGATAACTTCTGGAGGAGTTTCAACACTAAAACAGTAAGAACAGCTAAGGTGGCTTTGAGTAATTTAAATATCAAAAGCGTCAGAACCCCGCACTGTACGGTTCTAATATACTATTCCCCCCAAAATAGGGGGTATTTGATAAAAGTGTGAGATATTTATATTTTCATCAACAAGATAGTTGAGGCATTGCACTGTGACATCTGGTGAATGATTCCAGCGATATTTGGGTGTCTGACAAGCACACATTACCCGCACTGAGCTGTAGAAGACATGGACGGTCAGTCAGAGAATTTACCACATTCAGTCCAAGACCCCAATGCCTTGTAAATCCTCCTCGGTTCGCGAGACAAGCGCGGATCCGAAGTGGCATACTCCACCAAACATCCAATATTAGCTTGACTGATGTTATTTAATTTTTCCTGCAGTGCAATGGATAGTTCCTGGACATTGGCAGGGGGCTGTTGGCGTTGTCGTAGGCGCATGTCAAGCATATCCCAGCCGTGCTCGATTGGTGAACGGTCTGGACTTAGTGCTGGCCAAGGCAGTGTAGTGATGTTCTGCTCCTGGGGGAAATATGTAGCGACACGGGCCCTGCGTGCTCTTGCATTGTCATCTTGGAAAATTAATCTACGGCCGTGATGTCGCGCAAATGGCACCACATGAGATGCTTACATGTTGTTACGGTAGTATTGCCCCGTGACACGCTCTTGAGTGACATGTAATGCTTTTCTGCTTGTCACGGTTATGCCTCCTCACACCATAACCGATCCACTAACGGGTAACGTCATGTATCGTTCGTTTTTCCACTGCCACACTCTGTTTCGCCTGTCGTGAAAGTTGAGAGTGAACCTCGATTCATCGGAAAACATGACGTTGCTCCACCGACTATTGTCCCAGCGCTGTTGTTTTCCACACCAATTACGCCTTGCTGCGATGTGACGTTCAGTCAAACGTGAAATTATTCGATGTCGTCGAGCGTACAAATTCCAGCCGTGTAGGCGATTTCGGATAGTCTGACCACTGACTGCACATCTGTCGTTCGGTGCAGCTGCTGTCCAATTTCTGAAGCACTTTGATGGCGGTTTCGTAATGCTGTGGTTGGGATGGAACGATCCTGGTTAGCAGTTGTCGCCCTTGGACGACCTGACCGACGACTGTCATCAACACTGTCCGTCTGACGGTAGCGTGACCACAACTGGCTAGTCACCGATTGAGTGACGTTGAGAATTTGAGCTACTGCAGTCTGTCCGTTGCCAGCTTCCAACGGCAGGTAAACGTTCGTCATATGTCAGTCTTCGCATACCTCAAAACTTACGTTTCGACCAGAAACTACTGATGAACGAGTTAATACCAAGAAAAAAAAACATGAGACCTCCGAAAAAGCCCGTCCAGTACAAATGAAAATTTCAAAACGTACCACACAGCCATTAACGCGGCGATCGTGCGAAAAACCTGCACGAAGTTTTCGTGGGCCGGTGACATTCATGATCCACACTAAACTTGGTAACATATTGACGTGTCCAATCACGCGTATCCACTATCATTTTCCGAATTAACATCAGTTTGGATATCTCCTACTTTTTTTTAATAGTACATTAATCAAAATGCGCTGCACATCGGATTCATGCACTGATCCATGCCACATTTTCTACACGGACTACCCTTTCATGCCCTATGAACGGAGACACAACTAACATTTTTTTTCGGTGGTGGGGGGGGGGGGGGGGGGGTAGGGACGAAGATGCCATCAGGGTGCTTTTAAGAGGTCACAGCCATAAACATCAGTTGTTATTAGCTACTCTCTCCCTGGATGTGAAATTTTACCGATTTTCTGAGTCGGACTTTCTAATCTTGTATCTTTATGTCGGGCAAGCAAGAGGTTTTGCCCAACTGAGTACAATGCGTGTGTATATCTTCGGCGGGCAAGCAAGGAGATCTGCCCAGCTTGGTATTTCATAACTGCTTGCCAACCTTTGCCCGACGAAACTCATGATCGGAAAATTTGGTGATGTTGGGGGGGGGGGGGGGATAACACTCTAGCCCAGAATTTACGCCCCTGCATATGAATACATTCCTTAACCTTTAGGAAACATGTGATAGGTCTATGTACTTTCAGTTCGATGGTACGGAATAGTCTAGTGCGCATATTGATACTGGGTTAACCCTTTACACAAAGTAACGGCCCAAAACGGCCAGCGCTATTCACAAAAATCGCCAATTAATTTTCATTATTTTTCATTTTTTGGTCTCAAAAACACAGGCTATGACCCCTCATTGGAACGAGCTCAAGAATTTGTTTTGCAAGTGTCGTCTGCTTTTCATGTTAGGTAAAGGATTAACATGGGCAATGGAAACCACTAGTAAGCAGTAGTCCCGTACAGTTGAAGCTAGAAGTCCTGCTACAATTAGCTCAGAAAATGCTCTTTAGTTAATGCCCTCCTTACTGTAACAAGAGGCCCAGGGGGCCTTGGTGCGCACACCTGACATGGTAGTCTAAATATCAAACCAGGGACTTGACTTGAATAAGCTGCATACGCCCCTCCTAAGAAAAGCATATACTAACTAGATGAAGCAATTGTGCCCACACAATACACAGGATTTTCCTTCAATTTTCAGTTCCTGCACTTTTACGTCCCAAAATTGAGATAAACGCATAAAAAACAGATTTTTTTTTATTTTTGTTTGGAAATTTTCGAAGTCCCAAACAAAATTTTTTCAGACTAAAATTTTTTTTTCTTCTTAAAATGGACCAGAACGCATACAAAACAAAAAAACTAATTTCCGGGTTTTGGTCAAAAATTTCTAAGTCGGAGCGGGACCCCAAATTGTCAGCCCAAATATGAACCCAGGGATTTGGCTTGAACAAACTTGAATCTCACCTCCCTAAGCATGCTGCATACCAAATATCAAAAGATTCCTATTGGTAGATCTGAAGAAGAAGAGGTTTAAAGAATATTCCTCATACTGCACTGATTTAAACATTTGGGCTCCCATAGAGAGCCCAAATATGGACCCAGGGAATTTCAATAAACCTGTGAAACAATCTATCTTCCAAAGATGTTATATGTGAAATTTGAAAGCTTTTGGAGCAGTGGTTTGGGAGAAAAGTAGTGTTAAATGTTTTTCCCATTTCTAACAGTGTTAAAAAATGCTGACTCAGCACTTTTTCAAAGTACCCCCAAAAGTACTCCATGATAAAACCGATAGCAATTTTTTTTGACCATTCCATTCTGTTGGTCCTAAGGAAGCTTCACACCAAATAAGAATTCTCAGTGCCGTGTAGTTTTGGAGATATGGGCGTTTTAATTTTTTTTTCTCTATTTTTAGCTCCTGCGGTTCCCATGGGGTGACGGGAGAAAAAATGTGGCATAAATTAAGTACTTATTACCCAATATGCCCTCATAGCAAATTTTTCAAATCTGCCTCTCAGTTTGGAAAATATAAATTTTGGGCTTGGCGAAAATTCTTGCCCCTCCCATAACGAAGGCAAATATAGCTCCTCGAACTTCTCTTGAACAAATCGGAGTCTACACCTCAAAAGGAAGCTGCACACCAAATATCAAGTCTCTGCTACTGCTGGTTCATGAGAAGAAGATTTTTGTAAGATTTAAGCACACTTTTTGGGCGTGGCCCTACCGAGGGGTAGGTCAACTTGATTTGAACAAACTGGAATTGACATATGATAGGAAACATGCACAGCAAATTTTGTTGAATGTCGAGCAGTTCGTGAGAAGAAGTCGATAATGTAAATTTAACGCCGGACGACGGACGACGGACGCGGACGGAAAGCGATCAGTTAAGCTCCCCTTGAGCTTCGCTCAGGTGAGCTAAAAAGATGAAGTTGTCTGAAATACACAAGAGAGTTTGCGAAATGGAATACGTTATTAGCGAGGTTGATTGTGAAATCTCGAACTAAACCGATTAAACAGAAAGAAAATATTGGGACTACAATATGTGGAGGGCGCATTTCTTTTAAATCGCTGTGGTGAAGGTTTTTCACTAAGTAATTATGTGCAATTTCTGCGGACAAAACACAAGAAGCACTTGCGAACTTCCATCACATGGTCCACCGGGTTGCATCTGGTGGTTCATGTGACGAAAGCTTGTAAGTGTTTCTTTTATTGTGCTGTTATAAACAATTATAAAATTTTTTCGAGTGAAGAAAATTTTGTGCTGCGATTAAGTGGTAATCCACTCCCTTCATTATGTATATGCAGGAGTCATCTACATTTTGGGAGTTATAGTAATTAACCCGGTCGCTACCAAACTGAGTGAACTGTTAAAACCTTTCCCACTTTCACACAGGTTTTAACTCTTTTAAAATAATTTTCGTATTTTTGTGTGAGGAAACATTTAACAGCGGATGAGCGTACGACTCAATGAACAATATATTAGCAGTGAGGTTCAGAGATAACCATCTTGCAGCTGCATGGCTAATCTATTACTAAATCTATGAATGCAAAATGTATGCGCCCATTTGAACGAAGATAGTATTGTGTGAGAATATACCAATCGAGGCGTTGGTGTTTAAAACGTGGCGCGTACAGTTAGTATTTCTAAGGGGACGTAAGTGGTATAGCATGCACCCGAACGTGCCTCATTGGCCGGACCTACCCCGGAACCCAGGAAGTGACGTCATAGTCACGTGACCAAGTGGCGCCATGTTGTGTTGTCATGGTAACCCACTTGAGCGGCCATCTTGTGACCTCATCCCCATAGTGATCCGTGATGTGAGTGCGCATGCGCAGCGCGTGTTGTTAGGGTGATACGTATTTCCTTCGTCCATTTTATATACTGGAGGTCGCCGTCTTGGTTTCTATGGTAGCACGTGGTTGCTATATTACGCAAGGTCCCGGGGTAGGTCCGGCCAATGAGGCACGTTCGGGTATATGCTATACTACTGACTTAGGTAAATACATTGGATTTTAGTAGCGATTCTAGATTGATATCACGAATTTACCCCTCTTCTCCTGGCACTTTGTAACCGTTGTAGTATTTGCATGACCTTCGAACTTAGTTCTTGATAAAATTTGTTTGATGGTTCGGCAGTTGTCTTTTACATTTGATTATTTTGATTTTTTCAGCAAAGTTTTTTTTATGCTTGAGCTGCCTTGTGAAGATTGACACATTGGTTACAACAAAGGGAAAGATTCCGCTTTATCGGGATTGAGCATCACGAAAGTGGGCATACCCTTATTGTTTGTTTTTAGTTTTGTGGGTCTTAATCGCTCCGTTCTTACGGAAGCTCGCTTTATTGTGGTCAGTGGCGTTACCGGGATGGGGGAGAGGGGCATTCTCCCTCGAAAACACCCACACCAAAAAATTCTGAAATCTGCGGTCTGCATGAGAGATCAGCGCATGAATTAATAGCTGATATACAACTATTGGTAAAAAATGGACTATTTTGGCCTCAACAAAATGTCTCCCAACAGCACAATTTGAGACTCAGTATAAAACAGTTCCTCAAGAGACAGGATTTGAAAAATGACCCCCCCCCCCCCCCCCCCCCCCCCCCCGGTCACACTAACGCGAGAGGCACACCACCTTCATAATTTCCCCAACTTAAGATTTCTATCTTCGGGATAAGCCTGCAGCTAAGCGGATGCCGTCACTGAATAGATCGATTGGATATCTCTGCCTAACCCACACTTTGGTAGTCCAATGATTCCTCGAATACCCCATATCGAGAGGACTCCGATAAAACACGCAGTTTGCCCAATTTGGGGAATTTTCAGGCGTAATTAAACCACGGTCGAGTGAGTTGTTCCAAAACAATTAAAATGGGATTCACAAAAGCTGTATTCCCTCACACAGAATTGCGCATACCCCACGCAAATGTTTGAAAGATACCTGTTTTCCAGGAAAGCACAATAACTACTGTTTTTCCAACAGAAACGAAGGGAGACGTGTGAGTACGTACCTTGTCATTAGGAACCAGACAACTGGCGATCCTATTAAAGGCGCAGATGCATTCATTATAAAATTAACAAATCTGTCCGAACTCAGCATGTCAGGAAGAAGATAGATGGTGAAAATCACAAACATATCAACAAACCTGAAAGCAGAAGGACAGTATTAGGTAAGTGGAAGAAACATTTCCCCTGCGTGCAACATGTTCTCTAACGTATTCAGGGGTAACATATTTGTAAGTTTGTAAAGGCATGAACAATGACCCTACGAAGCTTCGAAACTTGATTCAATTGCAAATCGTCCTAATGATTCGATTCAGTCGCGCTGATTCTGACGTTCTCGAATCTACCTTCGAGATGTTCTCAAAATCCAAGAAGGTGCCTCCTCTTAGCAAAGACCATCTATTGGGGACCAATGAGGACCAGGCTTTGGGGACTAGTGGGGACCAGTGTGAGGACAAGTGACTACTACAAGGTGTGATTGTACACAATGTGCAAATAGCACATGTAGCACATGTAGCACATGCAATATGTGCCTGTGTGCAAGTGCACAATGTGCGCACAAGACATGCAGCACATGCGCACATACGGGTATTTGAGGAACAGTGGGGACCAGTGTTTGAGGACTAGTGAGGACCAGGCTTTAGGGACTCGTGGGGACCAATGTTTTGGGACCTGTGGTGTATGTTGGGGGACTAGTAAACAAATAACATTGGCTCCTAGCTCCTGTACAGCATCTACACCACCCATCGTCTCCAAAGCTTCAAGGCCACAACTTGTCTGTGGTCTATCTGTCCTATCATTAGCTTCTACGGCAATCTTGTACCATTACTACTGACTTGTAACACTACTTCCTATCTCTCTCTTGTGTACTTGCACACAGGCACATATTGGCACATTTTGCATGTGCTGATGTGTTGAATATGCTGATTAAACGAGGATTCTAGGCGAATCCAATCCGAATAAATAGTTTGTCGGGTTGTTTGGAGTAATTATCTGGGGGAAACCATTGATTTACCTGCCTGGTAACACCCGAAATGTACTCCGCTTCAATCGAACACGACATTTTAAGGGTCTATAGCACTATGTTCTACTCTAAACTCTACTCTCCGTTTCGGTTAAAAAAGGTATTTTCCGGTGATTTACGGGCATTCTCGGGCTCATTTGGATAATTCTACGAATCGGGAAACTACTCTTGTACAATCGAACATACCTGTTAGGGGCCTCTTGGCCCTGTTATAGACCATTCAGGCTCAGAGCAACCACGTGCCACCATAGAAACAACGATGTCGGCCTCCTACATACAAAATGGACGACGAAAAAGTAGTAGTAGGAGATGTGGTTTTCGGGCCCTATCTGGTGGACCCCGGCTGGTACCTCCCGGATGTGACATCATAAAGCAATGTATTATGGGTATCACGTAGTTGCCACGGTAACCCGCCCGCGTGAGTGGCCATGTTGTGACGTCATTCTCATAGTGATGGGTGATGTGAGTGCGCATGCGCAGATCGTGTTGTTAGGGTGATACGTGTTTCCGTCGTCCATTTTGTATGCAGGAGACCGCCATATTTGTTTCTATGGTGGCACGTGGTTGATCTGACCCTGAATGGTCTACAACAGAGCCAAGAGGCCCCTAACAGGTATGTTCGCTTGTACAAGAGTAGTTTCCCGATTCGTAGAATTATCCAAATGAGCCCGAGAATGCCCGTAAATCACCCGAAAGTACTTTTTTTAACCGAAACAGACCTGTTTAGAGTAGCATGTTGTGCTATAGACCCTTACAAGATCGTGTTCGATTGAAGCAGAGTACATTGCGAATGTTACCCGGCAGCTGAATCAATGGTTTCCCTAGATAATTACCCCAAACGACCCGACCAACGATTTATTCGGCTTGGATTTGCCTAGAATCCTCGTTTTATCTCTGTTACAGGTCTATCAGCACATGCAGCACATCAGCACATGCAAAATGTACCAACATGTGCCTGTGTGCAAGTGCACAATGTGCTCTCAAAACATGCAGCACGTACGCACATACGAGTATTTGAGGAACATGCAAATGCCATCTTTTGGGGACCAATGAGGTCCTGTGTTTGGGGAATAGTGAGGACCAGGCTTTGGGTACTAGTGGGGACCAGGCTTTGGGGACTAGTGAGGACCAAGGCCTAGGGACCAAGGTTTGAGGACCAGTGTCAGAAATATTGTCTAATCACCGTCCTAACTCAGTACAAACGTTTCTGCTATAAACAGGGTTACCGTTTGCAACCAAGGTCTTGGCTTATTCCGCCGATCTGCTAAATCCATCACTACTACTATGAGATTTGATTGTACATAATGTGCAAGTAGCACATGTAGCACATAAGCACGTGTAAAATGTGCCAAGATGTGCCTGTGTGCAAGTGCACAATGTGCTATCAAAACATGCAGCACATACACACATACGAGTATTTGAGGACCAGCAAAGAGCATCTATTGGGGACCAATGAGGACCAGGCTTTGGGGACTAGTGGGGACCAGAGTGAGGACTAGTGACTATTATGAGATGTGATTGTACACAATGTGCAAATAGCACATGTAGCACATGCAGTATGTGCCTGTGTGCAAGTGCACAATGTGCTCACAAGACATGCAGCACATGCGCACATACGGGTATTTGAGGACAAGTGGGGACCAGTGTTTGAGGACTAGTGAGGACCAGTGTTCGGGGACTAGTGAGGGCCAGGCTTTAGGGACTCGTGGGGTCCAATGTTTGGGGACCTGTGGTGTATGTTGCTATGGTAACCCGCCCGCGTGGGTGGCCATGTTGTGACGTCATTCTCATGGTGATGCGTGATGTGAGTGCGCATGCGCACCTCGTGTTGTTAGGGTGATATGTGTTTCTGTCGTCCATTCTGTATGCAGGAGTCCCCCATCTATGTTTCTATGGTGACACGTGGTTGCTCTAAGTCTTCAACCAATGCTTACCTTGGTCGCGTGAAGATAGTACGTTGGGGAGTGTGAATGTTACTCGCCGTTGGTTTGTGGTTCTCTCTGGGTACTCCGGCTTCTTCCACCCATAAAACTGTCCGACACGAGGTGACCCTAGCTGTCGAAAGTGTCGTTTAACCCCAATAAATAAAAGAAAAATAAATAGAATAGACACCAGAGGCATCCGATGGTAAGAAGCAGTGGTATCAAAAAAGCTACTCGACTCTGGGTATATGTTAGGACCGAGAGTTTACAACGTATCATAAATTGTTATGTGACAATCAATAGTAGAGCCATTATATATATACGATGAATACCTATTCTTTAGAATTCAATATTTAACATTTAAACTCTTAATAATCTGACAATCATGGTAAAAATAAAACATACCCAAAGTAGCTTGGTGTACTAAATGTTCACCACTCGTGGTGAGGTGGTGTCGACTGCACGCCAAAGGCTCGCGATTAACACCACTTCACCACTCGTGGTGAACATTTGGTACACCGAGCTACTATGGTATATTATATATATATATACATACACATCGTCCCTTGAGATGAACAAAGTGCCATCTGCACTCATGGCTGACAATTTTCGTCACTGGGAGCTTATTTGTCTATAATTTAAATATTTCAGATCGGGGCCTTCTGATTCCTCTTCCAATTATATATCTCATTCCTGCTTTTTGTATTTAAATCCTTGATGTTCTTTTTGTGGCTTACTAAATAAATAACCTATCAAATAATAATGATCCAAATTTATCTATATAGCAAAATGTCCAGGTATTTTTAGATCACAAATAATAATTGTATTTGATGTTAAAATAGATAATTAAAAGTCTGGTGTCCACTAATATCCATAAAATCCAAGACACCAATATAAAAACCTAGCCCATCCTAAAACTCTATAATACCTTCTATGATTTGGCAAAAGCGGGCTGAGTCATGATTTAGTGTAACTCTTTGAACTCGTAAGACCAATTTTTCGGTCCAAGGAATAATTTCGCCCCACTTTTGCCTTATTATAAGAAGTCTATACTCATTGATGATAAAATAATAACCATTGTCTGCTGCCAGACGGCTGCAGACTGCAAGTTATTATTTTATCCTCTTTGTATATTGATATTGAACTGACCCATCTCACTGTACGTGTGCACAAAGGCGATACCATTCCAGGAAACCGGGGTCCAAAGGGTTATCATGCATATATACTAACCACATGATCCAAGCAACGAAGAACTGTAGGATGAGTTTGGGTTCTCCGATAGCTGATTTCAACCTTTCCATATAAGAAATTTGTTTTTGTATGTCATTTTGGCCATTGCCTTTCTGAACTTCTTCGGATCCATTCCTGTTTTCAACCCCGTTCTCAGAAATAATGTATTTCTGGTCTGTCGGGAAAAGAAAGGTTGATTCATTTGTTGGTGTTAGGGATTCTCGTTTCACCGGGTATTTACTGCGTTTGTCGGCTACCAATATATTTTGCACAGGAACATTATTGGATTTACATATTTTAAATAATAATTTTACTGCACCATCCGTCTTTTTCGTCATTTGCAACCATCTTATTGATTCATCCATCATGCTGAAAATAATAATCAGAAATATACAGATTAGATGACCCTGGGGAACCAAGGATTCTTCATGACTGTTGTAAACGTTCCTAATGTTTTCACAGATAGCATTTTGCCGTGATCTCTTTTCATTCCACCATGGTGACATGAGATCGTGATGACAAAACATGATCTTAATTTCCGTTTTGATGTCATGATACGAGAACACCGTATATTATGTCGTGACGTTCTGACATTGCCACACTATCCGTCGTATTGTGATGCTATGATTTCATAACGCGGCGCACTTGACGTCCTGACTTCATGATGTGAATATGATTTATGCTACGTCTTGATACCCAAAGTTTTCACTTCATATGTCACTATGTGATGCTGTTATGTCACTTAACTTTAAGGCAAGACATTATAATGTAATAAAGTCGTTACGTTGCGTTAGTGCTAACGCGTAAATTGACAACATGATCTTATAATGTAATACTGTTGTTGAGGAGTTTGTGTCGCAAAGTGACAGGGGTATTACTTCAGAGTATAACGTTCAAAATTATTGATGTTAAAAAATCGTGATGTTACAAAGCAACGTCAAACTGCGATAAGATAGTGAAACGCAATATTTATAACACGAACAACGTTCTACTGATATGTTAAGATGTCAGTGTTTTTTCATATTACTACATCACAACGTTACTCTTCACAATGTGATGTCACATTGCCTCATGATAATATAATGTAATGACACCAGCAGGTGATGTCGCGACGCCCATGGTTAATTTGACGCTACGCGATTCTCAGATAGAAACGTGGTATCCATTGTATTTCTATGATGTCTTGATACGGCATTCTGACAGCATAACGTGGTGCGATCGTATGTTGCGACTTCAAGATGGGAATTGACATAATATGACGTCACTGCATTCAGAGTTTTCGCATGATTAGTATGGAATGTGAAATTACTTCATAGCATGCCGTACTGTATGTATTTGTGCTATATATCTTACCATCGAATGGGATGGTAAGTCCTCGGGTGCACTTCAGTATAGTAGGAACACATTTACGCATTTATGGATGGGCAGTGGTCAGTTGCTGTGAGCACTGGACTGAGAACAAAAGGTCAGGTTCGATCCTGACAACGTCATCTGCATTGTGGCTTTGGTTAAGACAATCCTTATTACCCATGTGAGGGCATAGTGGCGCAGTGTTGTTCTTAAGCGCTCTGCGGTCCATTGGTACACATGCCTCCGGACAATGGTAAACCCTGCTCGTGCGGAGTTAGACTGTTACGACGAGCAGCTGCTCGTTGTTTTTTGCCCAGCACCCCGGCTTCCACCACCCGTGAGATTGTCAGAAGCGACACAATCCTGGTTGTTCCAAGGTCATTAAACTACAATAAATAAATAAATAAATATAAATAAATAAATAAATATTTAAATAAATAAATAAATAAATAAATAAATAAATAAATAAATAAATTACTTTTCGAAGAATAGCTTCACGGCAAGAAAGGTGTCGAGAGTAATGATTTATTTTCATTTTATAGCGAAGATTTGCATACGGCGTTGTGCGAATAACTCTTTAAATTGCATCCTTGAGACAGACTAAGAGAGATGATAGCTGTAAAAATGTTTTCCGCATAAACTGAGATTATTTTCTGGCGGACAACAGCAATTCAAGCAAGGATCTTATGTGATAATGGGGATAGAGTAGTGCACTTCCGGAGATCCATATCCCATTTGTCGGGCGTGCCCTTAGCTCGTTGACACTGAAGCTGTACCACAAGTACGGTATGTACCTCCGCCAACAGCAGCCTTGGCATTGCTAATTTGAACATGCCTGTCCCCGCTAGCTCGCTGACATGGGAGCTATATTATAAGTACGGTACGTACCTCCGCTAACAGTAGCCCTGGCATTGCTAATTTGAACATGCCTATCCCCGCACTGTACCTTAGATGTCAGAGATATACTAGTTTAAAAATCACAATGAAGAGAACGAACTCATCAACCATAGGTGGCGCAAAAGGAGACAGCAGAAGCAGAAAAGACACTGATAAGGTAGGTGCTGGACGGAAATGGACCGCGGCGTGACAAGCGAAGCAAGAAAAGCTGCGACAGAGTTACGTAAGGCGATTCATGATAGAGGCACTGGGGCAATTCTTAAAGTGCCCACAAGAAGCGATGACACCGCTGAGCGTGTAGAAAGCCAAGATGAGCCAACTGGGTCATAATCACAAGACAGAACGCCATACATTGTCAGCGATGTGGTGGTTCTAGCGGACTTATGGCGGCAGACCCATCGATCGCCGCCCGCTGCCCCGCGATCACTTGTTATCGTACGGCCACCCGGTGTCGTACGAGACCCAGAACCTTATACAAATTTAATTGTAAAGCCTGTTCCTTTCTATATGTAGTAGTCGTGTCCTTCCCAAGCAGTAACGAGAAGATCCTAGTGAATATGGCCCATCTACCGGCTGTCTTATCCGGCTACGCGCTTGGGCAAAATAGCTATGATTTGTTCCACACCGAAAAGTTGATTTAAACCCTAGAGAAATGGATTTGGTTGTTCTCCACGTAGAACTGGCCATGGCGTCAAAAGGCCCCTGCTGATAAAGTTGGTACATTGAAGTTGCCTGTACTAGAGGTATCAGTATAAATGGCTTCTCTTGCGATGCTGGTGAGGGACGCCCTAGTGAACTTCAACCGATGGAACTACCTCTCAAGGTTACGAAGGTCAAATATCGACGCCGAGCGGAAGCGCCAAGATAAGGTCATAGAAGAACTCCGGAACGCTCAGGTCCTGTGGTTTCAAAAAAGGAGAGAACGACCCGATCAATCAATAAGGAACATAAAGGCCATGCTGCAGGCACTTTCAGTGATGATGAAGATGCAATGCTCGAATACTTTCCGTTTGCTAATGGTACCGTTGACAATACGTTACATGCCCGTGGCCCCGAGCCTCAACCTTCAGGTCGTTATACGTCATCGGATGAGCAGAAGAACCGCGAACCTCCCTCTCTCATTCTAGGGATGGGGAAGGCTGTACTTTGTGCCTATAAAGTCACCATTCTGTTGTTCGACACGAACTTTCCTAAATAAGAACGAGATGATTTGTACACTAGGCATGCTGGAAACTGGTCGCGCTAATGGAATGCATCGCCTGTTACTTCGGAAACAATCAAACTACCGCGCATGTATTTCTGGCCAGGGGTTACTGGTAATGGATTGTAGTCACCAAAAAGCTTGATTCAGCTGACAAGGTCTCTGAAGATGTAGCCCGAGCGTGTTTAGAAAACAGGCTATTTGACAGATCCCATGTCACATTTCGAGACGGAAATTTGACGGCTCTGTATCAAACGAGGCTCAACAATCTGACCTAATTTTATCTCCGTGATCGCGGTGGCTCAGTTGGTAGAGGTGCAGGCTGCAAGCCGAGAGGTCCTCGGTTCGAATCCCACCCGCGGCAACCGCGTTGTGTCCTTGGGCAATACACTTCACCCCGATTGCCTACATGGGGGCACGATGACGCTGTGTACTGAGGCGTACTGCACGTCGATGGTGCACATGTCTTCAACCAATCTAACCCTGCCTGTGCTGCGGTGCAGAGTTCAGAGTTACGATGTTGGAGAGCTTACAGCTGCTCGTCGTTGCTCGGTGGTTCTCTCCGGGTACTCCGGCTTCCTCCACCCGTAAAACTGTCACGATCACGATTAGCCATTGTGCATAAGTATGTGACCTTAAACACCAATATATAAATAAATGAATAATCGCCTGCCTGAGTGAGAAAGGTCTCGTAGTATGCCTTGACAGTGATTGACGTGGCCTATCGCGACAAAGGACCCGATACTCAAAGGATTCAGCTAAGGTAGCTAGCGCTTTCTCGCGCATCTACATTCGAGCTTCTCTGTGGTGGTCCAAACCTCTACAGGTGAACACTGGACGAGAGTTTAACGGCTCTGTCCCCCAGCTGCTCCCCAAACATGGTTTCTCAGACCGACAAGGCGACAAGGAACCTTAGAGAGGGCAAGGCACTGTAGAAGATTTATCCGCCCCGACATTTGCAGAGCGGCTGTTTGGGTGTCAGAACGCCCAGCAGATGTTGTCTCAAGGTCGAAAATCTATTGAATAGTTACGCGACCATCGTCTGTCGTCTCGACTCTGAACAACAAGTGACGCATCTGACCTGTAAAAGGCCCAAGGATGCTACCAGGGTTAAGTTAGTGACACAAAGGCGCCTTTACTATTACAGATAGACTTGTTGGTTTGGAGAAGCAAAGATCTGATGTAGGCTGGCGGTACCTCTACCTAGCCAGGTGAGTTTGAGGCGGAGCGCGGGGGGGGGGGGGGGGGGGGGGCGGGGGAGGGGGACGCTTGCTACTGATCCGGCGGAAGCTCTCCCAGTCTGGAGACTGGGCGGTCTGTACAAAGCCTGTTTAGTGTGCCCTATATTATTTATCTCATGGATAGAATGAGGCAGCTCGTGGGTTTGTTTTTCCAGAAAGAACTACTTGTTTTTCATTGTGACAGTGTGCTGCCACCCCATGGTGTGTTTACTCGTTGCGGCTCGCCAATCCTCTTTGACGGTAACATTCTAGGCAGTTACGGCGCATTGTCAGGGCAAAGCCAGTCTAAAAGGAAGGAGGCCCTCTCCCCCTACTTTCAAGTTCAGATATATGTATTTATTTCTTCTCTCTGTGTTGTAAGCACACGTTTTAATTAGATAATTGGCCTTAAGGAATACTTCTCTGGCATATTACTAGTGAGACTAAAATGTATTCTCCATGCTAGCAGTTAATTAATCTCGAAGTGACCGGCACTTAGATTGATTTCTATCGTCACGGCTACCAAGTATAAAATTTCTCGGGATACGCTTGATGACATATGCAGTGGCGCACGGTAATTTTATCTTCAGAAATATCGCGTGCCATGTTGTGGCATCTTGAAATATTATTATCTGACTATCCCAAGACCAAATATAAAGTGTGGGGAATAAGCTAGTTCACAGATACTTTGGTTCCAACCGTTTAGGAGAGAGACTTGGGTTCTGACCGTTTAGGAGAGAGACTTGGGTTCCGACCGTTTAGCAGAGAGACTTGGGTTCGGCCGAATAGGAGACGCCATACAGGGTCTCGTGCGAGTTGAATTGCTGGTCAATCCAAAAAGCTCTGTTGTACGCCAATATTGTCAGATTAGGTGGACGTAGGAGGCCTACAAGTCCGAATTTATAAAATAGATTACGAACCCAAGTAAAGGCTAAGTTTAGATGTCATTAGCGAGGATCGACTCGCACATGCCTCGAAGTGTAGGCTATTGTATTGTCGTATTAACCCTTTGGAACGCAAAGGTTGATCGCGTAGTAGCCTGTTTTAGTATCAAAGTGCTGTGAATATCGACTCAAGGCCGACAGTGACAATTCACGCAAACTCGAACGCGCATTTTGAAGTTGTGAGTTCTGTATGAACTGTGTGCATTTCCAAAGGACAGGAACATTCAAGGCGAGTTCTATCAAAGGACACATGTAGAAGGTATGTGGCGTAGACTTGCTAAACTAGCCGACAGAGTGGATGAACCGAATCCAAATCAGAACTATGTTGCCACAAGGTAATTAACATCACTAGCCGGGATCCCCCGGTAGTCAGAGCTGCAGACGCGCACAGACGCAAAAGATTAAGACTCGGTGTTTTAAGGTCATGTTCCGAGCCCGCGACAGTGACATTTTAAGAGTGTACTTTAGCGCCAGTACAGGGCTATAGATCGTCTGAATTGATGAAAAACTATTTAACCCGTGATAAGTCTTTGATTTGTGTTGATCAAATTGTGAAATGTGTTGAAAATGGAATGGGTTTATTTTAAATATAAATACACAAATCTAATCATTGTTTCCTTTCCGCAGCCTGAAGTGATTAGGAATCACACCTAACGAAGAACGTACCTATTTTTATCACTCGGAATGGAAGAAAATTATAGTGCGATCCCAACTCAGCTCTGTGAGCGGAGTTTGACCGGTGCCCGGATTCCGACCCTCCTTGTTGGCTCGTCCCCCAATATTTTTAATGGCGTGGCTAAACAACCCCATGTCATCCCTTCCACGTGGATAGAGTTGTTTGAAACGCCTATTGCACTTGCAGGATCCTAGGCTGCTTTCTATTCTGTCTACGCTAAACGTATTCTGGTGCTTGGGTTCAACGACCCGGGGCATCTCGATATTACAGGCCTGGCAGTTCTGGTGAGTCTCTTTGAGTCACAAGATGTAGTCCACCGCCAGGTCGAACCGACGCTGTTTCCATTGGTCGTTGCGTTTGTAGTACGCAAGCTTCTTCTGGGTCGCTTTCCGGATTCCGCGAGTTACTCGAATTCAGTTCTCTCTTGCTTGTCATCTGAAGCGGACTCAAGTACTTTACCCTGTTGGCGTTTAGATATGCCAAGTCGGACCACTGGAGAATAGTCTTCGTTGATCCAGAACTTTTGCGGGGATTATATTATCATCTTCTGGATAGAGTGGACTGTAATCGCTTAGCCAAGCCGCCTCATGATGTATCTTTCGCTTTACCGCGTCGATGGCACGCGGAAGGTCCACGCCAACAACATCGTTCAAGAAGAGGACTTCCCGGATCGACAACCCGTCGTCGACTAGCGGACCGGAAATCGTAACTGGAATGTATAATTTCGGCTATCCTTTGGGTGGTAGAGAGGCCGAACCGGGCTGTCTCTGACGAGCTCCTTGTGCCTCTGGAGGAGCGACTCCTGGGTTTTATCTTAGATTTCACAGGGACTGGTAAGGACCGGACATCGTAACTGAAATGTATTATTTCGGCTACCCTTTGGGTGGTAGAGGAGCGGGACCGAGGTGTCTCTGATGTGTTTTGTGTCTCTGGAAGAACGACTCCTGGGTTTTATCTTATATTTCACAGCTGCTGGTAAGGATCAGATCAACCGGCTTTCATTGCTCCACAAACCGATCCCATCCTGGACAAGTGAGAAGGACATTACGCATCAGCTGGCATTGAAACCTCTATGTTGAAGGCAAATAGCTTTCCTTAAGGGTTTTGGGAGCCTCTTCTTCGAAACGATGCAGGAGGATAATATGGGCTTAGGTCAGCATAGAGCCTCTTATGTGGGTGTACTGGAGCTGGTTTCCGTTGTAGTAACTTAACACGTAACCTTTGTCCTGGCGGAGATTAAGACGCTTTCCAACAACCTTTGCGCCCCGCAGAAAGCCACGATCTCTGTCTTAGGAAAGCCATACTTCATTCGGCTTTACGAAAACACTGATGACTTCTCCTACATCGGGTTCGGTAGGATGTCGCACCGGTGAGATATGATAGTAGGACCGTTGAAGCCCAGAGCCACTCCTCAAAGTGTTCTCCGAACCTTGTAGGGATTATGGAGTGAATACTTGCATCGAACGCCCATTTGCGTATTTGAGAGAACCGGTAGCCATGTCGTGAGATTTACAAAAATCACCACTGCCAGCTACAGGAGTCATTTTGGCTTTTGGGCGACCGAAGCGTTCGAAGTAGAGTTGTGCTTCGCCTAGTCCCTGAAAAGTAGCGGGATAGCACGCCTTCATGTCGATGTTGATGATGCTGATAACGTAATACCGTTCTGCGTTCTAGTTAACTCCATGACGTGTTCTCCACAGGATTGTTAGATGTCATTCAGGATAGATGTTGGGGTCGGATTCCAAACAATGTTTTCTCTCGCCTTGACTGCTGCGACGTGATTTATCCCCCGAACCAAATACTGTGTCTCGTAGAATTTTGTCTCCTAAATGAGTAAAGGGTCATGCTTTTCCTGTGTGTAGATCCGGCCATCTTGGAGGACGGACTAGTCGACTGATGTTGCCCGGTGTTCTCTGAACCGCCAGCCCAAGAGCCAGACTGCGATTGGTTCATTTTTGGGTGGCTTGTATTATGGCGTCCCACATGCTCCATCATAGATATGGACCTGTCTAGTCTTCGAAGTGGAAGTCTTTAGGACAGACACGTCCATTGTGGATTATGAGTTCTATATTGATGATTTGCGTGTACTACATATTTACCGCTGTTCTAGATATCTTCACTTGCGATATTTTTCTAAAACATGGCCCCCTCAAGGATCTTTTCTTGTCCTGCCATGCCCTCGCTTATGACGTCAGTTTCGTGAGCCCTCTCTTACCGCGCCCGCATTTTCGGCGCCTGATATGGGTGTGACATTGCCACCAGAGGACGCCCTCGAAGTGATCTTCCACTCTCTGACCTTAAACCAGTTAATCACTAAAATAGCTCATCGCCTGTATTTAGATCCATTCGTCTGAAATATTTCATTTGGTCGGAAAAGCGAAACTATGGTTCCAACGAACTTATAAATGCAAGGCGAATGTATCTAAAAATACCATAACGATTCATTTGCTGAGAATCAACGCTCGAAATGTTACTCAAACGATACATAATCTGACCGGATATTTTGTGAGATTACCATCACAAAATAACACTCGCCACAGTCGTAGTTTTACGATTACGCCACGTAGTTTCACTAATTGTGTTAATGACTCGTTGTTTTCAAAACATATTTAATACTTATGGATAGAAATATCTATAGCTGGAGCACGAAAGTATATATGTATATCTTTGTGATCACATTACGTCAATGGTAGTCTAAGAGCAAATTTTCACGAAAACAAGTGGATAAACAAAAACAAAATCATCGAAAAAAGCGTCGAATTCCGAACAGAATTAGACTGGTGGCACAAGATCTTGATTAACATGTGCAAACTTTCATAATTAAACCTTTTTCTGTTCTTGCATTTTCAGGCAAAATGATTGGCTAAAGTATTTTTTTCTGTTCATAGCTCAGTGAACCGAAAAAGCATTTAGGCCCGACCTAACCCCCCCCCCCCCCCCCCACCAGTGTTTGTCTAAAAAATTTACGTTGCTCAGAGTGAATAGAAAAGACACCTACCCTGCATCTCATCATATTAAAAATAGTTTCAAAATAAAATTTAATAAACAATGAAATCCATACCATGTTCTTTATTCCATGTCCAATATGTTTATATACAATTGGTGATCGTCTGCGTTCATCGTTTTACCCAAATCAAACGAAAACAATGACCGGTCATAATAATCCACAAACGAAACTCACGCGAACAAAACTTTCCAATTTCCAGATAGCCTAAATGAACTCATCCTGGGACAAAGTTCAACCAACGTCATGTCATCTGTGTTTATGTCGAACTCCGCATTTACAAACTGTGTTTTCAGTTTCTCACGAAATGGTCAAATTAGAATTAAATTTAACTCAGTGTTGCTTTGAATGACAGCGCCCTCCCGTCAAGTGGAAAAGGAGATTTAATTCTGCGTGGGCGTGGCCTATGACCGCCCTTTTAGTTTACGTAATTCATTGGTCAATAACATTGTGTATGACCCAAGAACATGTTTTAGTGAAATGTATCGTTATTGCTACGCCCATTTACAAAACTTGGCCTTTGTTTTTTGGAGTTCATGACTCACGAAATAAACAGAAACAAACGATCACCATTCCTTATTTGAACAGTTTTGACGCATTTTGTGTTTTTTTGATATGTTAATGAATAAAGATGAAGGAAGAATCAACTTATGATTCACTAAAAATGCAGTAATAAAAATGGAAGTATTATTTTACATGACACAAAATACGTCCAACAATCTAAAGCTCACCCCTCCCCCTCCCCCCCTCCATGTTTGAGTGCACATTACACGATTTGATTCGGTAATACTAGAGATAAGGGTTAATTCAATGTTCGCAAATCAGGTACAATTGTCTCATATAAATCTAGCTTGATCAACATGATAAAAGTACCGATTATGGGTGTTTATTAATAGTGTTTTACCCTAGAACCCCTGGTTATGTGCAATTAAGACTAATATTTCTCGTGCTTGGTAACACAAAATGAATGTAACCCCCTATACACACATAACTATAAAGTGTAATGCTTTGTATGTTTCGTGCCAGTTGCTTGAAGATCATGGAAGATTACACATCGATTTTGTGTCATTAAAGAAATCGTTGGAAAAACTTACCCAATGGAGAAATACTTTAGCGAGAGAAAACATAATTAAGAAAATGGTTCAATAAAACTTTAAAATAGTTTATATTAGCAAGCAAATCACACGTAAGAAAAAAGCTATCTGCATAAAAATAAAGTGGAGTTTGAACAACTTGCAAATCAAACAGTTGACCTTGCAGCAAAACGAAAAATTAAGAGTAAAAAAAAATCAATAAAGGTTACAAGCACATAAATCGTAACCCATGTACCGCCAACACCCATCGGGGAAAAATAAAGCATTTGTGAATAACTTACGAGAGCAAAAACGGATAAGTGTCACAAGTTACGCTAAAATGTATATCAAGGGTGATCGCATTAAAAATATGGCACAGAGGTAACTCGTAACCGCGTGGGTTCTAAACATGGTGTTTGCTATGGACCACTGTATACAGCCTTGTATAAGCTATTAGCTGACTGCTGAATCCCTTTTAGTTTGCTTATTGTCGTGCTGAATTTCAGTGTTTTCTTTTACATGATTATCTCAAACAAAATATTGTTTAAACTATATACCGCAGAATAAAAGCATAACTAGTCACATGTTCACAGCTTGGAACATACCTAAACTTGGTCACAACTAAACCTGGTTACATAATAAAGTATTGTTTTAACTGGCTGAGTGCTGGAATACCTAATTTGGGTTTAACTTGGAAGTGCGGGTACAACGAGTTAAAGGCTTCATGTTCTGTGGATGTGCCCCATATCCACTTTGAAGTGAAATTATTCAGTATGTAAGTATTTGCCTTGTTGCAAATTGAGAGGGTGTCCAAAGGCATACTCTCACAAATTGTAACAAGGCATTGACACGAGAACAAAGTTTGGTGGCCAAAAATAATTTCTCACTCTACCAGTTAAGTCAGTAGCGTAATTATCACAACTCCGAGCAAGTCTAATCTTGCTTAAGAAATCTGAAATCGAAATGTCTTTTTTATGTCAGAATGTTGTCATAATCTTTTAAAAGGTAACGTCTAGTCAGAAACAAAACTTGCGACCAAAGCGTGAACTACAAAGATCTCTTGCCAGTCAGCCAGTCAGTGTTTCTCTAAAAGAGTAAAAGAGAAACACACAAAAAAAAAACGAAAAGAAACTCGCCAAAACAAAAAATATTAAATCACAAATGTGTTTTCCTCCATTACTCTCAGCAACTAGTCGGTCTCTTAACAAACCATGCAGATAAAAGTACATTGTAATTCATCAGTTAAAGTTGATTTCGTTGTCCTTTCTGAACCCTCAAGTTGATTCGCTGAGACACGGTTGGTCCCGAGCTCTCATCTTAGGTAAAGTCACTCTTACCATGCTCTAATTGTAGGAAGCGGATCAATTTGAACATATCTGTATCCATGCTACGCACGATATCCGTTCTCCTTTGTGAACTCTTATGTCACTCCAGTCACGAATCGATCATGGCATTGGCAAAAAGACAGAGAACTAAAATGAATTGTTTTGGTTGTTTTCCTTCAGGTAAAACAGGTTTGGAGAATTTATCACTTCTAAAAATGACAGGAAATGCAATGAAGATAAGCGTCTCTTGTTCCGATAGGCATTCGGGAATTTGAGCATGGAAAACCATTTGTTAACTCGCCCCTTCGGGACCCGTTCACAAAGGATTTTCCATAGTCAAATTTCCGAATGTCTAACTCCATAAGAGACGTTTATCTCCTACATATAAAGAAAATGGCTATTGAGCATTACCAAATGTCACAAGAAATTCAACAGAGAAGTGAACAGCTCAATATCATATATTACCACCTTGTCCTCAAGTCACTGCTACAGCACAGCTTGAGAATGATTTGCAATCAGTGTTAGAAAATTCAGAGTTATCATACAGATAGCGTAAAAAATTGAAATATTATTGATTTAGCCAATGATATTTTTGAATATCGAAAAGGTTACATACCAAGAGGGTAGGAAGTGTTTTACCCCTATTTTAAAGCATATGAACATCCCCAGGATTTTTGTTGGAAATTTCGAGCTTTGGTTATGGATACATAGGCAACGTAACCCAAAACAGTAGAATGTAGAAATCTTCAGCAGATGGCTGATTAGGAAGTACACCCTAACGATTCCAGAGCGCAGAGCAATAGAAATGGTATACTAGAACTGTACAAAGCTTCTCATTGCAAAGATACATCAATAAAACAAGTTACAGAATGGTAGAGTGTAGAAAGAACATACACTTTACTCCCTATGCATTCAGAATGATTCACAATTTAAAACTGTAGTTGATGGCATTGATGATCAATGGCAAATTGATTTAGCAGATTTACCAATCCTACAATGACCACTTTCGTTATTTGATTTGAGTCATTCATGTATTTTCAAAATACGCATAGGTTTTATCCATCCGTAATATATCAGAAGAGACATTATTATAAAACAAATTACATATCATTTGAAGATTTCTGGACGTCAGTAATTATCAGTACAATCTACTGAGGGTTCTGAATTTAAAAATCAAAATGTACAACAATTTGTGAAAAGAGATAAAAACATTTCTTCACAACATAGAGGCTAGCATTTGTGGAAAATTGGCAACATACTCTGAAAAGATGTCGCTGGAACTAGTTCATGCACATGAGTATATAAAAGTACACAATCTAACAAAACGTCGGTGGGAACGACATAAGCATTTGTTGTCTTTGTTGAACTGTTTGTCCCAATACAGGCTTTAGCATTGGCACATGTCAATACTCCATGAAGTTTCCCAATACGAAGTTGAAGTTTTTCAACTCTTTCAATACGGGATGGTACTGCATGTGGTAATTCGGTTCAGCAACTTAGTATTGACACGATTAACATCCAGTACTTCCCTTCTTTATCGCAAGTCAACTCAGCAACCAACTTTTAGGTTTATATTTTTAATAGAGACCAGCTAGGATTTTGTTTGGAAATTCATGTTCATTTTATTGTTCTCTGTAAAACTCTGGTTAGATAATATTAATTTCCATCTCTCAATTATACTTACAAGATGTCCAGTACAAATGGCATAGCTGTCAAAGATGTACAGATTGCCAATATTCTCCAACTGTGTGACCGTAGCAGGTATGCAATACCCGCAAAGCTGACAAGCGCAACACAGAAACTAATTTCGATTAGTACGATGATAATAGGTCTTTCTACAGTTGGAACCAACTCCGCCAATGGAATTGCTGCTGACACCTGAACTAACTGTGAACAGAAAAAAATAATTACTCTCGGGCTTTAGAAGAAGGTTTATTTGTAATAGTTACTAACGGAGCTGGAGGTATTCATGAATTTGAACAACCTGCCAACGTGCGGTATGTGACGCCGAGCTGCGAAGCGGCGAGGTGTTACAGCACGTTGGCAGGTTGTTCAAATTCATCAATACCGGCAAAGAGGTTAGTAACTTACTTGCCAATTCACTGAACGCACGGACCCAGGTATGGTAAGTGAGTAAAGGTGTTCAAGAGACGTCACTTGGATACATAGTCTATTGTTCTATCGGGTAGTTCACGTCTCTTACAAACCAGGAGAAGACAAATGAATTGGCGTGTAAGCATACACCAAAATCATTAATGGGGTCTAAATTTAAACTGTAGTTTTTAACAAGTGTGTTTTCAGAGTGGATTTCAATTGCGGCATTGTGGTGGCTTGATGTGATTAGGCAACTGATTTCACAGAAATAAGTTATGCGACTGATATTGCCGAATACCTGCCTTTACTGTGTTACCGGGTACATGCATCAGCATGTAGGATGGAGAGGACTGTAGAAACCTTACCGGAACAATCCAGTTAATAAGACACATTGGTGCAAAATCGTTTAGTTATTTGCATCAAACTACTTGAATTTTGAATTTAATTGTTTTGGTCATTGAGGAACAAGACATGACGATGAAATAGAGTTGTGATATGACATGCCGTTTTCGTTCTGAAAATACTTCTTGCTGTGCAGGTTTAAAGACTTAGGAGCCTTTGAGTGCTTCCATGTTTGCAGCCGTACAAAAGAGAGTTGAAATAATCCACCCTGCAGGTAATAAATGCATGTTCCAGTCGCCCAGTAGTCAGTCCCCTCATCAACTACGCTGCACATACTGGCGATCTTCTCGAGTTAATAACAAGATGTCCGACACACCAGCGTAACGTATATGTCAGCTGATAGATTCTCGCCCAATAAATACCTCAGGCTGCGCTCCGAGAGGTCGGTGAGGTCGGTGGAGGGATAACAATACCATCGAAGTTAGGGGATTTTTGTGAAATGTGATTACTGTTCGGGGTGTCCTAAATATATTGCAGATCTCAATATCAGTCACACGTCTTACAAGTGAATAATTTGCCTGTCTGTCGAGTTGAGGCTTGAAGTGAATATACAGTACCACCCACATGGAAATTGAAGCAGATGTTATTTCTTCAAATAATGCCCGACGGGGCAAACATAATATAGATAGAATAGGACAGCGGTCCAAGCACCGATTCCATGGGATACGCCATATCTTGGTAGACCTTATCAAAATAAGCACCTTTGACATTTACCGGAAGAGAACGACACTTTTGACAAGATTGAAACCAGTGGAGGCTTACATCTGTAACTACAGTTTTGGTTTGAAATGTATTGAGCAAGACGACTCAAATGTGCAAAACACCACACTCCGATCTGAACGTACAAGAGAAGAAACAACTCTGTGGTCCATTGACAAAAGTATATTACTGTGGTTATGCAGTAGAGCTGTTGCGATGTTGTTTCGTCATTAACCCTTTACCTAACATGAAAAGCAGACGACACTTGCCAAAAAAATGATTGAATAACTAATTTTTTTCATTTTTTATCTCAAAAACATAGGTTATGACCCCTCATTGGAACGAGCTCGACGAGCTCGTTCCAATGAGGGGTCATAACCTATGTTTTTGAGACAAAAAATGAAAAAATAATAAAAATTAATTGGCGATTTTTGAGAATAGCGCTGGCCGGTTTTGGCCGTTACGTTGGGTAAAGGGTTAAACAAGGAGCTTATCGCGTTACGTTATTGTTTTGTAGCTCTGAAGAGCTGTAAAACTGTACGAGAATTTCTGTAACATCTTGTTAAATTGTTCAACAAAAGAAATGAAGGTCTTCATGAAATGTGACATTTGCACAGGAATTGGATATAGTAAATCCGCAAAATCATCAGGGTCGATGTTCCTGTACTTCCGATATATTGGCTTAAATCATGCTTGGACGATCGATTTGGATTTGTGTTAAAAGTGGCTAGAAAATGACCAGAACATGCGGTAAAGAACGCATTAAAATGTCTTCCCCGAGACTTGAATAATTAGCAGATCAGGGTTATGAGTGTATTCGGGAGTGAGTTTTTGAAACTGGGAAAGTCAGAAAGACTTCATGGTTGCCCGAAAGTTGGTTCCATATGTGTCATAGGGATCAACCGTATGAAAATCCCCTACTTTGAAAATAAAATCCACTCGAGGCCGCGAGAGATCCAAGGAAGTCAGAACATTTTGGCAAGAATGGCTTCTGAGAGGCCTTGCCCTTAGGCCTATTAGCACGTACGAATGTTGTGACGATGGGAATTGTTCGAGTTCCTTCAGTAAGCAGTCATATTATTGCCCTAGACGATTTGAATTGGTGCGCTGGGTCAAATGCATTGTTCAAGGATTGCTTTGTGGAAGAATTCATTGATAATTCTAGCGATATTTTATGGTAACTGCAGATCAGAGTTTGAAGTTTTCTTGGGTGAATTTACTTTCGCATTGCAACGTCCAGCAACATTTATCATTGGCGGCTTTAATTGGGTGTACCTTGTTTTCGTTGAATAATTATTGCATCTTCTAATGCAATTCGTAAATCTTAAGTTGATTTGCATCGGAAGAAATATCTCCAACACGAGTTTATATTCGGTGATTTGTTTCATAAACTCCCCAATGCATAAAACTTATGCTTACCTCTTTGATAAGTGTTGGTTGTCCCCCACAAAATGTGAGGGTTATGTTGTTGTACATGAAAAATTAAGATGTATCCCAAAAGTTTGGGGAAAACTTCTCTCAGTTGCAGTACGTGGATACAGCCACCATCACATGACAAAATTTGAATAGTCCGTGTCAATACTCCGTGACCTATGTTTAAATACTATTAAGCAGTGTAGTTTCGAAAGATAGTCCGTTAGAACTACCGGGGAACATATAATTCCCTGGATGCTCCTCAGAATCAAAGAAATACTAACCCATTTTTTTTTTATTTTGTTCACTCCTGGTTATAATCCAGGAACCGAGCTGAAACAGCGAGAGAGGAAATAGTGCATCCTGCCACATTTATTTATGGCGCCAAGTCTAAGATATCCGAAGAAACCCATGGTTTCTATCAAAAGTGGTTTCAACCAATAATGCGGGAGCGAGCCCTGAAAGTGAATCCTTGTTTTTTTGTGGGGGTGGGGGGGGGGGGAGGATACGAAACTGGGAAAAGACTACTATAATTTAGACATTGTACGCACAAAGTACATGGGATATGGGTCGACCCAGTGCCAAGCATGTGGAAGTGAAATGGAGAAGTTGAAAATGCACGGTGAGATGCTAATGAAATTAAGAAGAGCAAATTGATGTCAAAAACACCAATCTATATGAAAATGCCCCGACTGAAAACAATTATTGGAGTAGAGGGATTACAACACACCGACCATTTTTACGCCTCTACAAAAGGTAATGAAGAGGGAGATGCTGCACCTCACTGCATATTCTCCCCAAACGAAAATGGGCCATGAAGTGGATATCTATCTAACGTGGAAAAGTGTCAAATGTCCATACGCTGATTAAAAACTTTAACCTACGACATGGAGATGCAGATTTAACATCGAAAATAACAACAAAAGTCCACAGTTTGGGTAACAGCAGCGTTATTAATAGTTACAATTTTTTATACAGGATATCCTAAATGCGATGATTATACTTATAAGTCCAGTAGCATAACACATCTTACTCCACCTCATTATACAATGGTCTGCATAGAAACGGAGCCTTATAAATCTAACGACAAGTGCATAGATTGGAATGAAGGTTTCCAGGTAGCTGCTTTGAATCAATGACCAACTATTGAAATAGTGAAGCATCTCTGTGTGGATGTTGACGCGTACCCCACCAAACATTACTGGATGACAACAATCGAGCCGATCAAATACATAATTATATCAATTTTTCACAGCTATTCCATCCATAGTAAATGGGGATAGATTACACTTGATAATTTAGGACCCTTTGTCGTTCAAAAGAATAATCTTTTGCAGATTTTGGCTATGCCGTTTATGTTCCGCAGATTACACTGATTTACCCCCAGAGGCCAATGAAAATTTAATTGTTCAATGATTTACTGTGGAAAGCTTGTCCAATTATGAATTCCGTAGATAATTGTAATTTTGCAATTTCATGATCCAAAACTTTTCGAGACCGTTACGTATTTTTCCATAGAGTATGGAACGTTTTAGAGTCCACATTACCGAAAACCCTAGTCTATACGGGTCGGTGAAATTCACACAATTCCACCTGTGAACTGATAGAGTGCTAAACTATTTTTGGTCATGGTCCACGTTTGTTTGCCTATTATAATTTATGGGATAGTGCATATAGCACTACTCTATAAATTATAACAGGGCAAATCTATACAGGCTAAATTAGTTCACGCCAAAGATAATATGAAGCACACTCACAGGGTATTATGCTTTAGAAGTAGTAGCTGCTTCGGAATAAAGCCCAAATGAGGGGCTCCCAACATTATACCAGTTAAGAGGATCAAAGATCAATATCGCGATTCTGCTAATATAGCCAATGAGAAATTAACACAATATACTCACATGCAAAAGACAACTACTGTTATGTATGATTGCTTTAAGAGTTGTCTAAACACTTATGTGATAGTTCGTCAAAGAGGAACATAAAGTTACGAAAGTCCAACAACTGCCAGGGATATTACAATGGTTGTAAATTGGATCACATTCTGTGATTATGTCCATAGAAAAAGGCAAAAAAGATAGAAAGGAAAAATGGAACCCTTAGGATAAGGAAATCATCCTCGGAAACTATATATGTTGCACTTGAGCCTGCAATGTGACCCGGAGTTAACGATCAGCTACTACAGAAAATAAAAAAAGGATTATTAGCAGATTAGTAGTTTCTTGAGCGCTGTGTCACATCGAGTACAGTACCTTCAACCAAGCAGTATCGCACGAGTCATCGCACTGCTTCTTAGTGAAGGCCCTCAATGCGATGCGATCCACCACATCAATAAACTTCATTGTACTGATGACTTTTCTATTATATACAGTTGAAACTAGATGTCCTTTCACAACTAGCACAGAAAATTCTCGTTACTGCAGAAGAATTAAGTTGTGTGAATGAAATACACAAGAGTGATTTATCCGGTGGTCCATGAGATGAAAGTATGCAAGTGTTTCTTATGCTGTTGTGAATAATTATAAGTGATTTTCGAGTGGGGTCTTTTTGACACTACGATTACGTAGTAATCCACGCTCTTAATTCTATATATGCATCAAACTTTAATATCTATGTTGGAGATAAAGTTAATGATCTCTATTTACTACTATCGAATTGTACTGAGTTGGACATTCTGTTTTTTTATAGGAATTGAGTTGCGCTAATGGTGCAATTTGGCAGGGATAAAGGCGCACTTACTCTGTGCTATTTTACTTAAAGATAGTGCACAATACAGTCACGAGACGTCTGATGTCAACTGTGCCTACCCTCGGGTAATAATTAAAAAGTAAATTAGCGTCTCGATTTCTGGATCTGTCAATTCAGTTTTGGATGAAACTGGACAAGACAATTTTGTTGTAGTTGTTGCTACGACGTGTTCATCACCTCCATTCGGGATTCGATGGACTCGAAATACCACACTGCCACGATGCACCTAGCACAAATCTAATGCAGGTTCGACAACGCTCCTTGAAATATAAATTGATGCACATAGTACAACTGCGAGGGTATAGACAATCTTGATTAAGTGATGGTTCTGTGAATTTAGAAATATTGCATAGCACGATGTGGAAGAAAGGAACACAATTCTTACTCAGTCTCGTTTTAGATTTTGCAGTATCACACTCCGTGCATCTTGCCAGAATCGCAGAATCAAAATCCATCTGTTACTGCCGGTGAGATTTGATTAGCCAAAGCGTGTCCCTATCAATTCTAGGTATATAATAAATGGTATCACACTGTCATGTTTATATTCCCTAACAACGACTGCAGGTACTTCTTCTAGTCATCTAACTGAGACTGAGTCAGTTGTGATCTGGCATTCGAAGCATACATTTGATTGTTTAAATTTAGATAGATCAGACTTTTGAAATCCTAATAGTGTTATTAATGGAGCAGATGGTAGGCCAGTGAAAGTATTTGGAAAATGCCCCTGTCCTTGTTCTGTAAGAGATATAGAAAATCCCTAAGGAGTCATTACTTGATATGAAATATCTGAACCAAGTTAATTAAAATCGAACTGCGTCGAAGTTTACCTAGGCTCGGGTCTATTTCAGTGAAGGAGGTTTAGAAATTTCGTGTCAAATCGTGACAAATTCGATATTCTTTTTATCACATGTGTAATTTAACATATAACGTAACATAAAGACTAAACTGGCCAGCGCTGTTCACAAAATTGTCTACCGAAGTTTATTATTATTTTAATCTCATAGACATAGATATTGGAACGAACGAAACACAGGAAAAGAGATTACGCTTATTGTATTGTCCGAGTCGGAGGTATCAAGATCAGTAACTAGTTCAGCTTCTTTAGAAGTGGGTATGTCATCGAACATTTTAACCGGCCAGCGCTATTCTCAAATATCGTCAGTCAATGTTCATTATTTTTCATTTGTTGTCTCAAAAACATAGGTTATGACCCCTTATTGGAACGAACTCGTTCCAATGAGGGGTCATAACCTATGTTTTTAAGACAAAAAATTAGTTGTTCAAGAAATCTTTTTGCAAGTGTCGTCTGCTTGTCATGTTAGGTAAAGGGTTAAGGAACAAATAAAACTCAATGTAGATCAGTTATTATAGAGCTTATTAGACCTCTGATAAAATATTGGATACTTGCTATATGGACATGGACTGAAACCAGTGAAACTAAATTGATACTTTTGTTATTAATAAACAGGTCAACCGAAAGAATTTAATCAACTTTTACCATTGCCACCCTTCAACTCGATAGCGCCAAACTGTCAATCGTAAGATATTTAGTAGACAGTATCAAATGTTAGTTTGTTCTGTCCTCGCGATATACCGACAAGTCAGTGTCGTCCATTTGCTGTTCCCCCGTTTGAGTACGACGGCACGAAACCTTGAAAGCAGCGTTAGTCACATTTGATCAGAAACTTGTTTCTGAAAAGCGGTGGGGGTATGCCACTCTTGTCAGCGCAGTGTCGAGTGTCTGGGGACGGGGATAACTCGTGGAAAAATGGTGGAACATGGAAGGTCAGTGTGGGTATCTGCTGGCTTCTGTGCACATATGACTGCAGTGTTTTCCAATCAA
This sequence comes from Pictodentalium vernedei, assembly GCA_031216915.1. Lineage (NCBI taxonomy): Eukaryota > Metazoa > Mollusca > Scaphopoda > Dentaliida > Dentaliidae > Pictodentalium > Pictodentalium vernedei. Next base: position 363,885,211 of record CM062293.1, read on the forward strand.
AATATCCCAGCATTCAAATTTTGAAGAAAATAAGCCAATTTATATGGCTCACATAAGACCCGCATTAGAGGTAATCCTATAGCTATACGCATGGAATGCGATGTTATCATTTGGTAATGGACGTCTCTATTTTATCGCCGACAATACCGTGTCCCTTCGTATCAATTTTTTACCAATAAATGGACGAGGCGTGTGCCGGATACGCCCCTACCCTCTGCATCCACCGCTGATGTAACATGCCACTGTTTTTCTCGGAATGTTTCTTAAAAATGTTGAAGCGTGAATGTGAAAATAAAACCCCAAAAAACCAAACAGAACTGCTGAAAGATATTTGCCTTCAAGTGAATATAGCATAATTATTTATTTATTTATTGGTGTTTAAGGTCATATACTTATGCACAATGGCTAATCATGACCGTGACAGTTTTATGGGTGGAGGAAGCTCGCGTACCCGGAGAAAACCACCGAGCAACGACGACCAGCTGCCAGCTCCCCAACATCGTAACTCCGCACTGCTGCACAGGCATTGTTAGATTGGTTGAAGATATGTGTACCATCGACATGCCGTACGCCTTAGTACACGGCATCATCGTGCCTCCATGTGGACAATCGGGGTTAAGTGCCTTGCCCAAGGACACAACGCGGGAGTCCGAATTGATCGCTCAGACGGTCACCCATCAAATGATTAACCGGGCTCGATGTTGCTTAACTTCGGTGATCTGACGAGAACCGGTTACCGCAACGCCACCGCGCCCCCAATAAAATAGCATAAAAGGAATTGTTGTTTATGCGCCTAGTTCAGTGGAGGTATTTTTTTATTTATATTAAACCGCTGAGAAAGAGTTCCCTGCGATGTTTGCAGGGAAAACTAAACATGTTTCAGTCTGTTACCTCGAAGCAGCTGGAAAAAAGTGCATGATTAATATCAAAGGTCTGATTGCTTTCACAAACCAATTATTGCAACTCTCATTTGCTGCTTGATAAAGTTAAACAAATTGTTTTTCCTCTTTCATCGAGTCATCCCAAATGTAACATAAGATTGATTCAGCTCATTATAATAGAAAATTATTAGCTTTTACGCCAGGTAATGTATAATTAAATAATACTCACCTGTAAAAATACACCCGTCAAAAAACGTGCACAACAAAGTAACCAAAAGTTACTCAGTACCACCATAGAAAGAGTTGTTAACAAAACTCCAATTTGTGAAATAATTTGCATTTTCTTCCTGCCGTATGCGTCAGCGACAGAGCTGAAGAGGGACCCAATCACCTGGCCTAACATAACTGCTGTTTCGGGAAGCTCTCCGGTTGCAATCTTGTCACACACAAGGTCCCACTGAAAAAAATTTGGTGACATACATTAAAATAACATGCATTCAGGATGCAAGTAGTCTGATTTTGCTTCCTTGGAACAGACGGCATCCCACATCATTCACAAAGGGTTTCTGGGAATACCATACAGTGAGTACCAGCCTGGGAATACACTTTGTGCTAACAATGTTTAGTTCAGACATAAATCCACAGTTAAGATGCCAGTACTATTCCACTGAGATGCTAGCACTGGTATCGTCGCAGGAAATAAAGCTCAAAGAGCATTATTAGGTAAGACATCTGATGTGACCAATCAGCAAATCTCATTTGAAATTTACCCCTACAGTTATAGAATGACTTGTATTAAAATTTTTATTTTTAATGTTTTTTGTATATTCTGATCACAATTGGTTGGTCATTAAATGACAACTTCCATTTGCATAGCCACGGGTGAGCACACAGACGAACAGGGAGTGGTGACATGCCTATGTACATGTTAAGTGTAAATTGAAGAAAAAATGAAAACCAGGGGCCTATACTATAAAACGTTTACAATGGTATTTTTTAAAATTGTAGTTTATAGTTATGACTTTAAATGGGTTAAAATGAACCATGGCATTTTCAAAGATCTGGAAATTTGCCAGATGGCAAATTATCATATCCTTTAAAATGCTAATGATTCATTTTGGCCAGTTATATTAATAGGTAGAAAATACAATTCTAGAAAATACAGTTGTAAACGTTTTATATTATTGGCCACAGTTCTACTTTACTAACCCGGCTAAGCGCACACATGGTGTGAAAGTCTCGAGAAATGTTCACATGCATCCGGTAAGAATGTTGTTTAATGGACGTCACATGTGAATAAAAAAGAGTTCAAATTTTTAAATGAGTAAAATTAGTAGAATGCGGTTGTGAAGTCTGTTAGTGCTCTTTGTCTTTTTCCGATTTAGATTTTCGACAAAAAATCACTGTTGCCTTACGATTCGAAGGAGTCAGGGAAACCTAATCTAGGTTTACGTGGTTAATTTTATAAGTCAGGGAATCTTTATAGGAGATATCAGCGATATTACCTACCTCTTCGGGACCTTATAAGGGTCATCATGTTTAATGGTTGTCATTTGTACTGCGATTCCCACGTTACATGTATCTCTAACGGAAAAACAGTGGCTCGAGGATTTTGAAAAAAAGATGCGCTGAGATCAAAATTTTGCCAGATTCTGTCTCCGATTGTTTCTTTTTACTGGTCTGACCTCATCACGTATGCCAATATGTTTTCGTGCAAAATTGTGTATGAAATACTTGAACATTGTTTCGTCCATTACCCGTTTCTATCTCTCGAGGATGCTCGATTTCTCTGCATTTTCGATAGCGATTGTGCACGTCGCATTTTGTTGTAAAACTCTTCTCTTTTGTCCATCCACAATTGTTTTGTATTTGTAAGCAACATTTTTATTTCATTCGACTGAAATCTGGGTTTCTCAAACTGACGGAACCTTTCCTAACATCGTACCTTTACATAGTGACAAAATTATATTGTTTGGTGTTGTGCAGCTGTGCAAACAAGGCCAGATATCAATACGAACAAACATATCTTAATTAATTAAAATAACACAACTTCCAGCAAACTGCAGTAAATGACAAGACATTTGTCGACTTGCTGCTCAATTATAATGTGTTCAAAGCCCATGCCATGAATTCTCCACTTAATCTACTGTGTAGTGGGTAATATGACTTCATTACATCATACTCACGTATGACCGATGGTGACAAGCTAGCATGTCTTTGCTGTTATTGATGCTATGATGTTGTGCGAAACTCTGTTGAAGAGTGCTGACAAACCCTATGCAGTTATGCGATACATCATTGGAAATAACATCCTGAGCCGCCTCCAATAATGTGACACACAACAGCATAACGTCCTATGAATGAACCGCTGTTAGTCTGCCGCACAGGTTATTTTGCGCACTAAACCAATTAACATCAGTTAATCCGGCAGGCTATAATGAGGTGGTGTTTATAATATCTTGCATGTGATCAGAAGAAATAACTTAGACAGTGTAGACATTACAGTGGCAATACTCAGCTATTGGACATGAAAGGCGGATAATATACTGGTCGCATTGTTTTAGATAACGACGCCCAGTTATCACTTTCGAATATTAAGATGCAGGCAAACACAAAGTTAACTTTCAAACCTCCTTGTTTTTGTAGTGTACCCTTGAACGCCATCGAAAACAGAAGTATTGTACGGACCAGATTTATACGTATTAAATGGCTCAGAACTTCGACAGTTTTGTCGTCGTTTTCCAATTCCACAAACATCAATTGGCGTTCATTTGCACAGAAATACAAGAATGGAAATAATCACTGGAGTCTTCATAGCTACGGCGACATCCGGGATTATCCTCGATAAATCTTCCACACTAACGACCATGTAGTGCACTAAAATCTAGACGAAGTTAGCAGTGGATAGATAATCTGAGCTTTTCTGCCACCGACATGTAGTATTTACGGACAATAAATTGGTAAATATTTTAATGACATCAACTGCGGCACAGTTTCTGGACTTGTCCACTAACCTGGCCCAGAGACTCACAACAGATGGCAGAAATGAATCTGAGAATCGTTGTGAGCTAAATTTAATTTCACGTAAGAAATTGGATGTTCAAAATGGATAAGGTAATACTTCAAAAAGTAGGCTAGGGATTAGAAACGCATGCAAGTAGTCACATAGTGTTAATACATTTTACACAGGTGTAATTTCGTGCCATTTCTTACGTTCTTCCATTGGTTAAAATCCCGATTCTTTACAAATAAGACTGACTTGGACTCCTTGGCAATCCGATAACTGTGCGCAATGCGTCTTATTTTAAGTTTTAGAAAACTGTATTTTCCACGGTACTACAGTTGCCCCATATTACAGCCGAGTAAAAAGAACATTGGAAGAATAACGTACCTAGAGTGTTCTAGTGCGGATATAGACACTCTTTATTTTTAACTTCAGAGGCAGTTCATCATAGGGCTGATGTTTCTAACAACACTATCGACATGGACATCCCAGGGGAAGTTTTGGTACAAAATTACACGCAGGTTTTTGTGTTCACTCTTTTTTCACTTTGTTGTGCACACACAGGTATAGACTTGGACGATCATGGGGATTTATTTATTCTATATATTTAAAACGTCTGTTGTTTATGATTAAATAGGACTTGCAAAGTAGCTGACCGAGTAACAATTTTTGCAAGATCGTCATTCAAACTTTTGGCCTAAAGCTTTATATCTTCTTCCACCACTAAGTACAATGTCGTATCGACGGCGTACAGCCCTGCATTTGAAATAATGTTATTAACATGTCATTAATATATACATTAAATAGAATTTGGACGAATATTTGGGCCTTGTGAGACCAAGAGGGGTGTCATTTCGCTCGTAGACTTTCCCCATCAATGAACACACATTGGGAACGGCATTTTATAGAGATTTCAAACCGCAATATTTATTCCTGCTGAGTTAAGTTTATGTAACATACCTTTGTGCCACACTCTATCGAAAGCCTTACCGATATCACACATTACTCCTCTTATATCTGTATTTGTATCCAAGCTTACAGAAATATCATTATGAATGTTAATGAAATTAATTGATAAACCATAACACCTTCGGGAATGAAACCATATATTGTAATGGGGTTAAGAAGATTATGTTCAATTAAGAGAAAAAACAAGCGTTTAAATATAAATTTCTCCAGAATTTTTCTCAGACTAATGGATAGGGGAACAGGAGGATAATTTTGTTGTATTGTGTATTGGTTCTTTCTTATGCATAGCAGCAACTCTTCACACAAATATAGATAAGTTTTGCTTGCTTATGAGAGTTTAGATAACCTTGTCAGTGGGTTATAAAGTTCATGAACAAACTGCTTTAAATTTTTGTTATTAATTTCATCAGAACCGCTCTCTGTTTGGGGATCTGTTTCAAGAAGACTAGCCGTTTGCCCTTGTTCGGCGATATGTATTTTCGTCAAATCGAAATTATTGAAAGCTATGGGAGATGGCTCTTAAAACTGACTGAACTCGACTGTTCGATGCACAGTGATTCAACAAATCAGCTGTTGCTTTCGCGACAGTCACCACATCACCATGTTCTTATTAGGAACGAACACTATTTTGAATGTGTTCTTCTTTATAAATCGATTTTAAAAGTAGTTCAATGACTTTGACCGAAACTGTGTGTTGAAATTGATGAACTTTTGCACGTGATCTCGCCATTTTCTATATCGAAGAATTCATCCAGGGTGTATCAATGGGTCGGATAAGAGCCTTTTTCTGGGAGTATATCGATAGATCGTGCCCATGACATACTTGGTTAGGCCTTCGGTAGAGTCATTTATATTTATAAGTTATCTCGGGCAACATCCAGGGTATACGGAGATTTAATACGTGAATGTATGTGATAAGTGAGCGTGATAGGAGATATTTTCATTTATAGTGATTACAGAGAATGTTAATGTTTTTTTTCAGTTTCACTGGAGCTGATCCTCTGAATTTCTAATTTCTTTTATATATAAATGTTTGTTTGCCCGTACTTACTTAAGTTGCGCGTGGGATTGGTTAATAAGTACTTGGTTTTATTTACATTTAAGATAAGTTCATTTGCAGAACACCAATCATGCAGTTATCTAAGAAAGAAAAGAAAGAGTATTAAGTGAAGTTGAAATGCTAATGTCGTAATGTCGTTTATATACAATAAAAATAACATATGGTTCAATACGGAAACTTGTAGAACACCGCGGTTTATTTGAGTCACGTCTGATTGATGCCCTGCATACATAACGTATTGAGTCCTGCTCTGAGAGTAGCTTCTGAACCAATCGTTACTAATACCCCAACAGCCATATGTTTCCAATTTAGATAGTAATATTTCGTGGTGTATAGTACCAAATGCTTTGGATAAATCAATGAATAATGATAGATTGACAGCCTTATTGTTTTCTATAGGTATGTCTTTCAAGTGTCAAAATACGGGATGAATCGTTCCATGATTTTTTTCTGAAGCCCTTTTTCTGAAGATATAAGATATCAAATGTATTTTAAAAACTGACAACACTATTCGACATTAATTTTGCTAAAACTTTTTAGAATGGTGACATACCATCGCCTGCTTTAAATACCGGTATGTCTTTGGATATTTTCATTGCCACAGGGACCATTCCATTTGAAAATGATTTGTTTATAATATCAGAGATGGGGTGGGCATTTAGATCTACTGTTTTTTCCAGAACACTCGTTGTAATACCGTTACAGTCTTCTCTTTGTGTGGGTTTCATTAATTTAGTTACATTGACAACTTCAAATGAGGGGGTGATGTTATGGAGAAATTGTTTGGTACATACGAATTAGTGAAGTCTGGAACAATTATATTTTGGTTTACTTATTTTGTCACTAATGTATTTGCCAGTGTTTGCAAAGAAAGTGTTGAACTCTAGAGCAACTGTGGATGGGGTCATTTATTACCATCATTACATCTGGTGAAGGAAGTAGGCATATTATACGTGCGCCTAGCTTTCTTATGGTTTCATTTAAAGTCTGCAGGGTTTTGCGCATGTTATTCTTATTTTCTGTGAGTATTTTCTTGAAGCACATTGCCTTACTTTGTTTTTTTTTTAAATTTTATTAAATACTTTACAATAGTTTTTGTAATTTGTTTTATTTTGTTCACTTGGCGATTTCAGATTCTTATTATAAAATTTAGCTTTGTTGAGAGAGGAGGTCAGAAGTCGTTTGGACATCCAGGGTTGTTTTCTAATGATTTTTGTCTTTCTTACAGTCCATTTAAGTGGAAATGATCTTTCAAACATTGTAGAATATACGTCCATAAATGTTTCATACGCATGGTTGGAATGTGAGTCAAAACCTGGCGAAAAGTCACTTCCCAATAAGATCCGTTTGTTGCGTTGACCGAAGCTGCGGGTACAATTAGCTTCATGGTGATCTCTGTTTTTACTGTTCTTCTACCTGTGGAAGGTACCAAAGTGGTCGGAGACATCGGCAAAAATTATTCCAAGGATGGAACCGGATGCAACATTGTTTGAGTAAATATGATCAAATAATCTTGCTGAGTGGCTTGTCACACTAGTTGTTTTAGTTACAGATGGTAAGTATCCCTGACTGGTCATTTTCTTTTTATACGCAATAATTTATTTCACTTGAATGAAATAGGCCTCGGCGAACAGGCTACGCCTATCTCAACGCCTCCGTCTTACAGGTAGTAAACAACAGTCAGGTGCAAGTGCAAATGAACAAATGGACATTACACAACTTGTGACACAAACACGTTTATAAGTTTGACAGTAGAATAAACAATGTATAAGATCCAAGTTTGAGAATGGGTTGTTTTGAGGTAGGAATAGTCTATTATTATTCTGCATACAGTAGTCAAGATATCTGATTTGTCAAATAATATTTGAACAACACACATAATTACACTCTTTGGACCCACCCATCCTTGACAGCGAGTGTTAAATATATCGCAAGAGGCATCAAATTATTGCAATATCACACGCAAGCGCGAAAGGCTGCCGAACGCAGAAAACGCAACACCTGTCCCAATGGCAGATGCCGCTTCCCTCGTTCGGTAACCTTTGGAGCTTGCGCTGTGGGTTTTTTTTTCGATCTTTCAAATTGTCGTTACTTCAAACATTTTTTTTTATTCTTGGATTCTTGGTGCCCTCGACGACGTATTGCTCCCAACCTCACCCCTCCCTGGGGATAATATATCACCTCGACTCACCAAACAAAACGTCAGCATGTCAATATGATATGTTAGTCATGTACACTCCCCACGGTGATACTAATCGAGACCACATCTTAACATACAATGTGGGAATTTAAGCAAGGTGTTTCACTGAAATTTTTTGGTGTTCGTGGTGTACTGCTGAACTGCTAAGAATATTGTCTAGTTCATTGGAGCGGATAACAGGGGATTACCCCACAAGTTATTTAGAATGAAGTGTTCTGGGTCGATTTTACTTATAAGAATTTGTTGCTGAGAACAAAACTACATACATGCAAACAAATAGTGCTCCTCATCTTCGTACCCAAATCCACAAGGACAAGCCGCATTATCTGACACAAATCTAATGCATTTGTGTGCATTGAGATTGCTGCAACGTGAACGCAACTGTGAGTGTATTATCTGACTCCCCCGATTACCATACCCGTAATACTATGCAACAGTTGGATCATATTCTCTCAAAACGCTCTTAAAAATATTAAAATTGACACTGTCACGAAAGGAGACATCCAATCCATTCCACAGCTTCGCGGAGGGCGGCGGGAAAGAGTCTGACGAAGTCTTAGTTCGACAAAATGATGCAAATAGCAATTCAGAATTTCTCGTGGTGTAAGCTGAAACCTGAGAAATTTGTCATGGTACCAGATTCGCTAAATATTGTGGGCCAACTCCGTTTTTCATTTTATAAAGGGTTATAAGCTGATGTCGTCGTCTTCTTTCTCCCAGTGTAATAAACCCAGTTTCACTATACAAACTGCCGTGACTTGTACCCCTGGGGCACCACATACCGTTCTTAACGCGTCTAATTGCAGATTTTCTAACGCCGTGGATTTTTCGACCGAACAGTTATCCCAAATCACATCTGCAGAGTCAAAATTAAGTAGTACATAATACTTGTAGATGGTTTCTAGAGTCGGCCGTGAAAGTCTGCACTGGAGTCCACGGAAGCAATTAACCATAGAGCTTACTTTATTTATTATATTATTTATGTGAGCATCACAGCTTCCATTGTACTGAAATGTCAGTCCGAGGTGCTTATGGCTTTCAACTTCTATTATTAATTTGTTATTCCAGGGGGGGGGGGGGGGGTTACGAGCTGGTGTGTGTTTACGAGAAATTGTAAGTGTTACGGTTTCTTCTTGACTAAAATTTACTTGCCAACTTTCTGCACATCTACTAATAAGACGGAGATCCGAATAAAGTATCTCACTGGTCATAAAATCTAAGAAGATCTCGGTTTGGCAATCTGGGGACGATTTACGAAGGTCAGTTGTCTCATTCAATGTGGTTAGAAAAGGCCAATGTCAGTTTTGGGTGGAATATTTGGGCGGTAGATGGCTCCTATTATTTTGAATGAATTGTTAATTTTTATTTCAATAAAATGGGATTCATTAACATGTGGGACGAAGATTGACGGATACTGGCGTATTTTATAATTAATACCCTCCTTTACATACTTTCCCCACCCCGTGAGTCGTCTCCCTCGCGCCGCATATTCTTAATGAGTGGATAATGGCCATCTGAGGAATAAGAAATTTTGGGTGGTACATTAAAGATTTCCTTTAGGCCTATAATGGCGAAGATATTTTCTGAATCTTGCAGATTAGTTAGTACCTCGTTTGTTTTAGAATAGACGGCGCCAGTGCTATTTATTTCGGCCATTTTAGCCAATCAGAAGACGCATTCATTGCTGATGAAGGGGCAGCATTATTTTCAAAGTGGTTTAGAAAAACGGTTACGTGACCCATCTAAGGTCCAATGCACTGTAATTTCAGACCGTTTGCTGGAAAGGTTCATTACGAGGATTTTGTTATTTTAGAACTTCCCCCATAGCGTAGTGGTCACTACAAAAAATTGGGATTATCACGCATTTTCAACATGTTTTTTACAGGATACTAGCTCAAGATCAATAACACTAGATGAGTTGCTGGCAACACGAGTGGGAGAATCTATTACTTGAGACGAGTCGGCACGAGACAGTTTGCGTTGAAGTCTCTTATTAAAAGCATTCTAATGACATATCTGGCTGCGTGAATCGAGTCCCGTTCCCCACGAAACGGGTGAGATAATCTGAAATGCCAATTCTCCTGTTCTCTATATCCACAGTTAGCCTGGTCTCTGTGGCGCCGATGGTGGCGAAGATCCTTTTCATGACGAAGTCCCCTTATATTAATGTATATTATGTTAAAGGCCCCTGGGTTGAGTTCAACATCACCACTTAGAATTAACTGGATGAAATTCATTACAATAAACCCATTTAAGACCACCCGTAATTAGGAGATTGACAGGAACTACTATCATAAGAATGAGTGAGAAGCGTGGATGCCCGCCATGCAAAAGGACTATCTTTCATCGGCGTGAACTTATTTACTCATCCATTCGATTGTTTTGTCACTGAAAAACAACAAGATTTTAAGGACAGGCCCTTTCCAGTATGGATGTCAAAATTCCAAGTGAAGAAGTTCCGTAGTAAGCACATTGAGTAACTGTTTGCGTCGAGATAAAATAAATCATGAGGTGAGAATTATGTACAAACAAAAAGAGTAAATGCACAGATATTTTGTTTCCAAAATTTTTCTCTTCTAAAAGTGCATTTAACCCACCATTTATGGCTATGGCAACTTCGGTATAATTCTTTGGGGGAACCATCCCGAGTTTAACAACACCTCTATTTCGTTTAACATGCATTTTATTCGGTTGTTTGCGTTCAAAAATGAGCTATGCCTTTTCACTTTCACCCAGAATTTGTCTGAAGTTTGTTTGTGAAGTCCTACGGCTAATTCCTCTGTCCCAAATTTTGTTTAACTCTTTACCCAACACACACGATATCAAAATCTATTATTTTAATTATTGTTTTTTTTTAATATTTAAAAAAAAAACAAATCAACAAAACCGTATCATATGTTTGAGGTATCACATGATATGGTTTTCTTGAATGGTTTTGAAAACTGTATTTTTGCCATCTGCTTAATTTGAAAATTACGCGGGCGGGTGCGGTCTTTCGTTAGGTCAAGGGTAAATGCCCATTCACAATCCTCTTTATTCCCGATGACTGTTAAAAAATGAATCTCTCTGACCTCTCTCTTAATAGTGGTTTTATTTTTCAGCATAGTTTTCAGATCAGTCGGAGTACTTTTAACCCTTTATCCAACGCAGACGATATCAAAATTTATTATTTTAACTATCATTTTTTTAAAAAAATTTCACAACATTTCAACAAAACCATATCATGTGAAACCCCTCGTTGGAATGAGCTCGACGAGCTCGTTCCAACGAGGGGTCAGATGATATGGTTTCGTTGAAATTTTTTTAAAAATAATATTTTTTCAACTGCTGAATTTGCATATTACGCGGTCGGATGCGTCCGATTCGTTTGGGTAAAGGGTTAAAGCGTGCACTGTTTCGTTGTTTGGTAACCATATGTTTTTGCATAACAAATGCCGTGATGATATGACGGAGCATCTAGCTCCAACATTTGGGAGATAGACCAAGACTGAGTCTTTCTATTTACTGTGGAGAATGAAGTAACTGCAGAGTTCATTTGATCATTTTTCATCGTATTCGTTTAAAGTTTTCCAATGTTCGTATACTATTTTCTTAGATTTGAGAAACAATGCATTTTTTAGTTTATATTATTTTGAAAGTGTACATTTCAAAATAGAAACGTCAAAACAAAAACATGTAAGAGAGAGATTTATTTTGGAGTGAAATAAATTCCAAACCGATTTAACCAAAGCTGCTACTGAGAAGTGCTGGAAGATTAACTGTGGGCAATCTAACTGAGGAAAGGTGAAATTGTTAAATCTATTACTATAAAGTGGTTAGAATATAATGAACAGTTCATTTTTTGTAAAAAGATTTGTTTACCTTGAATGCCGAATTCTCAAAAGAATAAATTCCTCTGTTGTATCGCTGTAAGCTTAAATAATTACAATGTCATTTCTCAGTATTTGGAGTCGACCGATATAATCTCAAAGTTTGCTGTCGAAACCAAATCAAACATCAATTGACACAAGATTATATGAACATCATTGGTTATGTAAATGTTTTCAAATTGTATTTAACCCTTTACCTAACATGAAAAGCAGACGACACTTGCAAAAAAAATTCTTGAATAACTAATTTTTTTCATTTTTTGTCTCAAAAACATAGGTTATGACCCCTCATTGGAACGAGCTCGACGTGCTCGTTCCAATGAGGGGTCATAACCTATGTTTTTGAGACAAAAAATGAAAAAATAATGAAAATTCATTGGCGATTTTTAAGAATAGCGCTGGCCGGTTTTGGCCGTTACGTTGGGTAAAGGGTTAACACATGCAATATTCTCTTTTTCAATAAATACTGCTTAAACTAACGAATGATAGACGAAAATCCCCTAAAGAAGCAATTTTTCAGATTAATTGGCAATGAACATGGGATTATGTCGTTGAGCGCCCGCCGTCCACTTCATACGAAGAAAACCGACAAAATAACACAAAAGTCAATTTATGGAATGTAACTTCTAAGGAAAAGGTTGAAGTCGTAACTGATCTCTGAGAATTAAACTACGGAAATAAATATCTGACAGTATTCGACGATATACTTCTGGAAAAACAAAAGAGATGCCACAGATATTTCATTTGTGTACGTCACACTAATGCAGATTGATTTTTATTTTCTCAAAATTCCTTCAACTTTCTATACAAATCATTGGTGAAAACTCTTATGTTGTGTGATCTTTTCTTCAAAATCCCCCAATACATAAATCATTTGAACCAAAGAGACCGCCTTTCCGGCAAAGGAACATGATATGTCATAATTCCATTCAGAAGGATGGTTGTGAAGTGAATGTATGCGAAAGAACAATCAATATTCTCAACGTACAAAATATTACTGTAAATGGTTAACTTTCGTTTGTCGGGAGCGCGGTGGATCAGCAGGTAGAGATGCAGGCTGCAAACCGAGAGGTCCTCGGTTCGAATCCCACCTGCGGCAACTGCGTTATGTCCATGAGCAAGACACTTCATCCCAATTACCCACGTGGGGGCACAGTGGCGTTGTGTACTAAGGCGTACTGCATGTCGATGGTGCACCTTGTCAAGAGTTTATGTTAGAACATCTCTATCCAAGTTGGAGGGGTGACATGGGGTTGTTTAACCTCGCTATTAAGAATATTGGGGGACGAGCCAACAAGGAGGGTCGGAATCCTTGCACGGGCCAATCAGATCTGAGTTGGGACCGCACAATGATTTTCTTTCCTGCCGAGTGAACTCGAAATATAGGTTCGTTCTTCGTTAGGTGTGATTCCTAATCACTTCATTCTGCGGAAAGGAAACAATGATTAAAGTAACACGATTCTTTTATTTACATTTAAAATAAACTCCTTCCATATTCAACACATTTAACACTTTTGTCAACACAAATCAAAGACTTATCTTATGGGTTAAATAGGTTTTCATCAATTCAGTCTATCTATAGCACTGTACTGGCGCTGTAGTACACTCTCCAAATGTCCCTGCCGAGGGCTCGCAGCAGGAGCTTAAAACACCGAGTCTTAATCTTTTGCGTCAGTGCGCGTCTGCAGCTCTGACTTCCGGGGGATCCCGACTAGTAATGCTACTTACCTCGTGGCAACATAGTTCTAATTTGGATTCAGTTTATCCACTCTGTCGGCTAGTTTAGCAAATCTACGTCACATACCTTATACATGTGTCCTTTGATAGAACTCTCCTTCAATGTTCCTGTCCTTTGAAATACACACAGTTCATGCAGAACTAACAACTTCAATATGCGCTTCTACACACAGTTCATGCAGAACTAACAACTTCAATATGCGCTTCGCGCTTGCGCGAATTGTCGCTGTCGACCCTGAGTCGATATTCACAGCACTCTGATACTTAAACAGGCTACTAAGCGATCAACCTCTGCGTCCCTAAGGGTTAATACCACAATATAACAGCCTACACTTTGAGACAGGTGCGAGTCGATCCTCGCTAATGACATCTAAACTTAGCCGTCACTTGGGTTCGTAATCTACTCTCTAAATTCGGGCTTGTAGATCTCCTACGTCCACCTAATCTGATAATAGCGGCGCACAACAGATCTTCGTGGATTGCCCAACAATTCCACTCGAGACCCTATGTGGCGTCTCACTCCTAAGCGGTCGGAACCCACGTCTCTCTGGAATAGCTTGTCCCCCACACTTTATATCCCGTCTTGGGGTGGTCAGATAGCAATATGTCAAGATGCCTAAACCTGGCACGTGACATTTCTGAAGATGAAATCACTTCTCTCCAATGCATAAGCTATCAAGCGTATCCCGAGAAATAATTTACTTTAGAAAGCATGGAAACATTTTATGCTTACAAGTAATATGCCAGAGAAGTATCCCACTGTGAATCACCTATGGCTAATTATCTAACTAAAACATGTGTGCTTACAACACAGAGAGAAGAAATATATATACATATATTTGAACTTGGAAGTAAAAGAGGGGGCCTCCTCCCTTTTAGACTGGCTTTGCCCTGACAGCTCCTCCTTCAAGAGAAACGCCCTACGTTTCTCTAAAAACACAAAGAGGGCAAAGCCACGTTCAGCCACCACACACACATATTTACAATTGGCGCACTATGTCCACAACTCACCACTCACTTACTTGACCGTGTTGGCATGTCTCGATAAACGGCAGAAGATGGGTCCACACACGGCTATGCTCTCCTCTCATACCCTCAACACACACACTCTCGCTCCCTCTCTCTGGCCCCTCAATGTTTAAGTTAATAGAATCTGCGAAATAATTCTAGGGCTTACAGCCGCGCACATGCGTCGGTTATGTTTATCCCATAAATATTTGCAGAGGTTTTTTTTTCATTCTTTCAGCCGATCTACTGTAAAACGCAAAACCTTCTCCACTTTGTACTTCCATCCCTGCATCTGGTAACTGGGACACCCCGCCCGGTTCATGCCAGTCGGCGAGTCAAGTGCCCTGTTAGGCATGTGTGATGAGACCCTTATTACCCCCTGGAGAGACCCATAGCCTCCTCTTCCTGGAACTATTTCTTGAGCGCGTGTTCCACCAAATACCCCACTCATCTTCACACCCAACACCCAAATGCCCCAGGGTGATGCCTCCCATACTAGAGTGCGCTGTCGCAGATGCAACGCTCTGTTGATTGACTCCTGCTAATCCTTCCTCGGGTGCCCCACTCCAATTCCCAGGGTCCTTTCTAACTCCTTTCTAACTCTCTCTTTATGATGCCCCTTTGTGACTAACACGTCCACCTCTCGCGGCCTCCCCTGGCATAATGTACCTCCCACAGCCAATACCGTGGGTATAGTGTCCTTTATATTTTATATTTTTGCATCTCCGCAAAAAACCTTGCGTGGTAAACCCCTTCTCTATCTATGCTCAGTCGGTAATAACCGCTGCCATTATTCTCGTCACAGTGTACGACCACTCCCACAGTAACCGTGGTCTACCGGATTTCGTCGGCCGGCGCACGGTCATCTTTTGATCGACGTAAAAGTTCCTAACCCTTGGTTTACTCCCACACCGACCTTCATTACGCCCCTCCCCTTCAACATACCTTGGATGCTGCCTTTCAGCGAGTCCCCTGACTTACATTGTAGAAGTGTTAACCTTAGGGGCTTCAATTGTACACTCTACATGTGCCCCCTTACTTGATTCTACGGCCCCTCCAGTGATCTTACTGGATGCTTTATCTCCATGGCTTGGGCTCGGGTGACCACCGCCGATTCCCCTTTGGGTGCTTTCCTCTCCGACCATGTCTTATCGGGTTCTGAACATACCCCGGTTAAGTTCCCAAGTACGAGGTCATAGATGGGTACCCCTATACACATTGCATCTACTTTCCCGCTATAGAATGGGGTATGTACCCTCGCCCTCGCAAGGGCGGGGGGTGGGGTGGGGGGCTCCTAACCGTACCATCTATTAGCACGCAATCGTGATCGTGCCCCGTTAGCTGTCCGTCGGCAACGAGTTCCCTTTTTACCGCTACGCTACTGCGGCCGGTGTCACGTAGCATACTGACCGCTCGATCACCCACATACGCTGGGTGCACCGGCATCCCTTCTTTTTGCAAAGCGTGTGGTATCCCTCGCAGAGCCCACTAATAATAGACAATACCTCCCCTCCTTGCAGCCTGAGTTGCCCAACTTCGAGTGCTTGGTGCAGTGGGCACCCCTCCGGCCCAGCTGTTTGGCAAAATGCCGCTATCTGCCTTTTCTCTACAGGCTTCATTGCATTCCCCCCTCTTCTATTACCAACCGGGGACGAGTCCCTCCCTCCCATTTTGTGCGGCTCTCTGCTTTGTCTCCCCGTGACCGTCCTTCTTCAACAGTCTCTGGCCAGCTGCCCCCGCTTGCTGCATATAAAGCATGTTTTCTCTTCGGGAGCGCCCCCATTCTGGCTACCTTCCGCTTTGGGTAGGTTGGGATGGATCTGCTTTGCGGGTGCCGTTGCCAACCCGCTTGCCCCACCCCTAGTCGTTTTGGGTAAGCTCACGTTCCCACCACGGGCCTCAATGTAGTGCTCTGCCAGAGTCGGCATGTCAACTAAATTTGGAGGTCGCATTTCCTTTATGAAGAGACCCAATTACGTGGAGCAGTTTGTCATAAACTGCTCCCGGAGTAGCAGATCAGGCAGCGCCTCGTATGAGCCATTCACTCGTAAGAGCCATTCACAGTTTTACAATATAGTCCCTCGCCATTCGAGGCGAGGGACTAAATTGTAAAACACTCGTGCGCATTCGCGCATTCGCGCACTCGTGTTTGTACAACGTCCCTCACCTGTCATGAATTATTTCACGAAATCAATCTAGTCAAGCGATTACTCTCTATTTACTGATTCCGTCAGTGATTATGTATATTCCCTGCAATTTTCAGAAAATATACATATTTACTCAAATCTTCACTGATTTTTTCGACATAATTACTGAAATCATGGTTTGAACAGCAGCAGCAGCAAGGAAGCGTATAAACGGAAGCGAGTGAGTGTGATCAAATTACATTTGACTGTGTATGAGGTTCAAGTCCAAGCAGCTTTTCAGGAAAAGCTCTATAAGAATTATGAAGTAAACAAGCTTGTTTTGATTCCACAAGAAGAGTATGAGAAGAGTATGAAAAGACCAATGGCGACCTTATTGAAGTTGAGAAGCTTACTTGAGAAGTTTGAGTCACTTGATTGTGGTGATGTAAAAAAAACTCATCAGACGAAGACTGGCTAAAGAAGACCAAAGTTACTTTGTTTCCACTGTGGAAATTTTAGATGTGATCGAGCGTGCACACATCGCACAGGTCATGGGAACAAGAAGCTGAAGGAGACAAACAAGAAGTATGCCAACATCACCACTGAGGAGATAGAACTTATTCAAGTCAACCTGTCTCCCGTGCCAGAAGAAGAGAAAGAGAGTGACTACCACAGGTATTGCTATGAAGCCTATTCTCTTAAAAGACTTTCAGTAACGTGCCAAGACAGACCTGATTGACATGCAGACTCTGCGCCAAGGCAGTACAAATGGATCATGACCTAACAGGATCACCTGACAAAATTCTGCATCATTCGACCTCTTACTCCCAAGAGAGCAACAGAGGGTGTCATTTCGACTATTGGACATATTTTTTCTGATCTTTGGAGCACCTTCGGTCTTGCAGTCAGATAACTTATCAGAATTCACCTCCCCACATCCCAGTGCCACCCCCAAAGTCAGGGTTCTATTGAAAGATCAAATTATGATGTGAAGAATATGCTTATTGCCTGGCTATGTGACAACAGTACTACAGACTGGACTATTAGACAAAAAGTGTGTGCAGTTTCAGGAGAATTCAAGTCATCATTGTGGCATTCAGAGACACCATTTGCGACCCTTCTTGGATCTGATGCTAAAGTTTGCCTTATCTCCTCAAGTCTTCCACGAAAGATTCTCTTCAGGTTTCAGAGTGAAGATGATCCTCTGAGTGTCCTGTCCACTGAGACTCAATCGGTGTCTAACAACGAGGAAGTCCCCAGCCGTTCGTCTGCAGCATTGCCAAGAGGTAATAGCCCTGACTTATCAGATTTCACATCTCGAAAAGAACATATTTAAGTGCAAAGGAGAAGAGCAGTTGAATCACAACTGATGCCCGCAGGAGAGAATGGTGAAAAGGAGCAACATTGTACTGTCAAGTGACTGTTCCAGCTGTTGACAGAGGTTGCACAGATTCTTGCAAAATTTTTTGGTGTGGTGACTGACATTAATGACAGCGGAATGTACTCAATAACAGTGAAGGCAGGACTTTTGAATAGCAGATATTCACTTTATTGCATTATGGACATGGGTATCGATGGTGTTGTTTCCCGTACATCTACTGTTCAACATGAGTCAAATTGTGATGGTCAAGGTTTTGCTGTAACTGTGCTGACAGAGAAAGATATCAAATAAACAAATGTAAATGTTTCAAAGCCACAGTTCTGCTCAATTCCACGTGTCATGCCAGTTTGGGCTGCAGAAACAAGAATTGTTGTTAAACTAATGTGCGCATGCAAAAGTATGTAACATTGCTTGTCTCAAGTCATAACAAAGAATGCTACAAAAACATGTTTGTTTTTCTGATCATGATTTCAGTAATTGTGTCTAAAATATCAGTGAAGATTTCAGTAAAAATGTATATTCCTGAAAATTGCAGGGATTATACATAATAACTCACTGAATCATTAAATATACATAATCACTGAAAAAAGTTACGGAACTGTACATATTTACTGTTTATACTTCTTTACTGTAACATATATATTATCTGAAATTCTTTTTTGTGAATATCTCATATAATAATTAAAAACATTTTATACCAGATAATACCCTCGGCTTTAAAATTTCAAAGACGGATGAGTTTGATGTTGAAAGTGAGATACAATTGTGGGTTTATCAGGCTTGGGTTGAATGTGGAATATTAAGTAAGGTCTTCAGTGATTTAAAAATGTAAATTTACAATACAAAAAGGGTTTTAGAATTAAAGAAGCCGAAGACAGAAAATCTGTAATTCGTGAACTTCTAGAGACGAAAAAAATATTTAAAAAACTCATCTATTAAGACGACATTTCTCGGCCGACTCGAATCTTATCGGGCAAATAAGCTATCGAGCAATGCTTGTTCCAGTCACTGCTCTTTAGTTCATTTTAAGAAATCATGGTACGCGTTCCTCGCAACCCCACCTACAAAATCCCTTGTAGGACGTAGAATCCCTTTTTTTCTGAAATGAGTCATAAGGCATTTGTTCATTGAGCAATTGCTCTCAAGGCTTTTTATCACAATCGATGAAACGTTGATCCCTGTTTCTCGGCACTTACATAATTCCTTTTAGGATATAAAACACATTTTTTCTGAGATGAGTCGAAGAGTCGCGAGAACATTTTTTCTGAGCAATTACTCTCATGGCTCTTATGCTCATCTGGGTATGGGGAATAATCATGACATTGTGAAGTACTATCAGAGGATACCTTTTAGATGATGGTTATGATTCTTAGTACCTGTTGTCTCTGTCTTCTGGACCACTCCGTGTCCTTTGAAGACTACCTACTACTCCTGCTAACTTGTCCATAGTCACTACCATCACTTCTGTTATCAGCTTCCACTGTTGTCACCATTACTGTAGTCTCCCACCATCATTGCAGCCTTGTACCGCTGCTACTGACTTGCAGAACTACCACAGGCTTGTTGGCTATCTCAGATCATAACCTCTACCATCGGCCAAGCTAGGGAATGTTCATAATACAGCCTATACTCTACTACGGTACCAGAAACCAAGCTTACACAATACAGCCACATGACCGAACATTCAGAACTACCCACATGATAGTACAAACAACTGGAGTGTTTTGTAGTACAAAGGGATAACAATAAACCATCAGAGGTGAATATCACACACTGCATACTGCTAAAATGGACATCAAAACATATCTAACCTCACCGCAAGACTAGTTGAACAACAGGATATAAACAGCACGTACTTGACAGTAATGCATACTCCACCACACTGCATGTTCTAGCATTATGCGCTGCCTATAAATGTGGATCAGCAGAATGCCTTAGAGGAGCAGCGGTATAAAGGGCAAATAGTAGACCTATGAAGTACAGGGGGTTCATCCTATACCACTGTAACATACAAACAAGTATAATACTGCATAACCTAGATTTACAAACTGCCAATACCAACTGCAGGACCATATAACACCTTTGGTGGATTGATAATCCTAAGGGCTAACAACAGCCCAACATGGGTACAGAACACACATCATATACTTACTATCATTCTAAACTACCAAGGAATATAGATGGTAAATACATTCAACGGGTTAGGAGAACCAGAGCCAAACAGTAGATCAACGGGGATAAAGTCCGTATAACATATACTGCCGTACTAGTCAACCATGAATTACCCCCAACCCCAAGTTACAATACCGCTGGTCTAGCATAACGTACTACCTATCCCATCTGTAGAAGAATATAAGGCCTTAAGTGGATTAGTAGTTCAAAGGGCTATGCTGGGACCTATATGGGTTTATACCGCCCATATTGTCCTACCGTTCTAAACCCCCAAGCATTACCCCCATAATACAGTCTGGCCATGAATTACGTACTCCCTATACCAACTATAGGACAGTATATTGCCTCGAGTGGATCAAGAGTACTAAGGGCTAACATTTAACCAACAGGGTGTTGACCGTACAGCCTATACTACCGCACTAGATACCCATGCATTACCCCACACCAACACCCCACAATACCGTTTGTCCTAGTATTGTATCCTACCTACACCAACCTAGAACAGTACAACGCCTTTAATGGATCATTGGTTCTACAGCATAGCATTGAACAGCCAGGGGGTGTGGGGCAGACCATACATCCTATATTACGGCATAAGACAACCATACATTACCCCCACCCACCACACAATACTGCTCTCCTAAGCTGTACTATAAGTGTCATACTTACTTCTGATAGAATCGATGTATCTGTCGGTAGAGAGTAATTGTTGCCGAATATACATGGAAGTTTTCTGGGCTCTGCCGTTTTATTATCGTTGTTGTGTACATCAAGTGAACATGCTGCTGTAGAAACAAATGCAGCCGATTCATTTATTCCGTAGTTAATTAGTTCAGTTAGGTTTTCTGGCATGTTACATCGGTGCGGGGGTTCATAACCTGTAGGACAAATACAAACGCAGTTTTGTTAATAGCTTCCAAATTATTCAAATCAACAACAATGACTAGTTGTTTAACAAGACAAACTGCAACCCATGACCCATTACTGTAAAACTTTTACAATTGTATTTTCTAGAATTGTATTTTCTGCCTATTAATATAACTGTCTAAAATGAATCATTAGCATTTTAAAAGATATGGCAATTTGCCAACTAGCAAATTGCCACATCTTTTAACATGCTCATAGTTCGGTTCAACTCATTTGATGTTAGAACTACACAAATACAATTCTGGAAAATACAATTGTAAAGATTCTGTGCTATTGACGCCAGAATGTGAAATGTATTTTTGTTAAATACACACGAAAAGGCAAGAAGTCTGAATAGATTGAAGTGTTCTTTGTCAAAACCGGAGGAATTTCAATATTATCTACAGAATATGGCATGGTACTAACATTAACCCTTTAAACCCTGTCGGCCGCGTTTCCGTCCAGGAACATGATACGCCATAGCGTCTTTAAATAGGGTGGCTGTTCAGTAAATGTGTGGGGCAGACCAATCAATATTTTCAAAGAAGCTCTTTGAAAATATTGATTGGTCTACCCAAATAATGAATATGGACTCTAATTGCTGCCATTGAACTGTCATGAAAGATACCAGTAGAGTTCAAAGGGTAAAAAACGTCCAATAATGGTGTAAGGTTGGGAGATGTAAATTTACATAACTTTGACAACTAACGGTATTGCTTTCAAGGAGTACCTTGATGCAGTGAGGTTGTAATTGATAACTGGAATTAACCTTTCATCCTCAGTATATTTTCCGTGTAATCAGCATATGAACAACAAACGGTTGTGTACAGAAGAAATAACGGGAATTGCTCTTAACACACGTTTAGTGGAAGGCGGTGGTGAGGTGCCTGAATTTATAGATGACGAAGAAAATAACCAACCATACGCCAGCACAAATAAAACAGTTTAGCGACAACACATTCATATTTAACGTTAATAAATACACACTGCTTACCGCAACACGAACCAAGTCTAATCCAAAGAATCCCGGCAGAAGAGCTGGCACTGTTTTTATGTAGATTTTAGATGAGTTTGTGTAAATCTGTTGGCTCACATTATAATCCGATTTACTTACAAGCTTTTATATCCAAACTGGACTGTCGGTTCGTTGTGTATTTTAAATTTGTTCGCACTCTGAACAACAGTGTTGAATTTGTGTAAGTTCGGGATATGCATACAAGTCAGCACAGCAGAGAGATCTTACTAATCGCAATGGGAAATGCTATTCGCCCAACAAAACATATTTCATGACTGACGAATCGATCTGGCAGGTTGGTCAATACTAGGAAATCTGCCGAATGACATCAAAATGTGTCCAGAGACTAGTATTTGGTATATTATTATGTGGGCAAACAAAGTCCCCGCACAGGGACAAATCCAAAGAGCTGTTTGCAAGAAAATAAATATTTGAAAAAACACCAATGTATCTGGGGAAGTGATAATCGTTACCTATTCCTTGTTCGACATTCGTTATCAACCGATAAAATCGGTTGATAACGAATCCCGAATAGGAAACTGGGAATAAGTAACGGTCGTCACATCTGTGATGTACTTTTTGAATGTATTGTAACAATATAAGGAAAGATAGAACACTCAATTTCAAATCCCTCCCGCTTTTTCAGTGGAGCTGACCCTCGAACCTAAACAAACACACTCCCGCTGAAGCTGCCCGGAAAATTGCAATTTGATTCTCGCTCCCATGCTGGGGCGGGAAGGTTCAAAATGTAATCATGAGACCCCATTGTGTAACATATTTATCCCTTTTTCTGGCAATGGAAAACTTAATAAAGCTATGTAAGAGACGCATTGATGTAAGTCTTGGATTGCAATTGAACCACGTTACAGGTACGTTTAACATAATTTGAATTATCCACAGTGTAATGTTTAAATATCTACACGCTTCACGTTGTAAAGTCGGAGTGTGGGCGGCATGCCAGGTGCAGATGGATTTTCTGCCCAGTGAAGAGGGGCCAGTCATCCATTAAATGCGGAATCCGATACCGGTAACAAATATACTCAACCAAATGGGTGTGGTCATCCTTACTATAATTTCGTCATGTTAGATTCCTTTGAATGTTTCGATAGATCAAGTCATAGCTGCTTTACAGGAGGCGCGTAGCAAGGATTGTATAATAGAGGGTGTCCCAGCAAGTTTTCTTTTGGGTGGTAGGGACGGGGGGAAGCAAAATGATATTTGAATGGCAGCGAAGTGGGTAGAGGAACAACCATCGGAGAATCCTAGTTAGGAGTAGGACTAGCCACCTACACCCCCGAAAAATGTTTTGCAAAAGTTAGTGCTCTGACGGCGAGTCTAAGGAATTTGTAGTGTGTGTAGCCCCTATATTGGAGACCATTTTGGGGTTCTATGTTGTGTGCGAAACTTGCATTGGGTCAATGTTCTGGGGGAGGCAACAATTTTAAGGAGTGGGTCAAAGACCCTCCCCACCCCGATCTTTCCGATTAGTTACGCCACTGCTTTACAGATTCAAGCTTCACTCCGAAACCAATGAATTTTGTGTAAAATGAAATTTCAAACAGCAATGCACACACACAATAGTTAAGGACGGTTAAA
This sequence comes from Pictodentalium vernedei, assembly GCA_031216915.1. Classification (NCBI taxonomy): domain Eukaryota; kingdom Metazoa; phylum Mollusca; class Scaphopoda; order Dentaliida; family Dentaliidae; genus Pictodentalium; species Pictodentalium vernedei. The sequence goes on from CM062293.1 coordinate 363,909,135, forward strand.
ACTAGTTTAATCGAATAGCCCCCAAAACTGATGGATTGATTCATCAAATTATTTATTTCCTGAAGAAATACAAAATTGATTAGCTCAATCGTATATAGCAAGAAAAAGATGCGACAATCTTATTGAGGAGAGTGTGGGCGTCTGGGTTGTATATGAAGAGCAACACAATATCTGTTTGGCCTCCCACATTGCAACTTAGGCCACAGGAATACTATTAGTTATCCTTATGTTTTCCAGGGTGTATGGGAATTTACACCGGCTTGGAAACTCATACACCCTGAGACGAAGCCAAAGGATGTATGAGTTCCCAGGCCGGTGTAAACTTTCATACATCCTGGAAAACACAAGGATAACGGATTTATTTCCACGAATTTTGTTGTACTTAATACTTCAACCTACACTGTGGGTAAAACTGACAGAAAATTTGTACTTTGTAAGTTTCTTAATAAAAGCAGACAAATATGGATGTCATTGGAACTGGCTCAATGAGCCAGTTCTAATGACATCCATATCTGTAATATTTTATTGCTCATACTTATTAAATTTCCTTTATTTTTATATTTGTTCTAACATAAACGAGCAGAAGTTGTGAATTAATAATTACAAATGGGTACTTTTCAGCCATATAGCCTACTATTGTGTATTCTTGTTTTACACCGTGGTTAACCACGGTGTAAAAAAACTACAGTGGATTGTAAGTTACACCGTACCTCTCAACCAATCAAAACACAGTATTTCGTTTCATTTTGGAAATAAATATTCTTATCCTCAAGAGTTTCACCCTACAGTACAGACGCCGTGGAGTGGTCACTTTCCACGTTGGGACAAATTTCCCCGGCGCAATAATATTAGATTCCAAACAATAATTATAGAAATAATCATCAAACGTTTAATTCACGAAGCACCGGGTACAGTACTTCATTAATTAAAATTTTGCTGATGATAATTTTTATTATTTAGTAAACGCATGCACGGACACTACTGCCCTCGCGTGGATTACGACCAATACACGGTGACAGTACTGTATTGTGGATCAGAGGTGATGCGTTCTTTCTCTTTCTTCGCAATTTACATCGCAGAACTATTAGTCTTGTGGAATAAATTAATTAGAAAGTTTTGGCTAGAGAGTTGGTAATAAATCAAAATCATGCAACCTTTTTTGAGTAAACACATATTCACAGATGATTGATCAGTTCAATTTTCAGACATGAATCTCTGACGGAACAAAGCCATTTCATAAGATAGAATCCATTGTGCCCATTAACAACGGTAGGGTCTTGTACCATGATGTATGGGTAAAGAAATTACCCAAAAGCACAAATAGCTCAAGTAATGTGGTAACCATTTCGGTCTTCTTCTTGAGTGGATCGTGATTCGATCGCGACACATTTACACCAGTGTGTCGAGATTTCGTAAATAAAATATTGCAAAACCAAAGCTGGCCGTAAAAGATATGAACGGAAATGGTACAGAGATGTAATGTTATCGAATGTTGTTGTCGAGATGTAAGATTTAACCGTGTTGTGGGCTAAGACGCGTACAGTAGTCTTCCAAAGTATAAATTTGATATCCTGTGCATCACAACTTTGATATCAGTACAAGGTCAAATTTTATCAGCAACCTCAAATTAGATAAGATAGAAGCAATGCACTGAAAGGTAAGCACATTGATGAAGCTTATGAATTATTACTGCGATAGAAACTTCACACTTTTAGTGCTTTATGATAATCCACTTTTATTGACAAAACTGGTAATTGCTTCGCAACACAGCAAGAACTTCTGTTATATTTTATCAGTGTGTGGTTTTGTCGGACTCACATAACTTCTGACTTAACTCCAAAACGAGCTCAGCAATTTTTGTGTCAGTGAATGGTGATAAGGCATGCTTATATTAAACACATGGGGGCGCGGTGACATTGTGGTAACAGGTTCTCGTCCGATCGCCGAAGTTAAGCAACGTCAAGCCCTATTAGTCCTTGGGTGGGTGACCGTCTGAGCGATCGATTCGGACTCACGCTTTGTGTCCATGGGCAAGGCACTTAACCCGATTGTCCACATGGGGGCACGATGACGTCGTGCACTAAGGTGTACTGCACGTCGATGGTGCGCATGTCTTCAACCAATCTATCCATGCCTGTGCTGCAGTACGGAGTTACGATGTTGGGGAGCTGGTAGCTACTCGTCGCTGCTCAGTGGTTCTCTCCGGTATTCCTCCACCCGTAAAACGGCCACCGACACGATGTGACCCAGGCTGTTAAAGTGTCGTTAAATCTTAATAAATAAATATTTGATAAACACGACATGTTCTTAATATCAACCCGTTCAAGTGCGAAACATAAATTTGTGACAACAAAACAGAATTTACGCCTTCGTGCATTTTCAAATTATTTGTTTATTTATTGGGGTTAAACGACACTTACGACAGCCATGGTCACCTCGTTTCCGGCAATTGTTCGGGTGAATGAAGCTGGGGTACCCGGGGAGAACCATCAAGCAACGGCGAGCAACTGCCAGACTCCCAAACCTTCTAACTCCACACAAGCAGGGTTAACATTGGTCGAAGACAAGTGCTCCATTGGCGAGCAATACGCCTTAGTGCACAGCGCCACATGCCCCTGGGTGGGCAATCGCCATGGACGCAATGCAGTTACCTCTGGTCGGGATCGAACCATGGACCCTTTGGTTTGAGATCAATACCGTAACCACTGAGCCACCGTGCTCCCAGCTTTTTCAATATATTCCAAAGTTGACTAATGGTAATATGGCAATGTACCCATGGTCACCGATCGGCTGTGTTTATGGAAAGTACTCGACCATATTATACAAGAACATACACGAATGGTTGATTTGATTTTGGAAACCATAGCGTTTACAAAAATGACATGTTCTGAATACTGTTTTGTGAATTATAAGGCTTATATGAAAGACCCAAAATTTATTCTAACGTAACACTTAAACATTCTAACGTCTATTATTACCACTTTCGGTGGACCTTCCTTAGGCCATGATCGCCAATTTCTCGTGCACTAATATGCGGTAAATACTCAAGACACTACGCGACGTGCTGGTTGCTAATGGCAGCTCCCTCCATTAGTGCCCGGCGACCCGACGCGTCAGGTGACCGAATTACCTCCCGTTTCGAATCTTCCGTTTCCACTTTGTAACTTTTGGATGCCACGCGAGGTAAAAAAAATCCCACAGCAATTAAAAACATATCCACTCGAACACTAGGAGCCAAATAATGATATGTATTTATTTATTGAGGTTTAACGACTCTTTCGATAGACAGGTTCACCTCGTTTCGGACAGTTTTACAGGTGGAGTAGGCCGGAGTACGCGGAGAGGACCCCCGAGCAACGGCGAGCAACTATCAGACTCCCCAACGTACTAACTCCACACAAGCCGGGTTAGCATCAGTTGAAAACAGGTGCACCATCTACGTGCAGTACGCCTTAGTACACAACGCCACCGTGCCCCCACATGGGCAACTGAGATGAAGTGTCTTACCCAAGGACACAACGCGGTTGCCGCAGGCGGGATTCTAACCGGGGACCTCTCGGCTTGCAGCCTGCATCTTTTCCTACTGAGCCACCGCGATCTCAAATAACGGTATACGGTCAGTGTTTTTTTAAGCTTTCAAACTCCGATGTCAAATTTATTAATTTCGATATTTTCAAATCTTTAACAAAATTGTATTAAAACCTTATATATACTTTTGTTTAAATTCTTTGAAAAAAATGTAAATTACGCGGGTGGATGCTCCGATTCGTTAGGTAAAGGGTTAATAGTTAAGATTTGTCACTATCGTGGACAGAAACGAACACAATCTCGGCCTGATTGTGACTAGGTATTGTTAGGCCTAAAAAGTTAAAAGTGTTTCTCAACGCCACCCGCAGTATGGACCTTTGGGCTACACGCTCTTTTTAAAACCAATGCAAACATAAATGGTTTTTATCCCATAAATGGTCATTTATTTGAACAATAAAGGCCTTGGATAAATTTTTGCTTTATTCACCTCGTAGGATGAGAAATTTTCCCCATAGCTTTAACACTGAAAGAATTTATTCCCCTAGTAGCGACGGACTTGTTGACCTCTGGCCTCTACCACATTTGTCTAGCCTAATTAATAGTTCGATTGTTGATTTCTTTAAATCTTTTTGAAAGTTTTTCACAATGCCAGTAGAAAACACCACCCACTACTCATATAATAAAGTATTTTTACAAGTTTAGATCAAGTTTGTAGGGGAATTATTTTTAGACAGAAATGTATTACTGCGCCTTGTTTATTTTTGCCAATTTTGCTGGTCGATCGAATTGGATCATTGTTCTCCTTACTTCTCATAGCGAATTATAGCATGATTTTGCCCCGACTGCCCTGTAGAAGATTTATGGGATAAACAAAATAAACGTACAGTGTTTGCAAGTAAAAATATTATTCTACTCGTAGAATTAGGAATGGAACCGACTCGCCAGAGGCTCGTCGGTTTCATTCTTAATCCTACTCGTAGAAAAAATTTTTTACTTGAAAACACTATACGTTTATTCTATATATGTCTAATATTTTACCCAAGTTAATAAAATTGATAAATTTAACCCATGAGTGCAAGAAGGCTTTTGCAATGCTAAAGCATTGCAAAACCCTCCCGCAGTCTAGGAGGTAAATACACCGCCACCCATGCTATTATGTAGACTATGAGGCTTAGACAGTAAACAAACCAAGAACATGAACGTTTGGTGGAAGCAAATAACTACAAAAATAAAAAATAAAATAAAAAAAAACGCCCAGTCACATGCAGTTTTACATAACACTAGCCTGAGAAACAGAAAATATATTTCCTGGGGCCTTAAGTGTTGACTTTAGCGGATGATAATCACCCCTCACCTTTCACAAAGGTCTGAATCCACTACTGTTTTTGTAATGGCAGCAAGTCGTTTTCAGACTTGGTACCTCGCGCCACAGAAGAGCGTTTAGCGTTTACTCACCTAAGAAATAGAATGACAGCATATGGATTCCGGCAGTGAACACAAATAGCAGCAAAACGAAAATTTGTATCATCTGGTATTTTCCACGAACCCCTACGATCCTCCACATCTCATCAATATCTAAATGTTCCACACTCTCCGTGATAACACGCTGCATCTCGTCCATTTTGCTCCTGGTTTGAAACAACTGAAACACAGAAACTGGAGATAAGCCAATTAAGTCTATTTAGGGCAGGTTCTATCATATGCACTTTGTTTTGTCTGTGAAGGTAGAGGTAACAAACTGGCTGCGATGAACGTTTTGAAATTTCATATCATTTAATAAATTCGAGTAAAACATTCTTTTAATGCAGAAATATTATAGCCATGACGCTAAATTGGACTATGGAAGTTTTCTTGAGAAGCAGGAATCTTTGGAAGTGCCATAATATGTTGACATTACTTGCTTACCTCGAACTTTACCGTTCTTGCAGTCAAGTCTTAATTACTGGCAATTTGGTTGTGAATATTTTGATTGTGACATAATTCTTTCTCCAATACAACTGTAATCCATGACATGAAAATCGGAACAGACCACTTCAATATCTGGAAGAGTTATTTCTTTCAACGAAAAGAAGGTTTTTATTTTATAGGATGTTAGTAGGTATAAAATGCCGATTCTAGACCACATGTACAAAAAACTGTACACGTACATGTACGTGTACCGCCATAGGGATTCAGTGTTAAATCGTGTACAGAGTGTAAACAACGTTGTTTGTACACGATGGTCCAGAATCGGCAAACGCAGTTTATCGCATTTTAGACCGTTCAAACAGCCGTTGGCGAACGAGTGCGAATTCGACACATCGCTCGGAAGGGAAAATGTACGAAATTCGAAGAAAACATCAATTAAAAAATTATTCTGAACGTTCCCATCGCGGATCAGACCTTCGATCTATCGTTGGCGAACGCCAGCAAAAAACGCTTTGCCGATTCTAGACCAGCATCAAAAATGCGGTTTGCCGGTTCTGGACCACCGACGTTCGCGATCGCGTTTCGGACGGTCGAGGGTGCGATCCGATTGGTGAAAACGATTTGCCGATTCTAGACCAGGAAAAATCGATCTCAAAACGTTTTCTCTACGTTCGTCAACGGCGCGAAGTGGTTGTAAAGTGAAGTTACTCGTCGAGGATTTTTTTCCAAACTAAACGGAAAAACTCGAGTTTAGAAAATTAGAACCGATGGAAATCGTCCGTCCACGTTTGTCATCGCTGTGTCCGATCGATCACTAATGAAAATGTTTGACGATTCGCTAAATCGTTTATTCTTGTAAATTGCGTTCCACTTAGATAGTTTTAAGTGGTAAAATTTGAGTTTTAATTAACTCTATGACATCTTCGCAAATCGTTTCATTTTTTTTCCGGTGTAAATGAAAGTTTTTTCATTCAATAAATCAAACGATAAAATTCCGTTCCACTTAGTTAGGTTTTTAAGAGATAAACTTAGTTTTAATTGACTCATGATAATGTTTCGGAGATATGAATAAACCCTTTTGACGGATGCAATTCTTCTCAAACACGTTAAATTAGAAAGAATTACTTAATCATCTTTTGAAAACCGGTTTTCATTTTTCATTTGTAAAATGGTTTTAAAACAGAATTTTCACGTTATCTAAAATGCTATTTGTGGTAACGATATAATTTTTTCCGTTTTATGTGCTTAACTTCACACTTTTCAAAGTCATTCTATTCATCACGGTGTGAATAATCGGTGATGTGATCTTTAACACGTTCGAGATCCAAACGCATTTATCGAGGTTTCATTTTGTAAAATGTTTTTCCCTCAACTGGTTTTAGTTATTATATATTAAAGACAGAAGATTCTATTTACTTAAACCATAAAAATAACTATACATTTAATTTTTGTGAATAATAAAATAACCCACGTTACCATACTCTAAAGGAAATATTAATAATTTTAGAGAACCAAAAAATGTTTTTACACATCACAGATTCCAAGCGGAGAGGTGAACTCCTCAACGAATACGAACGAGTCGAGAAAAGCATTCGATCAGCCGACAGAAGCAGGCGATTGGGAGAGATGGAATTAAGACGAGAAACCACAAAATTATTTAAACACGTGACGGAGGTTCAGGAACGAATTAAGAAGGAGATCGTGGACGAATTGAGGCCCATAAAAGAAAGTTCTTTGAGAACGGGTTCGTTGTCTGGTAGTTTTACAAGGGGGGTTTCCTTTCAAAGATCATCGCCGGATTACGTTCACATGAGAATCGAAACCGATGTGAGCGAAAGCGATGATGCAGCTTCGACTATCACCACTGATAGCATCGCGTCGTCCGAGGGTGGTGGTAAGAGAGATCTGTTGTATGGAATTTGTAAGGATTCTGGCGGTAGAACTTTCGTAGGCAACACTGAAGTGCTAGAGGATGATGATCATGTAATCGTCGGTTCGAATAGGTATGAATTAACTGCGCAAATTGCTCCTTTTCGACAAGCCTGGAGATTACACGGATTGGGATTTCGACAATTATGGCGACATTCTGGTTCAGACCCACGCCATGAAGAGAAATAACGATGTCAGAGAAACGAGACCCAAAGCCAATAGAGGTTACACGCGGACGAAGGTGGTGAAACCCATATGGGATATGAATAAGAAATTCGTCGAATCGGTGATTGGAAAAGGCGTGAGAACCACTTTTCTTCCGAGCGATTCTGACGCTCTGTCTCAGAGATTGAGATTGTTGATGGCTAGTCGACGCGCTGGTAATACTGGATTAGATAATGAGATAGTGAGCATATGCGACGAACTGTTGAGACAGAAGGTGTTGAATAAACAAGATTATAAAAGGCTGATGAACGAATTGAAGGATTGATATATATATAATAAGTAGAGAGAGCGTTCAGGAGCAATGCAGGTAGAAAACTCGCATCAACCGCGTTTGAGGTCGGTAAGAAGATGGCTTTCGATGCTGGTAAGAAAGCCGCTTCCGAAGCTGGTGGTAGGATCGCTTCTGTGGCTGGCAAGAGGGCAGCCGACGCGTTGATCGACAAGTTGATCAGTCCGCCGGCGAAGCCAGCTACGTTAGAGCGATCGCCGAAAAGTTGGAAAGATTTTAAGGATGCTATGGTACCCATACAAGATTTAGCCAAAATGACGAATGGATCTGGATTGAAGAGAACTCGCGACGGTGTAATATAAATAAATAACAATGTTTATAAAAAAAACTGAGTTTGAAAAAACATAAAAATTGTGTTTGAAAATCTATAAACAACAAAAAAAATTAAAAAAGATGAACATTAAAGATATGTCTTGGAACGACGCCGTGACGAATAACGAGTTCTTTCCCAAAAGCATAAGAGGCTTGATAGTGAGAAAATCGAAATGTGGAAAGACCAATCTGTTGATGAATCTGTTGTCACAACCCGACTGGTTGGATTACGACAGATTATTCGTGTTTGGCAAGAGTTATACCCGAATACAGATTGCTTCGAGAGTGCATGGATCGTAGATTGCCCAAGGACGTTATAGCTAGAATTTTTGACAATAGGGAGGAATTCGACAAAAGTGAAGCCATTGTGGACGGTGCGGCGATGGAATTGATGAAGAGAAATGCATCTTCGAACGTCGAGTGTCGATTTTATGAGAACGCTAGCGACGTTCCGGATCCTAGAGAACTGAAATCGGAAGATAAGAATCTCATGATTTTCAATGATATACTTTTGGAGAGACAGAACCGTTGCGAATTGTATTACGTTAGGGGTCGTTGGACTGTTTTTACCTGTCACAGAATTATTTTCGACTGCCCAGACAGACGATAAGGGAGAACGCTAATTTACTGTGTCTCTTTCGCCAGGACCTCAAGAATCTCAATCACATCTGCGGTGATCACGTCGCAAACGACATGAGCATAGCAGAATTCAGGAGATTCTGCAAGAGGGTTTGGGATTGAGGACTTTACAATTTCATCGTGATTAATTTGACTAGCGAATTTAATTGCAGAAAATATCAGAGCGGATTCGACAAGTTTTATGTTTCTGATGATAATAAAATAGAGAGCGACAACAAAATTAGAAAATAACAAATCATCAATAATTTAGTTTTGAAAAAAATAAAATAAAAATTAAAAATATAATGTTCGAACAAGGAGAATTGTTAGAACGGATAGCCGAGAATACAGCTGCAAAACAATCCATTCAAATCGTGGTGAGTGGCGATTCAACTCGATTCGCGACGAAGTTCGAATCTTCCATCCTATTGAATAGACAGAAAAGATACGAGATGGCATTGGTGAATCTGGAGACTTATTATTCCTTTCCCAACGTCACCAAAAAGAATAACTCGTTCAAGTATTCCGACGGAGTGGATTAGTTGGAGATTCGAATTCCCAAAGGAAGTTACGACATCGACGATTTGAACAATTACATTCAGACGCAAATGAAGATGGATGGAAAGGGAAGCAACAAGATCAGACTCGCTCCCAACCCTAATACCCTACAGACGATGTTGGATTTGGAAGATAATTTTAAAGTGGATTTCAACACGGACGATTCTAGGATTCGATCGAAAGATGTATCGAGGCCACGCAGCATCTGAAAATACGGTTGACATTCTTGCAGTCAATAGCATTCTGGTGAACATGGACGTGATTGCTGGAAGCTACGTGAATGGTAGCACTCAACTGATGATCCATTCCTTCTTTCCAAATTTAGTTTATCTACCCGTGATTTTAGACACGTTGTATAGTCTCAAAACCACGTTCATGGATCAAAATGGTGAACTGTTAGATCTTCGTGGAAAGAGGGTGACGATACGATTTCACATAAGAAAAATATAAAAAAGCCAAAAAAAAAATATTGTGTATATATGTAAATAAGAAAATAAAATAAAAGCTATATTAATTTTACAAAAATTATTTAATCTATATAATTATCATTAAAACAAAAAAAAAACAATTGAACAAAATATATTTAAAAAAAAAAGAAATATGACTGAATACGTGGTTAGAAACGTGAACATATCCAAAGGACAGAGGGAGAAACTAAAGAGAGCGTTAACTCGAGGCGAGCTGGTGAGATTCAAATTCACTTACAAAGATCTGATGAGTGACGGTGATGATCAAGTCGCCTGGACCAGAACTCAAATCAAAAGGATAGAGATAGCGATTGGTGATAGAAGAGGGTGGAAGGTGAGATTGAGTCCCGCTCAATTGAAATACAGTTTGAAAATGAAAAGCAGTTTCCTACCGCTATTGGCAGGAATCGCCACAAAAGCATTGCCCTTTGCCACAGAAGCATTGCCCTTTCTCGGGCAGAGTCTCAGTGTGGGAGCTCTCTCGGGACTCGCGAGTTCGGCAGTTGAGAAATGAATGGGTGGCAGTGGACTGTTTTTGAAGAAGGGAGGAGCCATGTGTCACGTCCACATAGACGACAACGGTGAATGATTGTATCTAGAACTCGTTAGAGGTGGCAGCTCTTTCAGTGGAAACGGTCTCTATCTGAAGAGTGGACAGAACGTTGAGCGATACGGTGAGGGTTTGCTGTTTGGTGAGAATTCGCCATTTAAGAATATACCAATTTTGAGTATGTTATTATAATGTAAAAAAATATATAATTATTTAAAATATAAATTATAGAGAGTATAAAAAATAATATAAAAAAATGGATAAACAGGTAGACTTTTTTTTGAACGATAATGATGAATATCACGGGATAGAGGTGGAAAAAGATGTGGAAAAACAATTAGACACTAATGATGAATATCACGGGGTAGAGTGGGAAAAAGATGTGGAAAAACAATTAGACGATAATGCCCAATATCTCGGGATAGAGTGGGAAAAAGATGTGGAAACACAATTAGACGCTAATGATGAATATCACGGGATACAGTGGGAAAAAGATGTGGAAAAACAATTAGATGCTAATGATAATATCACGGGATAGAGTGTGAAAAAGATGTGGAAAAACAATTTGATGCTAATGATGGATATCTTAGGAAAGAACTGAAAAAAGAGTTTAAAAAAGATTGGGATAGATGGTGGAAATTTAAAAGAATGAGTTGTTTTCCACCGCCACCACTACCTTCTGAAGAGAATGGTAATGATGTGAGTGTTACCAAGAGATGCGCCACATTCGTTCATAATTATGATATAGAGAAACAAATGTGTTGTTATAAAAAATGTAATATATCACAAAAAAGAAAAGAAGAATCGACGCTGAAATTTGAGAAAAAGGGAGACGTTATTATAATATATATGAGCGATAGTGAAGAAGAAGAAGAAGAAGAAGAAGAAGAAGAAGAAGAAGGAAAACAAAAAAAAAAAACAAAAAAAAAAGTAATGAGATCTAGAGATGTTCAGCCTGTCTAGATCTCATTACTTTTTTTCCTTCTTCTTCGCTAAAAATCAGTCTCTCTATTGTTTTATATTTCCAAGTCTGTCATTAGCATGTTGATGGTTGTGTCTTCTCCTTTTTCGAAAATGTGTTGAATGTTTATCTTTACTTTTGCGAGTTTTTTTACTTCGGTGAATGCGCTCTCACCACCCGATTTGTTCATGAGTTCGAGAGAGATTTTTGGATATATGTAACTTCCAAATCGTCCTTGTCAAATTCTCTGTCTTCGGCGACGACGATATTCTGTAGATCGCTTTGGTACTCATAAAACAAATCGAGCGTGGCTTCGTCCAATTTCAAAGGCATGCTATATTTGTTATATTTGTGCTGTAAGCCCTTCGTCTTGACCTTGTTCAATTCGATGGCAGCGTGTCATTGTAATCTATAGATTTTACAACCGAATTTCTTACACGTTTCGACTCGTTTCAATTTCAATTCGCATCTTTTAGGTGTTGTTGTCATGATTGATTATTTGTTTTTTTTTGTTTTATGAATTATTGCAAATAATATATATTTTTGAATTTTGTATTTAAATAATAATTTGTTAAAAAAGTTTGTTTTTTTTTTTACTCTCTCTATATATAAAAAAAGTTTTTAATTTTTAATTTTTCTTTAATGTGAATTTTTTTTTTTTTGTAAAAGTGCTTTTTTCTCTTTATATAAATAAAAAGTTTAAATTTTAATGTCCTTTTTTTCTCGTATTAATTCAATTTTTCTCACGTTAAGGAACATAAAAAAATTGATTAATTTTTTTTTTGTTTTTTTTTACTTTTATGATTAAATAATAATTTATTAAAAAAAGTTAGTTTTTTTTTTCCTCTCTCTATATATATATACAAAAAAGTGTTTTAATTTTAATTTTCTTTATTGTAAAATTGTTTTTGTATATATATAAAGACTATTTTAAAACTTTTTAACAAATTTTCATTTAAATACAAAATTCAAAAAAAAAAATATATTCTTACAAATGAAGGAAACAAATATAAAAATGGAAAATTTAGTTGAGGAAACCGTACCTCAGTTAAACGAGATTTGTAAAAAATTAAAAATTCCAAATTTCAGAAATCATAGAACCAAATCAAAAAAAGTCATACAGGAGTATCGTTTGCGAGACGGTGGAAAGAAAAAAATCGAAAGATCAAAAGTGAACAAACCTAAACAGACTCGAATTGCAAAAAAAAAATAAGCTGATGACAGTAACCCCTGACGATAGAAAATGAAACGTGGAGTGTGATGAAATTAGAAAGATCATGCGTGAGGAGTTCCATAGTTGGTTCAATGAAAAGGCAAATGAAATGTCGATAGCAACGATGTCAAAAAATGCTTCGGTTGCCAAAAATGAGAAGAAAAAGGTAGTAAAGGGAATTGAAATGCCGACGTCCAAAAAAAAAAACCTTTTGGTTGCAAAAAATAAGAAGACGGCTAAACGAAAAGCTGTCAAAGAACTTCAAGTTTCAAAAGAAAGAAAAAAACTAAAACGAAAACGAGTGATGCAGTTCAGAATCTAGACAAACAAGATATATCGTACGAAATTCGACGTGCAATCAATGAAGGGAAAGGAGAAGAATATGTAGCATGACTCATAATGGAAGCATTCCAATCGAATCCTGTAGAACAGGAGAGTGCGATCAAAGGCATTTTTAAAACTTTCGACGTGGTTCCCTCGTTCAAGAAAGTCGATCCAAAATTGTTCATGGAACGGGTGAAGAAAAAAGTATTGGATTTGTTTCGCGAACACATGAACGTGGGACTAAAAATTAAGATGATACTCCATTGCGTGATTAATAAAATCGACGTGAATTCCGGCAAGACCATCGTGAAAAATGCATATTTCAGATCTAATGTTGAACCCGTATTTCGAGGTTCAGATTTATCAGACGTTTTTGAAATGATGAAAGACAAGATGTTGACATCTCTCATGAATTATCAACATGAAGGTAGATAATTGGACATTCGATGAGGTGTTGAAACTCGAAATTCATCTAACTACAAACAATTCATTGAAAGTGTCTTCTTACATGGAATTACCGTATTTCTTAGCTAAAAAAAAGCTGTGATCAACGTGAGAAATAAAGATGATCAGTGTTTCAAATGGGCAGTCACCTCTGCTTTATACCCCATCAAAATGCACTTTGATAGAGTTTCTCGTTACGAGGAGACTTCTAAAAGTCTTGATTGGAGCGGAGTGACTTTTCCAACGCAGTTAAAACACATCAAATGCTTCGAGGTTCAAAATCCCACCGTAGCGGTGAACGTCTTGGGATACGATGAGGAAAAGTGAATGATCTATCCTCTCAAACAGACTTTGTATCTCAAAAGAGAAAAGACGATTATTTTATTATTGATTTCGAATGGTGACAATCATCATTATTGTTGGGTTAAAGATTCGAGCCAATTACTGTCGAGACAAAATAATAAACATGAACATAAGACATGTTTATGTTGCAACTGCATGAACACATTTCACAGCGAAAATTCGTTAGCGAAACATCAGGAATATTGCAATGAAAATCAAGGTGTCACTGTCGAAATGCCTAAACCCACCACCATCGTGAACTTTCAAAATCACAATAGAAGGTTAAAAGTACCATTCGTTGTGTTAGCCGATTTCGAATGCTTCACCATGAAAATGAGTTTCTGCCAACCCGATGCTCTTCAATGTTACGTTGAAAGATATCAAAAACACATGCCTGCGGGCTATTGCATTTACATGAAATGTGCTTTCGACTTGCAACACGACATGGGTCCCTTCACCTACATGAAATGGTGCGAAGACGACGACGTGGCTCAAAGGTTCGTGCAAGAGTTAGAATGGAAAATTCAAATTTTATACGACAAATTCAAAACTCCGCCGAAAATGATCACCACGTGAGAGCAGGAGGACGAAAATAACAGAGCCATCGAATGTCATATATGCAGACAATCATTCGATGAGAATTCGGAGGAAAATAAGAAGGTCAGAGACCACGATCATTACACGGGTCTGTATCACGGTCCACCTCACAGCAAGTGTAATTTAAAATATCGAGACGCCGTCTTCTATCTGGTGATATTTCACAATCTCTCGGGTTACGACAGTCATCTGTTCGTGAAAAATCTCGCCACCGCCCACGAAAAATTAAATTGCATTGCGAAAAACGAAGAAAGAAACATTTCCTTCACAAAATGGAAGCTCGTGGAGAAGAAAAGAGTAATCGACAGAGAGACGTTGGAAGAAAAAACGAAACCCATTAGTAGAGACATACATTTCATCCACAGTTTTAAATTTATGTCGACCGCTCTGGAAAAATTAGTCGATAACATGAGCAAGGATAAATTTAAAATCATGAGCGAACACTTCGGAGAATGAGTAGACGTCATGTTGAGGAAAGGAGTCTATCCTTATGATTACATGAATGATCTAAAGAGATTTGACGACACCACACTACCTTCAAAAGAAGATTTTTATTCGAAATTATATGAATCCGACATTTCCAATGAGTATTACGAACACGCCAAAAACGTGTGGAAATCATTCGATATGAAAACCATGAGAGATTATCACGATCTCTATCTGAAGACCGACGTTCTGCTCTTGGCAGACGTGTACGAAAATTTTCGAGACATCTGTCGTCGAAATTACGATCTGGATCCGGCTTGGTATTTCACCGCACCCTGTCTGGCGTGGGACGCTCTGTTTAAGACCACCAAAATCCAATTGGAATTATTATCTGATGAGGACATGTTGCTCACGTTCGAAAAGGCCACTAGAGGTGGCGTCTTGATGATCTCTCACAGATTTTCTGAAGCCAACAATCCCTACATGAAAGAAGGTTTGGATTTGGAACAAACGAATAAATACATACAGTATTGGGACGCTAATAATCTGTACAGTTGGGCCATGAGTCGTCCTTTACCGATTGGAAATTTCAAATGGGTGATGGAACCGGAAGAGATGCAAAAATGGAGAGACTATCCTTGCATTTTAGAAGTCGATTTGAACTATCCGGAAGAGTTACATGATCTACACAACAATTATCCGCTAGCTCCCGAATGAATGGAACCGATTGAAGAAGACGACGAAAAACTCATTCCCAATTTATTTAACAAATGTAAGTATGTCGTCTACATCAAGAATTTGAAACAATACGTCGATTAAGGGATGAAATTAGTCGACATACATCGCATCATTCGATTTGACAAAGAGCCTTGGATGAAAAAATACATCGATCTCAACATGAATCTCAGAATTCAAGCCGAGATCGATTTCGAAAAAGATTTCTTCAAACTCATGAACAACTGCGTGTATGGTAAATCAATGGAAAACATCAGGAAGAGAACCAACATTCAACTCGTCACGTCTGAGAAAAGAGCTAAAAAATTAGTGGTGAAACCCAATTACAAACACCGAACCATATTCGATGAAAATCTAGTGGCCATTCACATGCAAAAGATGATGATCTCGATCTAAAATCTAAACGTTTGGTGAACATCGCGAATCCCATAGATTCCACCAATGCCGCGACCAAGAAATACGCGGACGACTCTCACACATGATTCAGTGAACATCTGAGAAGTAGATACGTTCAGAAAACAATACAATCGGAATTGAACGCCAATTCTAACAAAATAACGAACGTGGCCACTCCCACGAATCCCAAGGACGTGGCGACCAAACACTACGTAGATCTGGAACAGAGAAAGTTTGACAGACGAGAAATGAAATCGGATCTGAATGCAGGATTCAACAAGATATTGAATCTGTCGAAGGTTGATGATGCAGACGTGGAGTCCACCGCAGTCAACACGGGCTACGTGGATTCTGCCGTGATACAATCTCAAGAATACGTAGAATCACAAGTGGATGATCTCTACCTGAACAAACAATCTGGCAGAACCATGGAGGGTGGCATCAACATGAACAGTCAGAATTTATTCGGTCTTGATCACGATCCTGAATTCGATTCCAGTGCAGTCAGCAGGAAGTACGTGGCTGACAACTCAGTCTGGAGAAAGTGCGACATCATGGAAGGTAAACTAGACATGGGCTGACATGCACTCACGAATCTACCGGATCCCATGAACACGACGGACGCCTGCACAGTGATTTTGGTGGTGGAGAAAATCAAATACACTAGGCAATTGATCACCGTGTGGGCTGAGGAGAGCAAAGGAGGAGGGAAAAGCTGAGTGGTCTTTTGGAAACGGAGGTAGCGGATCACAACATGGTCAGGTGGGATATCCCATGCTGTTGGGAGGCTGAATCATTTGAATGAGTTTGGCTTCCACGGATTTGAATAACAGAGCAGTCGCCACTCTCATGGTGAATGGAGTAGAGAGCGATAAGAGATACAGTGTCGAAAAGACCGAGAATCAACACACGAATGTTAGCACGTTCGGCACGCCTCTCAAAGTGAACGCCGCAGACAGGATTAATTTCGTTATGAAAACCAATAATCCCGAAGCCGTCACTTCCGTGGTGAGCCTACTGATCGAACTAGATTCTCTGAACAAACAGTGAACACGTGGAAATAATTAATTAAAAATAATGAGTGATTATTAAAAACAAAAAAAAAAACAAAAAAAAGTAATTAGATTTAGAAACATGTTCAATCTCTCTAGATCTCATTACTTTTTATTTTTTTTTTGTTTTTTTGTTTTTAATAATTACTCATTACTTTTTATTTTTTGAAATTTGTTTTTCTTCACACACACGTCTCTCATCGAATGATCGACATCTTATTTCCATCCGATTCAAATTGTAATTCTCTACCCGACAGGACCAGGGCGAAGGCTTCGTTTTTTCTCAGCATGTTCCTATCGAATTGCATCTTGATCTGAATGTCTAAGATGCTACTCTTGAGTCGTTCGCTCTGTTTACTGACATCAAATACGAACATGGGATACATTGACATGTATTCGCCGGGAGATGTATTAGGGTTGCTCATCAATTCATACTTCTTTCTAAAATCCGCAGTGTCGCCGTACAGTCTGCAGAAATCGTTCTTGTTGAACGACATGTTGTAATCGATTGCTGGATATCTCGCGGCGTTCAGAAACACTTGCATGTTTCTCCAATGGCAGTGAGCGAAAAGCGATGCATTCTTTTCTTGCGACCCGTCCTTATCGGTCTGAAACGCGACCACGATGAAACGCAGTCTCTTGGAAGCGGATTTCATGGTCAATATCCAATCGAAAAGATTCGTGGAGAGTGGAATGCTAGCCGTGTAGCACTGTCTCATTCTAAATCCCATGGGTAATTTACTCTTGGATTCTATGATCTTCTAGAGATGCGTTTTTTTCCACAATCGAAGGCTGCACGTGCGGAATGAACCACGATATTACCTGCATCGGTTGCAGGGAGTCTCACTATCGCGCCATCGTTTCCGTTTCAAATCAACGTTAGATTGTATTTGAATCCGTACATTATCTTGTTGTAATTGTCCGCGAATCCGAAGATGTGTTTCAAAGGTATCCTGAACAAAAACGTTCCTTTGGGTCTGGACGTCTTGACGACGTAGTCGAATATCGTGGCGGCGCCGGCGCTAGCAGGGCCGACAGTGCCTTTCACCCACAACTGATTAAGTCCTCTGGATTTCGAAAAATCATCCGGATACGCCAAGAGTCCGAACATCATGGTGGCCTGACCAGGATGAAACACAGAATCTATCTCTTGTCCAGATAGCAAGTATTTTATATTACTGAATAGATGCATGATGCCATTATTGGTTAGAGTAACCGTGTCGTCGGCGTATTCGGTCCCATCTTCCTTGGTGGGACGTCCCTGCACCACCATGTAACTCTCGCTAGGATGAACGAATAGATCTTGGGTTTCGACGTTGATTCTTATCTCTCCCGCATTGTTCAAACTCGTTCCGGTTATCGGTTCGTATTCGTGAACCTCGTATTCTTGAATACTTTCATCTTTTACTATGCTTTGTGCGATATCTAGTATATTTGCCATTCTTGAAGGTTTTTTGTTTTTTGTTTATTAATTAGCTTGCTTTTTTTTATCTAAAAATAGTTTTAATTATTTTTTATTATTATTATTCTTTTTCTCTCCTTTATATATATATGTGTAAACAAGAAAATGTTAAAGAGAGTAAATAAAAAAAAAATTGTCTTTATTAAAACTTCGTCTTCTGCAATTGTTGTTCGTAAAACTTTCCAATGATCTCTTCGCCATCAAAGTCACCGGATCAGTGTGAAATATTCTGATTATCATGAAGATTTCCGAGGTCCATCCAGGAGTGTAACCCTTTTCGAAGTGCTTCTTATAAGCGTAGATTCTTACTCGATTGCCGACTGCAAATTTCGGCGGTTTAGACTTCTTCTTAATCTTAGATCTCTCAGGACATAGATTCTCGTAGACCCGTTTTTCGTTTTGAGATCGCTAGCTTCCGTGGGAGTCATCTCGTTCAGAGTGTATATGCATTTCTTGGTCGAATTCGCTGTGAAGTATCTGTACATCTTTTCCTTCATCGTTCGATTCCAACGTTCCACGACGCTGGCTTTCTCTTCGTTTTCGATCGAGTAAAGGTCGACTAATCGACGAACGTCCTTGTTGTAGAATTTCTTTCCCTTATCCACCCACAATTTATTCGGTTTTCGAGAAGACAAGTCGAACACGCTCCTCAGAGCCTCGGCGTCGCAATGTCCCGATTTATTCTTCAAAGCTCTGATCCAACCATATTTGGAAAACACGTCGATGACCGTCAATAGATATTTGACACCCTCATTGCACCTCGAAAACGATCTCATGTCGACCATGTCGGCAGATCAAATGTCATCCAAACCCTTCACGAACACCCTTCTCTTTCGAAATTTACGCATGATGGGTTTGTGTAACTCAGCCAATTCGCTCATCAATAATCGTTTCTTCTTCTTTTCCGAGGCGCTTTTTTTGAATGCCCCATCTGAACCGACGGTTCGCACCGATCAGATTGCCGACCAGCGAACGTTCTATCTTCTCTCTCCTGGTCGGATTCGATATACCTCTCAATTTCGCCAACATGTTTTATCGCAGACGTCGTTGCGAGTCTTAGTGTTGGGATGTTCGGCGTAGCACAGATTGTGATCATATGCGGTCGCGTCCACTCTATTCACGGGTTTGCTCCAAGATTTAGGAGTCAGATCGGCGTTGAGTCTCTTGTTCAATTTCGTTCCGGGTCCCGTGAAACTGTGACCTGGCAGATGCATTTCGAAAGGTAGATTATTGATCATTTTATTCACGACGCCTTTGCCTCTGCTCGTTTTTTTTTTTTTGGACGAATCGAGTCTTGATCGAACCACACACATTGCAAATTCCGCAAAGCATCTGTCTGTCGTTTTTAGTTCGTACTTCTCGAGCATTACCCGTCTAGGTAACTCTCTTACACTTTACGCAATACATTTTTTGAAGGTTATGTAAATTAATTTTGTATTTATTTTTGATTTTATATATAGATTTAATATTTTTTTTTTGAAAAATTATGTTCTTATTATATATATATTTTTTTTTCAATCGCTGCTCTTGAGTTCTATCAACTTACCAAATTCCTCTCCGGCCTCTTACCTCCCCCTTTCCATGAGAGAATCCTTCATCTTTTCCTTGATGATCTGATGAGTCTTGATTCTCACGGCTTCTGTCAAAGCATTGTATTTCGTTTTCTCGTTCAATATCGTGAAGTATTCTCCGTCCGATATCCTACCATCTTTCAACGCCATCGAGATCATTTTGGATATCGTGTCAATCTTAGAGTCGGCCAAGATGCGAATCTTTTCATGTTTCCTAGCCTTCAGATATAATTTCCTACTCAAAAAGTTTCCGAGCGTGCTAAACAATCTGGCGGCGAGAGCCACTCCTTCTATTATCAACATGATCGGAACGCTGACCACGGTCGACAAGACGCATCCCCTGTCTTCTAAAGTCAGACTTTTACGCGCCAATTTCATTTCTTCCGACCCTGTGGGCTTGTCTCAAACCCTTACAGAAGACTAATCTCCTCCAAAACTTGATCACGTCGTCGATTCGAACGCATTCGAATGCTGGTTCGAAATACTTGAGGACCATATCTTCTCTTCCTATCGCCAGAGACGAATGATCCTCGTGATCGAAGTCTAGATGATCCCAACACCCAACGCACCGTTCTAACAAGAGGCGACCTAGTTGTTCGTTCACACAGAATGCGTAGGCTCTCATCAGCATTTTTAAAAGAAACCTTGCTCTCATAATCTGGGAATCGTTCATGATTTACGTATATTTTATTATCTATTAGATTCGAAATTTATTTTTTTTAAATAACTATATATTTATATATATTTTTTTCTCTCCTATATATATCAATCACTTTTTTATTTCCTCTCGACAAAACCGATTCTATTACGATTCATCTCACAAAACTAGCGAGGATTTGACGTTTTCGTCAGTTCCCTCCAATGATTTCATCAGTTCTCGATCGCTAAAGGCGATGACAAACGTGGACGGATGATTTCCATCGGTTCTAACTTTTCAAACTCGACCGAGTTTTTTTCCATTTAGTTTGGAAAAAAATCCTCGACGAGTAACTTCACTTTACACCCACTTCGCGCCGTTGGCGAACGTAGAGAAAACGTTTTGAGATCGATTTTTCCTGGCCGAGAATCGGCAAATCATTTTCACAGATCGGATCGCACCCTCGACCGTCCAAAACGCGATCGCGAACGTCGGGTGGTCCAGAACCGGCAAACCGCATTTTTGATGCTGGTCTAGAATCGGCAAAGCGCTTTTTGCTGGCGTTCGCCAACGATAGATGGAAGGTCTGATCCGCGATGGGAACGTTCAGAAAAAAAATTTAATTGATTTTTTCTTCGAATTTCGTACATTTTCCCTTCCGAGCGATGTGTCGAATTCGCACTCGTTCGCCAACGGCTGTTTGAACGGTCTAAAATGCGATAAACTGCGATTGCCGATTCTGGACCATCGTGTACAAACAACGTTTTTTACACTCTGTACACGATTTAACACTGAATCCCTATGGCGGTACACGTACATGTATGTGTACAGTTTTTTGTACATGTGGTCTAAAATCGGCATTTCATACCTACTGATGTTTAGTGTTTCCCATCCGATATTACAAATTACTGGGAAGTGATGTGATCATATAAAACAACTAAATATAAGATGTAATAGGGCTTGTGTCCTTCTAAATTGGTAGCACTAATTGTGGTGCTGACCAAACAACGCTGCTCCATCTCTATAGATTCCTTGTGAGATCATAGTTGGTTTATGGTTGTGTGGATGACGCTTCTGCCAGAATACCATTCCAAAAAAACGACGCGATTCATTCCAAGATAGTGGTATTAGAATTAGTCTTTGCACATTTAAAACATCAATAGATTCTGTTTGACTCAAATTAGCCTTTATTTCAGAAGCACATAATTAAACTTTCACAACAATATCATTTTTTATCTAACAATGAACTTAATTTGCACCCCAAAAGTCGGAAAAAACGTTTGTATCAACCACACTCCGTTCTGATTCCGTATCAGATAGATTCATCTTCCGGTAAACACCGCACTATTACATATATGCATTGTTATTACACATTAAAAAATGAAATTCAAAATTTTGAACAATTCCAATCCAATTTAAACTGAAAAAACGGGAGAAACGGGCTTAATGTAACAGGATTGTTAGATAAGTGTATTATCATGACCAAATGCATGACCTGTAATTTGTATCAGATTCCCGGTGTTGTTTACCATAGGATCACAACTCACCCTGACGATCTCGTTGCGATATAATTGTAAACACGACCTCGAGTCTAATACAAATTACCGGACATGCACATGGTCATGATAATGCATATGCATCGACTTTTAAAATGTTTCTCAATTGGGAATTAAAGCAAACCTGATATGAAGTCCGCTATATTTGAATCAGATTCGATAAAAGAGCCATGAACCCTTATTTATTCCTCATTGGCATTTGAAAGAATGACCATCAGTGTAGACCTGGATTCTTCCCAAAAACATGAGACGAACTCTTGCAAATGATGTAAAATAAATGCCGACCTAAAGACAAAATTTAGGTGTTAAATACGTAGAAAGACAAACGCGTGTGAAAGGGTTAATCGATATGGCATGAGTACCAGCGCGGAATGATAAATCGAGAGGCCTGGCGTTTTATATTTTCCAGAAGATTGAATTGCAGTATCGATTAACCCCTTCACACGCGTGTGTCATTGTGTGTTTATAACACGCCTTCACGTCTTTTAAGAACAATTATTTGGAAACTCAGCAATTCATTTCTTCACAACTCTCAATCAACAAAAAGAACACATTTTATTGCCAACCAAATTTGCGAGGGGAACCCGTGTTACTATTTCGTCCCCTGAGTTCTAATGTGTCCTATGTGCCTGCTGGACACTTATTTGAAAAGCAAAATATATTTGAAGAAATCTCAGAAATGTTTTTTTTTGTAATCTACACACGAACATTTCCATTCAGGAATCAGCATAAAATATTTCAAGAAATCAGAAGTAACTTCTCTGACCGTATTTAATGAGTTATATAAAGGAATGAAAAATGGATATTGAAGAATTCAGAAATACATTGTTGTTTACTGCATTTGAAGTGTTCCATGCAAAACAACACAAATGATTTGGAAGGAAAACCAAAATTTCGCACTGAATGACCACCCCCACTCCTCATATTTCAGACCGTCTATTACACCTACTTCAATATGCTTGATATGCAAGTATTATCTGCTTTAAAATTCGATTTGGGATATCTTTGGAACTTTTGGGACTTTTAAATTTACATATGGGCTTTAGGAAAGAATTAGATCTGAATAATGATTACCAATATTTACAATATGCAATCAATAACCACATGTGAATCGAAAGACATTGGCACATATTTTGAAATTTCATTGAGTTTCAAATTGATTTTCAAGGGTTCCAAGTTGATAATGTCATTCTGTGCTTGAGATATCAGCACAACAATCTTTCAAAATATATGACTATGAATATGATTATGATTATACTTTGCCCTTGAACGGGGGCCAAACATTTTGTAAGTGTGTTACCTTCTTAGTTTTTGGCTTTAACCACTTTTATGAAATAAAATGCATGTATGAACTTCGGGAATGTATCAGAGGGTTATAAATGCAATTTTCAGCAACTATGAGAACGAAGTCTATGACCCCTCGTGACCCTGTGATTTTGACCTATAAGTCGAACCCATCAGCGCATTTTGAGTAATTTGGTGTTGGCCCAAGGCCCGCAGGTCATGACTTGCTTGGGATATAAGCGGGACCCAATTTCAAAATTCCAGTTTCGTCCACTTCTCTGAGTGTAGAAATACATGTGTGGACTTCGGAAATATGTGGGGGTGTCACAAATGTGATGTCCTGCAATTCTGAAAATTGCACTCAGTATCCCCTGGGTGACTTCAGTGACCTTCACCATTATTTTGAACTTCCATTGTGTTTCGGCTCAGTTGGGGTTGGACTGAGGTCCATAGGTCATACCAAACTAGGGATATGAATGCGACCTACTTTCAACGCCAATTTTTGAGAGTATAAAAGTAGACGTATGAACTTCGGAGATGCATTAGAGGGTCATAAAATGCGATTTCCAGCAAATCTGAAAACTGACCTCAATGATCCGTCTGTAACGTCAGTGACCTTGACCCATATTTGGTACCTCCATTGAGTATCGACTGTTGTAAACTTAACCCACACCAGTTAATCAAGGTCGGGAAAAGAGCTACAGCTCTTCTGCATTAGGGAAATATTGTTGGTTAATACAAGATTTAATAGACAATTTCTATTTGGCAAATGAGACTCCATTTTATTTATTTATTTATTGATGTTTAAGGTCACATATTTATGCACAATGGCTAATCATGACTGTGACAGTTTGACGGGTGGAGGAAGCCGGAGTACCCGGAGAGAACCACCGAGCAACGACGAGCAGCTGCCAGCTCCCCAACATCGTAACTCCTCACTGCAGCACAGGCAGGGTTAGATTGGTTGGAGACATGTGTACCATCGACGTGCAGTACGCCTTAGTACACGGCGTCATCGTGCCCCCACGCGGGCAATGGGGATGAAGTGTCTTGCCCAAGGACACAACGCGGTTGCTGCAGGTGGGATTCGAACCGAGGACCGCTCGGCTTGCAGCCTGCACATCTACCTACTGAGCCACCGCGCTCCCAGACTCCATTTTAAGAATAGTTTTAATGAAAGTCGAAATTACATGAAATTGTACTAGCTGGCGATCAGAGTACAGAAGTACTTTGAGTTCTCACGCGAGAGTGGACGCAAGATGTTGTTGACAATACCAGGTATAACATTGTAGACCCGTATTGTCAACTATTTTGATTGATGCTGCCACAGCTGTGTAAAATAAGGTATGAACTTTGTTGTAATTTTGTAAGCTGTACAAAGCCAAAGATAACGACAGAACAGTTGTAGTATAGAATTAAATGTTAGATAACTTGAATTAAGAGTTTGCTTCCTTATTTCAATTGATGCACAACAAGATTCATGCAGTTACTGGAAGCTGAAAACTGTCTAGAATCTGCATTCAATTTCGTCTGTAGGGAAAAACTAAAAAGCCACGGGCTGATGGGACTTCACGGTTCTACACGTTAACACAACGACTTGTCCTAACTTACGATTGTAGACCAATAGAGACATACACCCTAATTCCGTCACACGACTCGTTTTGGTGGTGATCGCAGGTCCATAGGTCATACCATCTTTGAGAGATGAAAGTGAACCCCTATAGAAATGTTTGGCCACCAACCACTTTTATGAGTGTAAAAAATATATATATTAACTTCAGGAATGCATCATAGAGACATAAAGTGCGTTTTCGAGCAATTCTGAAAATTGCACACAATAACCCCTTGGTGACCTTAGTGGTAACCTTGACCCATATCTTGAAACTACAGAGATTTTCAACTTATTTGGCCATAGGTCATACCATGGTTGAGATGATAGAACTACTGGCTGGAATGGAATAAAGGATCTCTGTAAACGTTTGACGGGAATAATTCACTAATATGGATATACAGATATTTTTTGAAAGCCTTAAAGGCTCCAGGAGCCTTCTTGGCGGCCCCACACAAACTAAAAAATAGGATATCTCAATATATGCTTTTAGAGCGGCAATGTGAGTGAAGAATGGATTCGTGAATTATTACAACCATGCATTAAAATAATCATGGGGAACTATACTGAACTCTTGAGAAGGTTAAAAACACAACATGTAAATACTCCATTTTAACAATTCATAACTCTGGAAGACACAAAGGAGAAAGCCTCCCACACACCTTGTAGTTATATGTTAACATGTGTTGTAAGACAGACATGGATTTATAATAAATCAACCTGCTTTGCCAAGCAAAAAAAAACTTGGTTTGAGGATGAATTCGATACAGTTTAAAACAAATAAAATTGTATTATTACACATCAATTAAGGACATCGCCGCTATGACATAACTGTTTCTGTACACAACTGGCGATGTACAAGCCGGAACGTTTTTCCCAGCACCGTTGTACTAATTCTTTTCCCGTCGAGCAATTAGTTACGCTTCGAACAGTTTGCAAATTTCGTTATACAATTATCGATCGTCTGTCACGTAGTGTGAAAATGAAAACATCCAAAGCAAAATAATGTCGGTTCACAAAAAAAATAGTTAACCAAAAATGAGAAAATATTAAAAAGCAATCATTTCTAACCCCAACATTAATCCAGTCCTGTGGTCGTCTCGTCTGCGGATCCTCATATATCTTGATTGGTCATCTTTATTTCGGTAAATCTTCCGACATCCTGACATGCTTCGAACTTCTTTTTAAGAAAGTTTCTCCCAGCTGTTTTGCAAATCGGCCCAAATATGTACTTCTATTTCCACTATCAATAATTGCCACCAAAAGGTGAGGCGTGAATGGACACCAGCCGAAGAGAATCAGCGATACGAAATTCAACAAACACGTCCAACAGAAAAGATAACGAATGTAATTTAGACTGGTTCATAAAAGTCTGTATTTAATTTTTTTTATCGCCAATATCGATCAATGTGATCAGTACAGCTACAAGCAAAACAAACGGTCATTTCACCTTTTGGGTTTAAACATCGGAATAAAAATTTGTTTATATATCTGAATTTTAATGCATGGGATGTGTAATAAACACAGAACGCAAACACTTCGCGTTCTGTCTATATATGCGACAGCTGTCTCCAACTGTCTGTAATGTGATTATTTACATTATTCTCCGGAGTATTGTTTACATTATTTCCCGTGTATTTAAATTTAAAAGAAGTTTCTGCTTCAGTATTATTTATTGTAATCAGAGAATTAGCGGCTGTAAAAGCCCTGCGGTCCTTTTAGCCACATCCACTGCCCATGAGTCTGGAAAACATAGATGGCCGAGTACAACTGATTGTCTAGCACTATACCAAAAGGGAGCGAAAGAGAAAAAATTGTATTGTACTATGATTCGAGAAAATACTGTACTGTACTGTAAATTCGAGAATGTCTGAAAATGGTGAAAGCCTTTTGTAAACAGCATTTAAAGATTTCCATACAAGAATGAGACGAAAATTAAAAATAAAAACAGAAATAACTTCTGCACAAACCATTTAACGTGTTTTAAAGCCAACCAAAAATGGATATTGAAGAATTAGAAATAAACTGTTGTGTGCCATTATATTTGAAGATTCCCATGCCAAAAACAACTCACATCGTGTACGATTTGAAAAAGTGAAAGTTTACTTATACACGGAACTCTATATCAAAGATGATAACATCAATCAATGCAGTGGCTAGCGTTGGTGTAGAACTAATTCGCAGAGGCAAATACATCAGTGGCCTTGGTTTAACGTTTGAGTGAAAAGTGTAAATGGCTTGAAGGTATTCTGGGGTCAGTATTTATTTATTGATGTTTAAGGTCACATATTTATGCACAATGGCTAATCATGACCGTGACAGTTTTACGGGTGGAGGAAGCCGGAGTACCCGGCGAGAACCATCGAGCAACGACGAGCAGCTGCCAGCTCCCCAACATCGTAAGTCCGCGCTGCAGCACAGGCAGGGTTAGATTGGTTGAAGACATGCGTACCATCGACGTGCAGTACGCCTTAGTACACGGCGTCGTCGTGCCCCCACGTGGGCAATGGGGATGATGTGTCTTGCCCAAGGACACAACGCGGTTGCCGCAGGTGGGATTCGAACCGAGGACCTCTCGGCTTGCAGCCTGCACTTCTACCAACTGAGCCACCGCGCTCCCCTCTGGGGTCAGTAAACAGCATATTTATACAGCAGTTTGGTTACAAGAGTTGAGGTTTGCAAGTGGAGTGATTTCATGATTCATAACAATACTAATGGGGGTTTGGTCCCAAATAGTAGCAGAACGGGAAGTTATCAAATTTTTGTGCGATTCGGATAATGTGAATGTGGTCATAACCATCGCCTCTTCATTGCATTGTGGTTGGGGGTGGTTATTGCACAGCTTGCGAGGGTACGAGAATTTCAACTATCGGAAAACGGCGGTGACGCCTTTAAATCGGGTCGGTAGAAGACTTGGAATGAAGGAATGCCTACATAGTTCAAAACGAAGTAAGAGTTTAATAAACATTTGAGAACATAAGTGGAGGTGTGTCAGCAAAGTAGGAAATTTCTGTTATGCGAGGTACTGGGTGAGTAGTCTCACCATGTTTCTTTTTCAATTGTGGATGTTCCAATTTTGTTGTTTGTGCTCTACGCTTCTAATGTCTAAGTCCAATATTAGAATCTCAAATAAGCTTTTTCAAGGAAACAAGAACTTCAAACTGTTTAAGACTACAACTGAAGTTCGCGCTTGTATGAAGAGAATATATAATGCCAAATAAAATGCATTTACTTCTCTAGCATCCGTTTTTTTCAATTAATGGGATGGGGAAAGGGGGAGGGGGGCTAGTTTAGTTTTAGATTATTTTGTTTGTTAACTTGTTGGCAGCCCATATTTGGGCTTCGTTTTTATTGGCTGGTACCCACTACATAAAGTTTTAATATTCTTTAATATTTACATTATCTTTAAAATGATTTTATTTCGTCTGTATAAATTAATCTTGTTACGATATATGAGAGTGTCTATACATTTCCCTATAAATTGGAACAAGGTAAAGACATTCGAAAAACTGTTGGAAGCCTACAATTTAGCACGCAGCCAGTTAATAAGGAAACATAAAATGCAATTGTATTGTTTTTACTGCACATTTGTAATAATAAATACCGTCCACGTAATATTTGAGTTATTGTCTGCAGAACACAACAAACTGGATGTAAAACAATAGTAATCAGCCACTGTATACTAATCATGCAAACTTATGCAAATAGATATACATCAATCAAAGGGGTAAAATTGTGAAGCCTTGTGATTTCATAGAACTTTTGGGAGAAACTGTAAGTTAATACAACGGCCAGCGAGGTGGTTTAACTTCAATGAGGGATTTCCTGAGAGCCCAAACTTTATTTTGTTTGGGGGGTGGGGGCAGTTATCATGACTTCTTTCTCTCATGTAGACATATAGATCACTGTCACATACATTTTCCATCGTGTTTCGACATTATTGACACTTTCATATTGCGTTCGACTACAATGATCCGTCAATAACTTTTTTAAAGTTTCAATAATCGAAACTAAGAAGTGTAAGAGGAGTTCATTTCACCATCCGGACACCCATATTAATAAATATGCAAAGTCGATATATGCAGTAACTGTCACCTATCTGCATATTGCACATCAGCAACCTATTGACAATTACTCTGCAATACCTTTCTGTCTTAAATTACAACATCGAGAAGAGGTTGCTCTCAGATCAGGACTCTGTTGCAAGTAATTCTAAAAGGATCTAATGCCCAAACCGAAATGTGTAGTGGAAAATGATTTTAACACAACTGTACCCTCCTTCATAAAATGCTACATTATCTAAGTTTATCAAAGTCGGTAACCCCAATCAACTAAGATTCTCGGCATCTGCGTTCAAGCTGAACATCACCAATCTATTAGCAATAATTATGTAAGGTGTCATTGCACTCGACTGAAAGGTCCAGGAGGAGTTTACTTCACCAAAACGATACCACCCTTCATTGAAATGCTGATTTTTCGTATTGGTGTCACGAAGTACTCGCAACACACTCCCCGTCGTCGGGCCGAAGGAATATATAAATATATAAATCACAAGAATACTTAAAACTCAAATATATTATGCAAAGATAGAACACCATTTATAAATACAGACAAAATTACAAAAAGATCCAAACCATACGCGACTACAGCACGATAACAAAATGAATATGAATGATGTGAAAACATGATCAAAAGATGGAATAAAAGTAAAGTCAGTGTGTCCTTAATACATTCGTACCCATCACAATTTACGGAACAAAAAACAGTTATGTCCCCGACACAATCACTGTACTGTAGCCTTACGAGGGTAAAATTATGCTAATATCACAGTTCTGTTTTAAAATGTCAGATATGGCGTAATCATACATGAAAAATATTTTTCTGTACTGACACCATATAACGGCCTAGAATGAGGTTAATATCATCGTTCAGCACCAACACACTACATTGGTTGAAAATAGTTGGTTAACCCAGTAATCATCGTGACACTTTTTGTTAAGATTTTTAATAGTTCAAATCTGCAAGTACGTCGTCAGTAAAATCTGTATAATACATTACAGTTATTGGTGGTCATAACGATTCCTTCTCATAGCACACAGGCAGAACTAATACAACATCTCGGCTGTATCGAATCTATCACAGACGGGTCCATTGGATTCACCCCTTTCACAATCTCAGATATGCCATTTAGCTACTAAACCAAACCAATTTCTCTATACCATAGTACAAAAATCTGAATACAAAACACCTTATTTACTACTATGCCTAACACAGCACAATCACGATGTATTTAACTTCACGAGGATATCAGCTGTCGCCTAGTAAACCAGTACACCAAGTTTATCCACATATTGGTGATCTATACCTTGCATGCGTTCAATGAAACACACGTCACATACTAAATATTTTTGAGAATGGCTAAATTCAAATAACACGTACTCGAAGGCACTAACAAGCCGCGTACCCAAAGGCACAAATATAGACACACACCTGATGGCACAAATTCAATAGACACGTACCCGAAGGCATAAATATAATAGACATAGACCCGGTGGCACAGGTTTAACTCCGATTTACATATTCACGAATTATAGGTCTAATTTTGAGCCTTGAATTGCAAACAAAACACACAATTTATTAATTTCCAAAGTGTGATTTACTAGGATTTCTGGGTTTGATTATATACGATAACTTCACAAGTGAATTATGCAATAAACAATTGTACCATATATCCGTGCGCGCAAACGAAGACGCTTTGCCGTAGGTGTAATGGGGACGTCATTGTTTTTTGGGGTTTTTTGGGTTTTTTTACCCCTTTACCTATCATGAAAACCAGACGACACTTGTAAAAATAAATTCTTGAATAACTGTTATTTTAATTTTTTGTCTCAAAAACATAGGTTATGACCCCCTCATTGGAAAGAGCTCGATTCGTAACCTATGTTTTAGAGACGAAAAATAAAAAAATAATGAAAATTAATTGGTGATTTTTGAGAATAGCGTTTTGGCCGTTACGTTAGATAAAGGGTTAAATAATATAATTATCGTTAAAAATGAAAAGTAATAAACAGAGTAATCGCTTCACTGGACTGGTTACGTAAAATAATTCATTCGAGGCAAGGGATTATATTGTAAATCACTCGTGCGCATTCGCGCACTCGTGTTTGTACGACGTCCCTCACCTCTCATGAATTATTTCACGTAACCAGTCCAGTCAAGCGATAACTCTCTATATAATACACAGAAAATCACAACCTCTGAACTGGAATCAACTTCCAAGCAAGATAATAATTTACATCTACTACATCAGATCAACTCTAGGAGAAACTTGTAGGTGAAAAATGCCCCCATCCTATAACAACTACCATCTATAACGTAAAACAACGATGAATCGCAGGTACGGAATAACACAGTCAGTCTCCACTCACCATTAAGTAATCAGTAAAACATAGATCGCAAACACCAGACTTTCTCTTCTACAGAGTACCATGCATGATACAAACCAATAACTCAATAAATCAACCAAGTATTACAACATATTTGAGATGCTGGGATACTAACCCTTTGACAACAGTTTCTCTAAATAATTTACACAATATACATATGTCCAAACCGCCACACACAAATGACATGACAATAACCCTCCAAAAAAGAAAGAAAAAATTCTCTATTTTTTTAATAACACGACATTTGACTGCATGACAGTCGGCTGAGCCAAACTGCTCCTACATTATCTTTGCCCTTTGTAACCACAATTTTAAAATAATATGGCGGCAAAACTAATGCTTATGACATAAGCCTTACATTTGCTACTTTACATTTCTGTAAGTGCTGCAGAGGTGCATAATCGGTTTCCAACACAAATGCTCTTCCATACAAATATCTATTGAATTTCTCTACAGCCCA
Source organism: Pictodentalium vernedei (assembly GCA_031216915.1). Classification (NCBI taxonomy): domain Eukaryota; kingdom Metazoa; phylum Mollusca; class Scaphopoda; order Dentaliida; family Dentaliidae; genus Pictodentalium; species Pictodentalium vernedei. Next base: position 363,941,034 of record CM062293.1, read on the forward strand.
TACTATTACCAGACAATCCCTTTCTATTGCAGAGTATGATCTGCACGAGCTGTAGTGCTTCCTACTGGCATATACAACAGGCATTTAATCGCACTTTCGTCCTGCAATAAAACAGCACCTAACCCCAAATCTGGTGTGTCAGTGAAAAAATAAATTGTTTGGAAAAATCGGGAAGTTTCAATATAGACGGGTATGTGGGAGCAGCCTTCAACTCAGTAAAAGCCTTCTCGCGAGCCCCCACCCCAAACTACAGGATTTAGTTCCTTTTTGGTAAGATCGGTTAGCGTTATGAGAAAAATTGGGGATAAATTTTCTGTAAAACTCAACAAGGCCTAAACAACTCTCCCTGTTTCTTTGTTTTAGGAACACCAGCATCTTGCACCGCCTGAATTTTAATTGGTTCTGATCTAAGCAATTCACCCCCCCCCCCCCAACTCAATGACCTCTTCCAAATTTTTGTAACAATTAAAACTGGGTTTTCTCTCAATCTAACCAGAACCTTTTGGGGCACTTCTAAATTTCGTCCAATACTTATAGCATAGATGGAAATATCATCAATAGAATTGACTACATTGTCTAATTTATCTAGCACCTTTCTCATCAATTTTGTGAAGGTGGCGCTAGCGTTTTGAACCCCCAATGGCATGGTCAGAGATTGAAACAAACCCTTACGTGATTGAAAAGCTGTAAATTCTTTGCTTGAGTTGGATAGTGGAGCCTGCCAATAACCTTTTGTGAGATCTAATATGGAAAACACCTTATAACCTGCTAATTTTGAAAATATCTCTTTAATATTTGGTGAGGGTTCTGCATCAAACACCGTTATCCGATTAATTGCCCTAAAATGTATACAATATAAGTTATGGGGCTTTCAGTGGGCGGATATGGTGTATATAAGGCGAAGTGAGATCAATATTAGGCGAGGCCGAATAGCGTATTTATTATGTCAGTCCTTTGAAAGAGACACAACCATAAGTGTACCCAGATTCCTAGCGCAAATGCTCTGTATCACTATCAGGGAATTTGCCGGTTTTACGTCATGTGAAGGTCACGCTAGTAGCAGGCGCTGAAACAACGGAGTTTTCTTCTCAATAAACAGGAATTTATATTAACAATTCACAACTTTAATTCAGTGTTAAGTGCCGAAAAAAAACAACTGGAGCAAATGGATTAACAATTCTTTCAAGAAGGTAAGTGGGAACAGTTTCATTCATTATTTGTTGTTAATGGTGATATTAATGTTTCCGACTAAGCAGTTCTATACATGTCGTTTTGGTGATTTATTTATTGTATTTATTTACAATTGTTTATTAAAATTTCTCAAAGACTGGAAGAAACGTACTATAGTTGAACGTTGCTCAACAGACACACACGCGAAATTATTTGTTGTTCGTTAGGAAAAACATCGAAGCGAGCGTTGGATGTCAAAAACAAAATGTCGGAACTGACCGTATATACGTTCTATATACGGTCAGCTCGATGATACACAGGCTCGTATATGGTCACTAGATAATGAAGCTGATTGGTCAATAACAATTACTGGCATAATAAAATTTGTTTGTACTGTCACGCCTTTTCACAATAACAAATGGTGATGCATAAGGCTTACTAGATCGTTCTATTACTCCGAGATGTACCATCTTATCAATTTCTTCACGTACTTCATCTATCATTGAGAACGGTAATGGGTATGGCTTCTGACGAATTGGCTTATTTGAGATCAATGTAATCGCGTGTTCTTTAACATTAGTGCATCCTGGTTTACCAGTCAAAACATCTCCAAATGAAATCAACAGATGTAGTAAATCATTCCTCTCACCCTCCTTCAGATGAGGACAAATGTTAATCCCATCAATACTTTCATTCAAATTATCTACAGGTAAATCAATTATCTCCCCTGAATCTCTCAATGAATCTTCATTAAAATCTCCTAAATCTATCACTCATTCAGCAATTTTATTTAGAATCCCTACACTCGGTTGAGAATCTACAATGGTTGGACGCTGGATATACTATTTCAACAAATTAATGTGAAACATCTTCAGTTTACCTTTCACCTCAATTCGATAATCAAGATTACCAACTTCCTCAACAACTTTAAATGGAACCTTCCACTGCATTAGTATTTGGGGGTGGGGGATTTAGTCGGCAACAGCACTAAAACCATTGTACCTATTTTTAACTTTCTCGATTTTGGACGCCTATTATTAGCCCTTGAATATCTTTTTTGGCATTACTCAAATTTTCTCTGACCAATCCACAGATTGACTCAAGACGGTCCCTCAAATCAATTGCATGTTGATAAACTGTTTTAATTCCATGATTTTCAATTTTTTTTTGTCCTGAGTTTCTTAAAAATAAACATCGGGCCCCTTACTGCCCAACCATAGATCATTTTGAAAGGCGAAAATCCAAAACTCTCCTGAGGTACCTCACGATAAGCAAACAATGCTGGCCCTTGAGACCTGTCCCAATCAAGCGGTCGATCTGCGCATAACTTCTTTAGCATTTGCTGAAGTGTCTCATTAAAGCGCTCCACTAGACCATTACACATTTGGTGGTAGGGAGTAGTTGCCAACCGTTTGAGAGATATCAAACGACTTACCTCTGACATGAGTCCAGAAACAAACTGACTTCCAATATCTGTTAACATTTTGTCCGGAAACCCTATTCTGCAGAATATGTCAAGTAATGCCTCGTCTACACCACGCTCGGTTTCAATGGATGGCATTGCTACCGCTTCAGGATATCTAGTCGCATAATCTACTTATGTAAGTATGTACCTATTCCCGGATGTTGTCCTGGATTTTATAGGTCCATATATATCTACAGCTACCCTTTTAAATGGTGTATCAATGATTGACATTTTACCCAACAAAGCTGTAGCCTGTTTACCTTTATAAGCTGATCTCTGAAAAATATCACAAGACTGAAAAAAAAAACCTTCTCACATCAGATTGAATTCCCGGCCAATAAAAGTCTACTTGAATCCTATCTAAAGTCTGCTAAAAAGCTTGATGTCCCGACATAAGCATCTCGTGCCCTAACCTCAAAACATTAATTCTGTAATCTTTAGGGACAACTAATTGGCAACACTCCTTACCATGACTGAAATTAGCGCAGATAAATCTGCTGTAAAGTAACCCCTTTTAAAACAAAAGCTCATTCCTGCACCGTTAGGTTTCTCCTTTAACTTCCCTTCCCTTGCCAAATCACGTACAACTCGTAAAGTGCCATCAACTTATTGGGCCTTAAGCATATCGTCCGGTGAAACGTCACTCCCTATTCGACCAGACGTCTTTAATATTTGAAGGATTTTGTGTACATTAGCTTGTTATCTGGTTACTACATTTAATCTTTTCAATTTTGGGTCACTCGGTTCCTTCGCCTCTTCAATATTACCAATAATTACATCATACACGGGGTTCACGACACACCATGCAACGACCTGCCCCGAGTAATACAGTGTTGCAACAACATTGGCAGTTGGAACACAAATTCCTGAGCCATCCGCCAAAATACATACTTGGTGTTCATCTGAAATACTCTCCTGAGAAACTAAACTTGTTCCAACAATCACACCATCGCACCCCGTGTCACGAAGTACTTTTACACTGACCTCACCTACTTTACCATCGACCACTGGCATTCCACATGCTACAGCCTAACGAGAATCAACCCCTGGCGTTACAGGAAACATATCAGACTTGGAATCAACAACACTATCGGTATTCTTGACAAATAAATTACAAACCAGGGGCTCAAAACTCAGCCCATTTCCCTTGTTACCAAAACTCCCTTTATTATCCCAAATAACATTAACCTGACTACGATATTTCAATGGGCACTCAGATAAAAGATGACCAACACTATTACACTTGAAACATCTCTTATCACCTTTACCAGCTTTATTTGAGTGTTTAGTTTGATTACTGCATCGTTCACATACAGGACCTTGGTTAATTGAAGCAGTTGTTTTCTTACCCGTGTTAGCCAGCGTTACAATATTAGCCCTTCTTGCCTCCCGATATTGATCTGCCAAAGCAGCTATTGCTTTCAAATTTTTCGGGATATGCTCTTTTAAAAACAGTGTTAATTATCTACAACATGCACGAAGACACTGGTTCCCAACCATTAGATCAAACAAATCCTAAAACGTTTTAGGAACACTTGCCATATCCAGACATCGTGTTAAGAACTTCCCAGGTGAACTGCCGAAATGTTTCTCCACACTCGGGCCTTGCCATACGAAATGTCTGTTTGAAACCGTCCTTAACAGTGGATCCCTCAAATCAATGTAATCAAGCATTTTTTTAAAGAAAGGAGAGCATAAACACTTACGGCATTCCCCTTCAATGAAGCAATACGATGCGTTGTCCCAATCCCTCTTGTCCCATTTCTGAGATTCGGCACATCTCTCAAATCTATGCAAATAAGCATCAATATCCTCTTTATTTACTTCAAATGGGTGTATCTTTGGTGGTTTAGTATTATTCTCTACAAGCTGGCGACCAGCACTACGACTCTCTTCCTGTTTCACATTAGCCAACTCTGCTAATGTTAGTTTTTGTGAAAATTCAAGTTCTTTTAACTTTAAATCATGAGCCTCTTTCTCACGTCCACGTTCCCTTTGACGATCCAAATTTTCTCATTTTAATTTTTCCTTTTCCCACTGTGCCTGTCGCTCTTCTCGTAACTTAGCCTGTTGATCGGTAATAAAATATAATAGAGTATTTCCCTCTAACCCAAGAGACACTCCATCCTCTTTTAGATCAGCTAAACCTTCCATTTTGGGAACTAAACCAAACAAATGGTAAGAAATATAAATTATATCAGAGTTTAGAGGTTCTCGTACAACTCTGCTCTCTCCACAAACTAATAATATTAAAAGTATAAATTCCATGTGCCTTTCAAGATGTAATTCATAAGCATTCAACCAAACGACAAAGGAGCTTTTTTATCTTTCTGTACCTTTTTTAAAAAAAATAAGCGCCCGGATTCTCTGCCAATAAATGTCACGAAGTACTCGCAACACACTCCGCGACGCCGAACCGAAGGAATATAAATCACAAGACCACCTAAAACTCAAATAAATATGCAAAGGTGGAACACCATTTACAAATATAGACAAAATACAAAATTACAAAGGGACCCAAACCATACGTCACAACAACATGATAACAAAATGAATATGAATGATATGAAAACACGATGAAATGATGGAATAAAAGTAAAGTCAATGTGTCTTTAATACACTCGTACCCATCACAATTTACGGAACAAAAAAAACAGTTATGTCCCCTGCACAGTCACTCTACTGCACCCAAAAGAGGGCTAAATTATGCTAATATCACAGTTCTGTTTTAAAATGTCAGATATCGCGTCTTAATCATACTTAAAGAATAATTCTTCTGTACTGATACCTCACAAAGGCATAGAATGAGGATAATATCAAAGTTCAGCACCAACATACTATATTGGTTTTAAATAGTTGGTTAACCCAGTAATCATCGTGACACATTTTGCTAAGGGTTTAATAGTTCAAATATGCAGTTTCATAAGGAAACAACTACGTCGTCAGTAAAATCTGTATAATGCATTACAGTTAGCGGTAGTTTTAACGATTTTTTCTCATAACATACAGGCACAACTAATATGGCATCTCGGCCGTATCCAATCTATGACGGACGCTTCCGTTAGATCCATGCTTTTCACAATCACAGATATGCCATTCGGCTGCTAAACCAAACCAATTTCTCGTAACCATAGTACGAAAACCTGAATACAAAACACCTTATTTACTACTATGCCCAACACAGCAAAATTACTATTTAATTAACTTCAAGAGGATACGAGTTGTCACGTACTAAACCAGTACACCAAGGGTATTCACGCATAGGCGCTCTATATCTGTAAACATCATGCACATCAACAGTCTTCTTGCACTAATTCTGCGAGAATTCACCTCACACTAAAAGACTGCAGTATTCCCATTACATAGAGAACAATAACTGTTGAATATCTTTATTTCGATATGGTGTTTACAAGTGTACCATCACGCTCTCAGGCCACCAGTTTAATTCTGTTTGAAATTCGACGCTATTATGGGCTGTTTGTTTACCCACTTTTTTTTGAGGAAATTTGCGCGCAGACGACCACTGAAGTAATATCACATGCCTTTACTTACAAAGATATGCATGTATGCTTACCTATCGCAGTTATATAAATTCCAATCAATAAGTATTTAATTCCTCCTTGAAAATGATGATAATATCAACAAAGTTTGTGGAACTATTTGGCGTAACCATAGCCCTACGTCATTGGTGGGTCTTTATTTCTGATTGTAATGCCATCAAAATGTCGATCTAGTAAAGTTTCGATGGCTCAACGTTTTTAAATTTCTGTCAATGAAAAGTAATCCATATGAACTGTTCCTACCATCGGAAATATTCCATCTAAGTTAATCTAAACATATGCGATGACCTATTTGAGAGCTAGACTTGTCCCGTGCCATAACAGCGTCGAATTTCTTATGGAATCACACTGGTGGCCACAGGACGCGCATGTAACACTGATAGTAGAGTGGAGACGACAGCATGGGAGGGAGGGAGGGAGGGACGGAGAGACGGACGGACGAACGTACTGACGGACTGAGAGACAGACGGACGGCCGTACCCCTAAGTGTTTTTGTATTTGTTTGAAAACCTAGTCCCTAACCTCTCAAGGACAGAGAAATGACCACTTAAAGAAACAATACCCGATATTTAGACAATGGAAATCGTTTGTGTTAGGATACGCCTCCAATCGCATGGATGTCAGTCCGGACGGACAGGCGGGCGGACGTACGACGGTCGACAACCATTTCTACAGGTCTCCGTCATTGCGTCGGCGGTATAACTATCGAAAACAGGGGAGCGATCAGATAATTTAATTTAGTCTGTGTCTGGATCCATTTGCAATGCAGTCACAATTAACCATCCGCTTTTGGAATCACAGCTTTGTCTTCAAAGGGTTCGACATACCCAGTCAGATAAATGTGTTCCAGAACAGAATTCTCTATAGCCGTTAATGTGATTTTTTGAATTGGACAGTAAATTTCAGTGAGAAAATCACGTAACTTCCTGTGTCGAAATGCCCATTCAATTGCAATTGGCCTATCCCCCCCCCCCCCCGGAAATGTTTTGGCTGAGACCAACAATCAAACAAAATGTCAAATTTGTTCGTGTCCTGTTGCAACCTAATTCGCCTCTAAGCTTTGCATGATATATACACATATCTACACTTCAGGGTTAACCAAGGCCTTCTCGTCCGAGAACCGCGACAAATCAGCGGCCGGCCAAAGTGTTATTATTATTACTCGAATTCAGTCCTTCTGGAGGTTCGTCAATATGCTCAGCTGATGATCTCAGCTGATGATTTGGTAATTTCAGATCGAACTCTCCTGATTTCGTTGCAACTTGTCTGCCAGTGATAACCTTAATCGAAAAAACGGACATATAACTGATAATTTTACTGATAATTGTTGTTATATTGGTGCGATTGTATACATATATGCATTGACATGTATCTCGTGAAGTATCAAAACGATTAGAAACGCAGTTTTTAAATTATCCGAATGTTAAGGTGTTGTAAAAGTAAGGAAAAGTTTGCTTGAAAAAAAGGGTATACGGACGTTTCATCCGCAAGCCGAATCGTCCGCTTGCAATTTTACCCATTTTGTCCGCCAGTGCACCGAATCGTCCGCTAGCAATTTTGCCCAATTCGTCCGTTTGCAAGTTTACCCAATTCGTTCACCAAGGGTTTGAATATCATAAAAACTTGGAAAATAAAATTAATGATATTTATTCAGTATCAAACGAAATAATGATATTTATTCAGTACACAAGATTCACAAGATAATAACAGCATAGCACAGCAAATATTTTTCAATGAATAACTGCAAAATTATAAGATTATGTTACGGAACTTAATATAACTTGTTTTGATGCGTTTCTTAATACGATTATAACAAGTTTTGATGCGTGTCTTATATATAATTAATTCCTGTAAAAAAATTGCTAATAATTTTGCGATTATTCATTGTAAAGCGCCGGTGGTACTCTTCCATGAAAAATTGCAAAATTATAAGATTATGTTACAGAACTTGATATAACATAACTTTTGATACGTTTCTTAATATAATTAATTCTTATAATACATTTGCTAATAATTTTGCGATTATTCATTGTAAAGCGCCGGTGGTGCGCTGCGATGAATAATCGCAAAATTATAAGATTATGTTGCGGAATTGTGTATATCATAAATTTTGATGCGTTTCTTAATATAATTAATTCTTATAATACATTTGCTAATACTTTTGCGATTATTCACTGTAAAGCGACGGTGGCGCTCTTCAAAGAATAATTGCAAAATTATAATATAATGTTGCAGAACTTAATATAACATAACATACATATACTTTAAGAACTTTTGCTGTAATAATATAATTATTATAGGCAATCCATTGAATAAACAGTAATCAGAGCCGCATTAAACAGAGTTGAACTTAATAGGATGGCTGAGTAGTTTATTTTGTTCTGAGATGTCTGTTTTCAGAATTTCGTATAAGTATTTGAAATTTTAATGCAAGGAGGTACATTAAGATATATGACAATAGATAATATACAATAAAGTATACAATACAAGTATTATATAAATAAATAAATAAATAAAAAATGATTTAAAATACAATACTTCAATACTTTCCCTCAGCGGACGACTTTCGGACGAGTTGGGTAAAACTGCAGCGGACGACTTCGGTTGCAGCAGACGAATTGGTTAGCGGACGAAATGGGTGTAATTCGAAACAAGTGATACTGTCAGGTTGCTTTCCGTCCCGTCAGAAAGCAAAACAAAGTAATAATGTGTTACTTTTTGGTGCCATCTGTATTTCTGAACAGTTCCTCGTAGTTTCGAACACTAAAAAATGGAAAATAATTAACTTTTTGGATATTTACCGCCATTGAAAATGGCATATCATCTTTATTCGGGAACTAGAGGAAGATTCGGCCTGGAGAAAAATCGGCCCAGGGAAGATTCGTCCAAAAGAAAAGCAGTGCACATCTGTTAGGATATTTTAGATACGCTACGATATTCATTTTAACTCCTAAAAAATAATTCTTAAAAAAGTATTAATATATTGCTCGATATTTATTGAAAACATTATTAATATATATCGTCGGGCAATTATCTCTGCAGTAAATTCACATTCGATGTTTTCTGTAATAATTAACGTGTCTCAGCTGTGAGAATGGTATCCAGTCACTTCGGCCCGAAGTCATTTCGGCTTCTGGTCACTTCGGCACTTCGGCCTCAAAGTCATTTCGGCCTCAGTCACTTCAGTCCCAGTCACTTCGGTCCCTTGGTCATTTCGGCGCCATTTTGCGTGTAGTGATCTATAAAGATCAGCGCATAGTTCATGTTTAGGAATAATGGGTAATTACCTTTATTAAGTAATGTTCAGTCATTTGTATTTCCACAGTGTACAGAAAAGTATTACATGACATTAAAAATTATCCATGTGTTCAATTTTACATACATTTAAGGTTCTATCCATATAAGTAAGAGAAATTTCTTCACTTTGAAATTTCGCAAAGTATATGCAGTCATCTCATTCATTCATGTGGTTCTGCACAATTCCTTGTCACCTTCCAGTTCGAGGTTCACAGGGTTCCTTTTTCTTTTCTTTTATCAGAAATAACCACCAAACTGCGATTTCGATACTACCATAAATATGTCCACGTTTCCAGAAACACAGAGCAGAATTCTTGTAGTTATACGTAATTCCTAGTCACCTTCCAGTTCGAGGTCTGCGGGGGTCTGACCCCAGTACCCCACTTCCAATGCGCACGCTCAAACCAAATAACATTACTGACGCCGTTCGCTTCTGACTCTCGTAGATTCATAAGCAAATAAAATTATTCAGGTCGCCTGGGATTTCAAATCCCACATCGTCCATGTGCACCTTCGGCGTGCTGAAACTTGTCATTCATTTATTCATCATGAAAGAAAATCTACTAGGCATGAAAGAATACCATATATCATATGTATACCTGAATATCTGTTTGAGGTATAAATGCTGAAAAACAATTAAATAGAAAACTGTTAAAATTCGAAAGATATTTAAAAATATTTATAGAGGCCGAAATGACTTGGTATATTGGGGCTGAATTGACTTGAGGCCGAAATGACTGGGGCCGAAATGACTTGGGGCAAAAGTGACTGGAATTCGTGAGAATTGCATCCAAACTGTCCTCCAGTAATTTGACCGAAACTGGATACTAATCTAACCCAAACCATCCTCTGGCAATTTGCCACAAACCGTCCCCCAGAATAGGAGTGCATGATTCTTATTGATTTATTTATTGGGGTTTAATGACACTTCGACAGCCAGGGTCACTTCATGTTGGACAGTTTTACAGGAGGGAGAAGCCAGAGAGAACTACCCAGCAAATGACAAACAACTAACATACAAACAGCAGACAAGCTGGGTTAGCCTTGGTTGAAGACAAGTGTACCACTGACATGCAGTTTACCTTGGTACACAATGCAACCACGCGGGCAATGGGAATGAAGTGTCTTGTCTAAGGAAACAAAGTGGTTACCGCAGGTGGGATTCGATCGTGGACCTTTCGGATTGCAGCCTGCACCTCTAACAACTGAGCCCAATTCTTATTGAAAACATAGTAAAAAAGTAACAGAAGTTACAGAACACAAATTGTTAATTTATTTTTAAATTTTCAACTTCAGTTTATTTTAAATGAATAAATATTAAAAAACAATTTGGGGAAAACTTTACTATGCTGAAATAAAAATGATCAGGGTCTATGAAGTGACATTAAAAAATTGAAATAATTGCGTATCATATGTTATTATTTTTACAAATATTTTTTTATAATATCCTGGAACGAATTTTTAACAGGTAGTAACAAAATAATTTTCATGAAGAAGCACAGAATTTTATGTTTATAAAAACAGGGTATTTGATGACTGGATTCGCATCGCAAAATGGTATACAAAAATGTCCAAATTCTAATCATTTTTCTTTCATATTGGCTTTATATTAACTATTTATCATCACTTTTTAAAACCAAGATAGAAATTGTTAATCAAATTTTTAGAAACAAAAAAAACAATACCCTGGTTAGTTCATATCTGAAAAAAACGCAAGGGTGATGTTGAAAATATTATTTTATTACCAATAATGAAAATTGTTGTTTGACATCCATACTTGATTAAGTTTCTGAAAAAACACATTATACTATCCCAATGTTAGCTACTGGGTGGAAGCACACAATTTGAAGTTGTTGGTTTACTATGATAAGAGACTAGTTGTAAATGGGTGTGTGCATTAACAAAAATTAATATTTTTTAAGACCTGGTATCAAAATAATATAAATTTATGAACAACCGTACAATTTATTATCAGTTAATTAGAGTAAGGGTCTTGTCCTAATGGACAAGGTCTCTAATTACAATAATGGGTAATAATGAAAATAATAAACACTGAACAACAAAAAAGTGATTGACAATTTGACATCTATTTAATTATACACAATTTATGTTTACTCAATTATCAATCAAGAAAATTTCTTCAACATGGGACGGAACACAAACACTAAAAAGTAAAAAAACAAATGTTAGAAGTTGATCCAAAAGTTATCCAACATGTTTTGGTGACTACTGTTGTGCAAGTTTATAAAAACAAATGTTTTTGTATATTTCCACTGTAGAATAGTTTGGGTGCATTAACAGTAGTTGGTTCAGGCCAAAATGTAGCAGCCGGTTTGGGTCAAATTGCAGAGTACGCGTTGGGTGTATTCAGTCGGTGACAAACTCCATGTAATTGTTAAGGTGCAATTTATTAAAAACAAACAGAAAGACAAGAACTGTCAATATTTATTTATTGGAGTTTTAGATCACATGTTTCTGCATAATGGCTAATCGTGACCACGATAGTTTTATGAGTGGAGGAAGCTGGAGTACCTGGAGAGAACCACCGAGCAATGGTGAACTATGGCGAGCAACTGTCAGCTCCTCAACATACCATAAGTGAAAGGTGTCTGATATGGTGCGAAGACGATCGTTCACATAATCTACCTACGGAGGAATTTTCTTCAATATTGATGTCATAAAGTACTGTCTTCCTGTAAATGATGATGCCAATTAGTTCCTAACACACACGGGTCATATTTGGTACAGTTATAATATATAGTCGTTATCAACCGTGTCGTTTATTAGTTAATTTGGAATTGTAGACTTGACTTTCCTATTTTCGCTGCAAGTTTCGTTGTGTAAACAATTGAAATGTCGTCTTCAAGATCCACTTCCAACAAATCAATCAATAAATCTCAGAACGAAAATAAGCCAGTAAGCTACAGTGACATAAAAACTTTATTATCTGAGATGGAACAACGATTCACAACAAGTGTTAAAAGCATTAAAGACGAGGTCGTTGAAGAAATAAAAGCCATAAAAACTCAAATTACCCAAATAAACGATACTGTGGAAACGTTGAAGAATGAACAAATCGAGCTGACAAGGGACGTTGAATTCACAGCACAGCGAATTGAAGTTGTTGAATCTCAGAAACTTCCAGAAATGGAGGCTAAACTTGAGGCTATCTATACCGAACTAGAGGAAAAACGTATTATGGCAGAGCTCCATGACAGAAAATATAATCTGTTATTTTATGGGATTCCTGAGCAGGCTGAGGAGAATCCGTATCACACAATAGAGAGGTTTCTCACACAGGACCTGCAAATTGAAGAACCGACAGCAGTGGACATAGTTAAGAGATGTGTCAATGTTCATCGTCTACCCACAGCCACCACCAAGGGATCTGATCAACCCAACCATAAGCCCATAATAGACAGACTGGGTTCAGACAGAGACAAACAAACTATCCTTAAAGCCGCCCCCAAACTTTTTAAAACAACAAAGAGTGTCAGAACTGACTTGCCCCCATTAATGAAAAGGGAGAGAGGCAAACTAGCCAGTCTAGCATTCAAGCTTAGAAAGGACAAGAGAATGCGCACCAGGATAAGAGTCTCAGGTATACGTGTCATCCTGGATGTGAGAAAAAATGACAGCTCACATTGGGAAGAATATATGTAGCCTAAAAACTTTAAAAAAAAACAAAACAAAAAACTCTGAACATTCAAAGCAAAATTAAACCCAATGCATTAAGCATCCCGGTTGAATACAAATAATTATTACCCTGTGTAATATCCTGTACCATAAGCAAATCCACTGTGTATATATAGTTTCTCTGCATATTAAGACAAGGACTTGTCTACCATTTACCCACACATGTGCTAATTCCAACCCCCCTCTATCTCTCTTACGCTTTCACACTCTCTCTCCCCTCCCCCCTCTCGCTCTCTCCCTCTCTCTCTCTCAATGGTATACCAGTGTCAAGTTTCAGTCTGAGTCATACTAACCTCACCAACCTAAACTCTCTCTCTCCTCCCCCCCCCCCTTCACTTATTACATCACATGGCAGATCACACAGTTAGCTCACACCTGGCAAACACACCCTCAACCAGGTGTTAATTAACTGTCATATTTGGATAGGCAAATCAGTGTGAAGTTTGAGTCTGAGTCATATTAACCTCACCACCCTGAACCCCCCCCCCCCCCCCGTTCACTTATTATATTACATGGTAGATCACACAGTTAGATCACACCTGGCAATCATACCCTCAACCAGGTGTTAATTAATTATCTTATCTGGCTAGGCATATCAGTGTCAAGTTTGAGTCTGAGTCATACTAACCTAACCATCCCAAACTCTTCCCCCTTCACTTATTACATTACATGGCAGATCACACAGTTAGATCACACCTGGCAAACACACCCTTTACCAGGTGTTAACTAACTGTCTTACCTGGCTAGGCACATTAGTGTCAAGTTTGAGTCTGAGCTATACTAACCTCACCACCCAAAACTCCACCCCTTCACCTATTATATTACATGGCAGATCACACAGTTAGATCACACCTGGCAATCATACTCTCAACCAGGTGTTCATTAACTTCACTTATTACATTACATGGCAGATCACACAGTTAGATCACACCTGGCAAACACACCCTTTACCAGGTGTTAACTAACTGTCTTATCTGGCTAGGCACTTTAGTGTCAAGTTTGAGTCTGAGCTATACTAACCTCACCCCAAAACTCCACCCCTTCACCTATTATATTACATGGCAGATCACACAGTTAGATCACACCTGGCAATCATACCCTCAACCAGGTGTTAATTAACTATCTCATCTGGCTAGGCATATCAGTGTCAAGTTTGAGTCTGAGTCATATTAGCCTCACCACCCCAAACTCTCCCCCTTTACTTATTACATTACATGGCAGATCACATAGTTAGATCAAACCTGGCTAACACATCCTCAACCAGGTGTTGATGAACTGTCTTATCTGGTTAGACATATCAGTGTCAAGTTTGAGTCTGAGTCATACCAACCTCACCACCCTAAACTCCCCCCCTTCAGTTATTATATTACATGGCATCACACAGTTAGATCACACCTGGCAATCATACCCTCTACCAGGTGTTAACTAACCATCTTATCTGGCTAGGCATATCAGTGTCAAGTTTGAGTCTGAGTCATACTAGCCTCACCACCCCAAACTCTCCCCCTTCACTTATTACATTGCATGGCAGATCACACAGTTAGATCACACCTGGCAAACACATCCGCAACCAAGTGTTAATTAGCTGTCTCATCTGGCTAGGCATATCAGTGTCAAAGTTTGAATCTGAGCCATACTAACCTCACCCCCCTAAACTCCCCCTCCCTTCACCTACTACATTACATGACAGATCACACAGTTAGATCACATCTGGCAAACACACCCTCTACCAGGTGTTAACTGACTGTCTTATCTGGCTAAGCACATCAGTGTCGAGTTTGAGTCTGAGTTATACTAACCTCACCACCCTAAACTTCCCCCTCCCCCTTCACTTACTACACTACATGGCGGATCACACAGTTAGATCACACCTGGCTAACACACACTCAACCAGGTGTTAATTAGCTGTCTTATCTGGCTAGGCATATCAGTGTCAAGTTTGAGTCTGAGTCATACAACCTCACCACCCTAAACTCCCCCCCCCCCTTTCACTTATTACATTACATGGCAGAGCACACAGTTAGATCACGCCTGTCACACACCCACAACCAGGTGTTAATTAACTGTTTTTTCTAGCTAGGCATATCAGTGTCAAGTTTGAGTCTGGATCATACTAATTTCTCCACCCTAATATCACTGGTGCCAGGTCCCATAGGTGTACCTCACATGACAAACAAGTCTCTGCCAAGAGAGATAAATATCCAAGTCATAGGAGACCACACTGTTATATCACACCTATCAGAGACATCCTCTGTCAGGTGTTAAATAACTGTTTTATCTGACTAGCCACACAAGTAACAAGACTGAGTCATTTTAAAAAATTGTTTTATCTGGCAACCACACCATTGGCATAGGCTGGATAATATTACCCAGCCCTGAACTCTTTGGTGACAGGTCCCATAAGTGTAAACCGAAAGGCAATCAAGTCCCTACCAAGTAAAAACAATATTCACTGATATGGAAAAAAGAAAAATAATTGTTTACTGATATGTATATGTATACTCTATATAGCTATAATATACATTACATACATTACACACACATATGTTCATTCCAATGTCTCTCTCTCTCCAAGTCATAGGAGATCACACTGTTAGATCACACCTATCACAGACATCACGTGCGTGTCCAGTGTCCGCTGATGAGTAACCCTAATTGTAAATATTGAAAATTTCACAACAAACTATCCCTCGTCGACCCGTCACGCCTCCATTGTAACCACTGATTGGTCGACAGGAATCATGTGATCTCCAGGTAATCCAAACAACACTGTTGTCTCCACCCAAGAGACGTGTATAGCTTTAAAACCCATGAAGTGATTACTCTTCATGACTTCGGTAGTGGATACGCTACCGTTGAGTAACTCCATCAGTAAACATATAGTAAATTCGGATGTAAATAGAGGAAGGTGACCTCTTTTCACCCACTGCACTGTACTTGTTATGGTTGTTCTGGCCCATGTGAGCCAGGATTGACAGTAAATAATTGTGTTCAGCGTCTGCATGGCAAATGAGACGTCCGTGGAGAACTAGAGGACAAATGGCACAATGTGACACAAATCGCCTGCAATATATATATTTGTGTATATATATGTATATATGTATGTATGTATATATACACACACAAGATACTGTTACCTGTGCAATTGCGTACTAATCTATATTTATACTTGATTGGCTACAAGTATTGAGATACCTCCTTCTCTCACTCCTGCTCTCGCCTCCATCTCCACATCCGCCTCTCTCTCTCTCTCTCTCTCTCTCTCTCTCTCTCTCTCTCTCTCTCGTACTGACCCCCCTCTCTCCTTGCCTATCCATGACTTTCCTATAGGCAAATCTTTCCCCCATCTCCACATCCGCCTCTCTCTCTCTCTCTCTCTCTCTCTCTCTCTCTCGTACTGACCCCCCCCCCTCTCCTTGCCTATCCTTGACTTTTCTATAGGCAAATATTTCCACCCTAAGTATTTCTCCTAGGCTCGATGGTGCGTGCCATGCTAATGCTGATACATTGCCCCAAGAAAATCCCCCCATGTAGTTAGTGGACAGATTTATCTCCGAGCCAATAATTTCTGCGGCACAGGCTTTCCATTTCTTATGATTATCACACTGGCAACCACGTATCGTACTTTATACAGCAAAATAAATGTCTTTCATATATTAGGCTCATACATTAGAATATACGATGGCGGGTAATGATGATACTTTGGATGTCCAGACTGACGACCAGTATAACCTCATAGAAATTTATGAGTCCCTACTTCGGGATTCTGTAGACGAAGGTGAAACTGTTTCCCCCTTCGATACCTTAAACAACGACTGTTCATATCACACCCCATCTGAATTTTGCGAAAATATTGCGAACGTAAAACAATCCTTCAGCGTCTTCAACTTGAATTGTAGAAGTCTAAATGCCCACTGGGACGAACTGAACGTCTTAATAAGTGACTTACAATCGGACAATAATGTTTTTGACATCATCGGACTAACAGAAACTTTTAACATACCAGAAAATATAACATATCGGCTTCCGGGATATCATGAACCCATATTTAATCTCCGTAGTGACGACTGTAGGGGAGGGGTCGGGCTATTTATAAAAAATGATATAAAATACATTCCACGGCCAGACTTAACTGTTTTTATCCCACACGTCCTGGAAACGCTATTCATAGAAATCCTTTATAAAAATAAGAACTCTCTTATAGTTGGCGTCGTTTATAGACCCAACACCCAACCAAGAGCCGATCTCGAAGTGTTTATTTCCAAAATGAGTACAGTGTGTGAATTGGTAGACGCAGAACATAAGAAATGTATATTACTTGGCGATTTCAACCTCGACCTCATTAAGTTTGCATCGCACAAGCCCACTGGCGAATTTTTAAACCTTATGTTCAGCCATAGCTTACTTCCGACAATAACAAAACCCACGAGAGTAACGGAATATTCGGCAACACTTATTGACCACATCTATTCTAATAGTACAGATGGTATACATACGGGAATAATAATTTCAGACCTCTCAGACCATTTTGGCACATTCTACTTTGAGACAGCTAAAACAAACAAATCATACCCCAAAACTAACTTCTCACGTAAATTTAATAACAGAAATATTAATACATTTAAGATCAAATTATCCGAACATGACTTTCAAGATGTCTTGAACTCCAATTGCCCAGACACAAGTTACTGTAATTTCATTAATATATTCCTCAATCTGTTTGAAGAAAGCTTCCCGCTTGTAGAAACAAAACTGCCTAATAAATTTGTCAAACAAAAACCATGGATTACAAAAGGACTAATGATATCTTCAACCATAAAGGTTAAATTATATAAAAAACAATTGAAAAGACCCACTCCTGATAACAAAAAAATATATAAAGATTATAACACTTTATATAACAAAATTAAACGTGCTTGTAAATCACAATATTATATTTCTGTACTGACAAAAAACCAATATGACATAAAAAACACGTGGAAAATAATCAATGAAGCAATTCATATGTCCAAACCCCTACATATGATGCCCGAGTCATTTAAAATAAACAATAAGGAAATTAAGGACCCGGCAGATATCGCCAAAGAACTCAACACATATTTCTCTACAGTCGGTGAGAGAACTCAGAAAAACATAGTAAGTTCTGATACACACTACTCAAGCTTTCTTAAGGGTAATTTCCCGGACAGTATTTTCCTTGCGCCAACAACAGTAGATGAGGTCATCGCGATTGGCACTAAATTGAAGTCCAAAAACAGTACGGATTGTGACGGTATCTCAAGTAACCTACTCAGACAAGTCATAAGCGAAATTGCAATTCCCTTGGTCCACATAATTAATAAATCTCTCGAAAATGGAATAGTTCCCAATAAAATGAAACTAGCCAAGGTTGTACCCATATATAAATCTGGTGCGAAAACTGAAATTAGTAACTACAGACCAATAAGTATTCTACCAACCGTTTCAAAAATATTAGAAAAGGTAACATTCACCCGACTGTACAACTATTTAGCAGAACATAATGTTCTTACACAAAACCAATACGGTTTTAGGAAAGGCCATTCAACAATACACCCCCTCCTACAGTTTTTAAACTCAGTCTTCCAATCTAACAACAAAATATCTAAAGATAGCACCCTGCGGGTTTTTTAGATTTATCTAAGGCTTTTGATACCGTTAATCATGATATTTTGATAGATAAACTGGAATTTTACGGCATCCGTGGAGTTGCGAAATCCTGGTTCAAAAGTTATTTAAAAGATAGGTCTCAATATGTTGTATACAACAACAACAACTCGCCGCATGCCAAAGTGACATGCGGCGTGCCACAGAGTTCCATTTTAGGTCCTCTCCTATTCCTCATATACATAAATGATATTTCTAACGCAACATTACTAAAGTTATTATCATTTGCGGACGATACAACCATTTTTAAGTCTGACAAGGATCTTAACACACTATTTTACTCGATAAATCAAGAACTGCAGAAATTGCTAACCTGGTGTTCGGCGAACAGTCTGCTTCTAAACGCAAATAAGACAAAATATATAATTATCAACCCCTCATCACCCCTTAAAGAATTAGATACATCTCTCAAGCTATTCATCGGTGAACAGGAAATTAAAAGGTGTGGTGGTGTAGGTAAATCAGATTTAAAATTTCTTGGTATTTTACTGGATGATAAACTAAGTTATAGCGATCATATAGCGTCCATAAGCCGCAAGATCTCTAGCGCCCTTTACGCCATTAATAAAGTTAAAAACATTCTTCCTCATCATGCCTTAAAATTAATATATTATTCCCTCATTCATTGTCATTTGCTGTACGGCATTCAAATATGGGGACATTGCCGGGGGACAAACAAGTTATTCCTATTGCAAAAGAGGGCCCTCCGCATAATTAACAATAAAAAATATAATTCCCACACAGATCCCCTGTTCGCGAAAGAAAAAATTCTTAAAGTTTCAGATATTTACAGAGCCGAATCACTTTTATTCGTATACGACTGGCATACCAAATCTCTACCCTCGTCTTTTGACAACTACTTCGAAATCATTCATAACGACGACGGAATGAGAACCAGGCAATCTGGTCTCCTAAAATTACAAAAAGTACGAACTAAAGCGCTGGAAACATTTCCAGCGTACTCATTCCCCAAACTTTGGAACAATATCGATCTCCCCACTAGAAATCTAGCTAATCGTAACTTGTTTAAAAAGGCAATCACTCAAAATATGATCAATTCTTACGCAACGACAGTGTCCTGTACTAATCCATATTGCTTAGATTGTGCTGTATAGGGCAATCAAGAATATGTATGTGTGTGTACACATATGCATGTATGTGTGAGTGTATGTGTATATATGTATGTGTGAGTATATGTATATATATGTATACGTATATATGTGTATGTAGGTGTATAAATACATATGTAATGCATATGCGAGTATTCACGTGTACGTGTATTAAGCGATTCTGCTACTTGACATGGTCCTAGTCGGTCTGTTACGCCCTTGCTCATAATTTTGTCGAAACCATCCGTGAGGCGACCATGCCGTTCTTCTTTTTTTCACAGTTTGCATAGTCGTCATAGAGTTATGTAAGATATTATTTTCACACGTAATAATTTGCAAAAAAAAAGAGAAAGGGAAGGAATGAAGGAGAAAAAAGTATTTTCTGAGAAAAGTTGACAGCGAGACGGTCGCCTTAAATGACCTTTTCCGCATATTAGGCAACTAAATAATAAATTAAAGTAGAATCTCATCTTTAAATATGCAGTGCCTGCCAGTCTCAACGTGGCCTATTACCTAACATAATTTTTAGCCTGTGCCGCATCACTTATTTGCATCGGGAATGGCAGGAAGACAGCCCCTTTGGGCTATGCCATCTCCCAACAGCATACACACACACCCTTGAATTATCTTCCATTTTCCTTGATTATAATATCTATGTGCTTGCTTTTATCACGTGTTTTTATTTGATGTTAGTGTATGTTGTTGAATAAAGATTATCTATCTATCTATCTATCTACCTCTCCACACATGCAGGT
Organism: Pictodentalium vernedei; assembly: GCA_031216915.1. Lineage (NCBI taxonomy): Eukaryota > Metazoa > Mollusca > Scaphopoda > Dentaliida > Dentaliidae > Pictodentalium > Pictodentalium vernedei. The sequence goes on from CM062293.1 coordinate 363,961,771, forward strand.
TAACATTGGTTGAAGACAGTTGCACCATTGACATGCAGCATGTCCTGGTACAAGACGCCACCATGGCCCTAAATGGGCAATGGGGGTGAAGTGTCTTGCCCAAGGACACAACATAGTTGCCGCAGGTGGGAACCTCCCAGCGTGCAGCTTGCACCTCTACTAACTGAGCTACTACACCCCAGAGCTGTCAATTAATTGTTACAGATTATTGGAACACAGACATAGTATATTCTTTGTGTTTTTTTAGACCTTCGATCAATAACAATGGCATTTTAACCTTCAAAACTGTATAGTACCAGCTAAAACATGTAGAATGACCACTTGGAAATTTCTCAAGTACATAGTTTCATTATTAGTTTGTGATATTTGTTTTTGCTGTACAGTGGAACCCTGTTAATCGAAAAGCCACTTTGTCAATGAAATTTATTCAATTAACGGAGTATTCAATTAACAGGGATTGTGCCACTTTTTCGTATTCTAGAGATGAACTTAGCATTCATTCTATTATGTAGTGTTTGACAGAACTCCATGAGCTCTGTCAAACAAGATATAATAGATTAAATGCCTGTATTGGATGTACTGGAAGCCAAATTGGTCTATAACGAAAGGAAAACTGGGAAGAGTCAGGGTAATTTTTCGACATGTTACAAGATTTTTATTCAATTACCAGGAGATTACTCTATAACCTATATTCAATTAACAGGTCAAATTTGTACTGTAGGCATGGTAAATTGTTTTGTGTTGGGAAATTATATTCAGTTAACGGGGATATACAATTAAGAGATATCCATTTAAGTGGGCTCTATTGTATAACCAACCTCCCCCCCCCCCCCCCAATCAAAACCATCATTCAAAAGTCTTGGATTCAGCAAATTTGTTTTTCTTTATTTATTGGGATTTAACAACACTTTTTACGGCCGTGGTCACCTCATGTTGTACAGTTTTACCGGTGGAGGAACCCAGAGTAACCGGGGAGAACCACAGAGCAATGGCAAGCAACTGTCAGGCTCAACATAGTAAATCAAAACAAGCAGGGTTAGCATTGGTTGAAGACAAGTGCATCATCGATGTGCAGTATGCCTTAGTAGAGTTGCCGCAGGTGGGATTCGAACTGAGAACCTCCCAGCTTGTTTTGGGAAGGGTTTTTGTGTTCCAGCTTCATTAAGGCTTGTTTCATATTGCACAATTTTGTTATGATTAGTAATAATAAATCCTTAAAAAAAACTATAGAAAAAATGCAAAGAACATTTAAAGAAAACAATTTTCTCTGAAGACTTGACCTCTGAGGTGATAAGATTTGACCAAAACTGAAACCGAATGTTCTCGGAGAAAGTATGAGGACTGAATCTTCCTGCAGCTGAATCGTCATGAACCCCCTTTTTTCAAATTGCCCATTACTTTTAAATATGATTGACCCTCCACCATAGCGGTCATGTTCAGCAATGTTGGCTACATGGAATCGCTCGCCTGGTCTTCTTCATACCCTAGAACGCCTATCTGTGTGGTCTAGGCAGTACCTTGACTCATCTGTAAAAAGGACAGGTCGCCAATCTTCTCTGGTCCATCCAACGTGGTCCATAGCCCATCCATATCGTGCTTGGCGGTGGTTCTGGGACAGCGGAATTCGAATACATGGTCTTTTCGATCGGAGACCACTTTAGTGCAACCTTGCCTGGATAGTCTGCGTCGAAACATTTACCCCGGATGCATTCTGAAGGTCACTGCGAAGCTGGGTTGTTGTGGGAAAGCGGTTCCTACGGGCCTGAATGATCAAAAAACGGTCTTCAGATGCAGATGTTACCGTATCTCTGCCACCACCATGCCGTCTTCCTGGTGTGCCATACTGCTGAAATCTTGCCTAGGCTCTGGTGATCACCGTATGGTGCACATCAAGGGCTTCACCAACCTGACGATGGGTAGCCCCTTGCTCCACCATACCTACAGCCCGCCACATTTTTGCTTCAGACAAATGTCTTCTTATATTTGCATTTGCCATATTCAATCATTAAATCACAAGGGTTTGTGTTGAAATGAAGACTGAATACCCTAAACATGCCATGTGCATGCAGACAGTACACGAAAACATCATGAAAATCAAGGGGTACATGCTTTCCGTGTCTGTCACGAAAAGTCTGCCTGTCAAGAGAGCTAATGTAAACACTGGGGACCATCTCAATACATTCCTCAATCATATCCACCGAAAATATGTCACAAGCAAATTTCACAATGATGTGTCAAAAATTTGGTCTTAGCAAACTTTGAGTAATATATTAAATTTTTAAGTCTGAAATTCTATAAAATACACAAATTATAAAGCAAAATGAATGATGCGGTGTATAGAACCCCAAAAGTATGTGTGCACCTCACGCACTGACACACAGTCGACATCAGACATCCCGTTTGCTCCTCGAGTCGTTTCACCCGAATCCTCATTTGCCCCGAATCATTTCGCCCCACAGACGGAGGTGGGTGGTTTCGCCTCTAAATTTAATTTTTATTTTGGTAATGCAATGTAATTGTTTCCTTTAGTACTTTAGTAGTTTTTTCCCCAAAGAATTTACCGAAGTAAACAATTTTCATAATTTTTACAAAATTGAAAAATTTTACCGTATCTGCATTGACCGATACGTGAAATCAGACAAACAGGAAGGGTTTTGGTGGTTTGTCAATGAGGTATTGAATACGGATTAAATAAAAACAGAACTTGCAGTGATATTATGTTTTATTCTGTTTTACTTATGTATTTATCTATATTTTTACAGTTTCGTATTCAGAAGCACAACTTTTAACATTTGAGTATAATTTGTACATTTATATGACATTCGAAACAATGCATTACAATTATCAATCTGCCTGTGCCGTTTCTCTTCTGTGGGTCTTTTACTCTTTTCCCTGGACACCTCTCGATATATGTTTCCACAATTTGGGCAAGATACTGCACCACCATTGCACATGTGCGGGCACAGTGGCATTGTGTGCTAAGGTGTACAGTACGTTGATGGTGCACTTGTCTTCAACCATTGCTAATCCTGCTCGTGTGGAGTCAGTATGTTGAGAGCCTGGCATTTACTCGGTGGTTCTCTCCTGGGACTCCAACTTCCTCCACCCATAAAACTGTCCGACACAAGGTGACCCTAACTGTCAAAAGTGCTGTTAAACCCCAATAAATAAATAAATCCACGTCCATGTGTTCTAAAATATACTGTCATCAGTGAGAATTGCATCCAAACAGTCCTCCAGCAAGTTGGCCCAAACCGTCTGCTAAATTAACCAAATCATCCTATGGCAATTTGATCCAAACCAGTGCACTCTATTACTTCAGCACTCATAATTCTCAAATATGGCATTAAAACCACGCACATTCTGCTTAAATCTATTTACATAATCAGAATACACCACCCGGGGTTCAGTGGCTCAGTAGGTAGAGGTGCAGCCTCAAAGCCGAGAGGTCCTCGGTTCGAATCCCACCTGCGGCAACAGCTTTGTGTCCTTGGGCAAGGCACTTCACCCCATGCCCATGTGGAATGCTGTGTACTAAGGCATACTGCACGTTGTTGGTGCACCTGTCTTCGAACAAAGCTAACCCTGCCAGTGTAGTATGTTTGGGAGCTGACAATTGCTTGCCATTGCTCAGTGGTTCTCTCCGTGTAATCTGCCTTCCTCCACACCCGTAAAACTGTCGTGGTCATGATTAGCTGTTGTGCAGAAATATGTGACCTTAAACACCAATAAATAAACAATAAAAAGAACACACCACCCCCATACCTGTTTCACTCCTGTTTTCATTCACCTTAGTATCCCTCAGTTTGCCTCGGTATTTAGTATGCCCGCCAGAAAAGGAGTGATTTCTTTTTCTAAAATAGCAAAACAAGAAACAATAATTTTTAACAGGTAGTAACAAAATAATTTTCATGGTATGAAGCATCCCAAGAACCAGTAGAATTGAATGGTAAAAAACAATTGCCATCTGTTTTGTTATGGAGTTCTGCAGAAGGCATCAATATAATGCTGACATTTTAGAAAATCTTTTCTCCAGAACCAATGGTCAGAATCTTTTGGTATTTGGTATACAGCATCCATATAGAGGTCAGATACAAGTTTGTTAAAATGAAGCCCATCGGTTCATATTTGGACTCAATGCAGGAGGCCAAGTTGTTTAACTTAGGGCAATATGGGGAATTTTCTTTAAAAATCTTCTTCAGAACCACCAGTCAGAATCTTTTAATGTTTGGTAAACATCATTGTTATAAGGGCCACATTCAAGATTGTTCAAACCAAGTCCCTAGTTAATATTTTGGCTTCCTTTTGGTAGCCCAAATTTTAACTTAGGGCAATATAAGGAAGTTTATTAAAAAATCTTCTTCTTTAGATCCTCCAGTCAGAATGCTTTCATATTTGGTATACAACATCTCTAGGAGGGGGGGGGGGGGGGATCCAAGTTTGTTCACATCGGGTCTGTAGGTTAAAATTTGGGCTCGCTATGGTAGCCCAACTTTTAACTTAGTGTAATATGGGGAAATTTCTTTAAAAATTTTCTCCTTAAAATCCACCAGTCAGAATGCTTTCATATTTGGTATACAGCATCTCTAAGGTCAGATTCAACTTTGTTCAAATGGAGTGCCTGGGTTAATATTAGGGCTTCCAATGGGAGCCGGAATTGGCCATGCAATCTACATAGGTTGTATCAAGGGGCTTCAGGGGGGAGGGGTTCTCCACATTTTACATTATGATCAACTGAAGAAATGGTACGATGCTTTTACTGCTTTTGTCACTCCTGGGGGGGGGGGGGGGTTGGGGCTCAAGGATTGACAGTGTATCATATGAAGATGGATTGCTTATTGTGGATTCATTATTGGACTATGTTTATATCGTGTTCTGTTCAAGGTGAGCGCTTCAGGCCCTGTGGGATCTCTTGTTTATTTATTTATTTATTTATTTATTTATTTATTTATTTATTTATTTATTTATTTATTTATTTATTTATTTATTTATTTATTATTTATTTGGTTTTAACAACACTTTCAACAGCCAGCAGCTACAAGTTTCTTCTCTCTTTGAACCAAGTCTCTCGCCCAATTGTAGCACTCATGGTCGACTGAGATTGTAGCTCACCTGACTTTCAGTCAGGGTGTCGTCCATTTCGTCTGTGAACATGGTGTTTGCGTCTTCTCCAAAAAAAAACTGCTGGGCCGATTTTGTGAAATCTGAGATGATTGTTTGTTATGCCATGGCATTTTGAGTTTGTTCAAATCAAGTTGCCCTGCCCCTCAGTAGGGCCATGACCAAAAATTATGCCCAAATCTTAAAATATCTTCTTCTTATGAACCAGGAGTAGCGGAGATTTGATATTTGGTATGCGGCTTGCTTTTGAGGTGTAGACACAGATTTGTTGAAGAAACGTTTGTGGGGCTATATTTGCCTTCGTTATGGGAGGGGCAAGTATTTTCGCCCCGCCCAAAATTTCTATTTTCCAAACCAAGAGGCTGATTTGAACCGAATTTAATATTAGGGCTTAATGAGTCATAAGTACTTAATTTATGCCCAAAAATATTTTTCCGTTGCCCTATGGGAACCGCAGGAGCTAAAAATAGAACAAAATTTAAAACGCCCGTGTCTCCAAAACTACACGGCACAGATAATTCTTGTTTGGTGTGGAATGGTCCAAAAAAATTGCTGTCGGGTCAATCATGGATACTATTTCGGGACTTTGAAAAAATGCTGAGTCAGCATTTTTTAACACTGGGTAATGGGGAAAGCATTTAAGAGTCTTCTTCACCCAATCCACTGCTCCAAAACCTTTCAAATTTCACTATACCATCTTGGGAAGATTTGTTCACACGTTTATTGAAAGCAAATCCCTGGGTCCATGTTTGGGCTCTCTATGGGAGTACAAATGTTGAAACTAGTGCAGTATGAGGAATTTTCTTTAAAAGTCTTCCTCTTCAAACCCACCAGTCAAAATCTTTTTATATTTGGTATGCAGCATCCTTAGGCGGGTGAGATTTAAGTTTGTTCAAGCCAAGTCCATATGTGGGCTCACCCGAGTTTCGCAAATTGCAAGAACGGTCGTTTCGTTCTTGTGACGTTCTCGCAAATGCTTGTTAAGAAGATCCATTTACCGTTCCCTCAAAAAATAAGCATTTTGTCATCAGATAAAATTATATTAATTTTAGAGCTGAAACGATTAAGGGGTTTTCTTGTTTGATGAATCACATGGATTAACCTTGGTTAACCGATTGATGACTTGCCCTAATAGGTAGCTGAATAATTGCCGTACCGTTGCTGATTTACATAATTAAAACTTTACTCAACGTAATGGACAAAACCGGTCAGCGCCATATACAAAAATGTTCATTCAAATTTTATTATATTTTCAATTTTTGTCTCAAAACATAGCTTATGACCCCTCATTGGAACGACCTCATTGAGCTTGTTCCAATGGGGGGGGGGGGGGGGTCAAAAGCTGCGTTTTTGAAACAAACATTGAAAATCTTTAGTAATTCAAGAATTTTTTGTGCAAGTATCGTCTGCTACTCGCATTTTGTGAAGGGTTGAGAATGACCATTTCCAGCTACTGATATAGTATAATGATCTTGTAAGTGAACAAGTTTGTCAGCAGGTAACTGGCATGCGTTACTCTGTCTCATATAATTGATGTGAGCCAGTGTGACAATGTTTGCCTGTTTTGGGGCAAGTTTGTACCTCAGTTAACCAATATAATATCGTACTTCAAAAGTAACGGTTAACCGATCAATTACTTTTTTCATCGATCAAGACGTTGATCATTGGTTAGTCGATTAATCGGTAAACCGCATCCGCTCCAATTAATTTCTTTCAACATGGTTGCTGCAATAGCCTTTGGTGTGGTGGTTGAACAATCGAACAATCTAACAATCTATGTATTTGAAGATAAATAAGCATAATTCATTTGATTAAGACACATGTTGGAAATGGGTCACGCAAAAAATAAATGGGTCCTGCAGAAAATATATTTGCGAAACCCTGGCTCACTGTGGGAGCCCGAATTATAACTTAGTTCAAAACGAGGAATGTTTTTTAGAAATCTTCAGATCCAGCAGTTGGAATGTTTTGATATTTGGTATGCAGCATCCTTAGGGGGTAAGAATCAAGTTTGTTTACGCCAAATACCTGGGTTCATATTTGGGCTCACCGTGGGAGCCTGAATTATAACTTAGTTCAAAATGAGGAATTTTCTTTAAAAATTTTCTTCTTCAGATCCAGCAGTTGGAAAGTTTTGATATTTGGTACCATATGCTGCATCCTTAGGTGGATGAGATACAAGTTTGTTCAAGCCAAGTCCCTGGGTTCATATTTGGGCTCCCTGTGCGAGCCCAAATTTTAACGTAGTTCAATATGAGGAATATTCTTCAAAAATATTCTTCTTCACATCCACCAGTTAGAAGGTTTTGATATTCGATATGCAGTATCCTTAGGGAGGTGAGATATAAGTTTTTTAAAGCCAAGTCCCTGGGTTCATATTTGGGCTTCCCGTGGGAGCCCGAATTGTACTAAAATACATTTAAAACGCCCATATCTTCAAAACTACATAGCACTGATAATTTTTATTTTGTGTGAAGCTTCTTTAGGAACAGCAAAAAGGAATGGTGCAAAAAAATGCCATCGGGTTTATCATAGTGTAGTGGACTTTGAACAAATGCTGAGTCAACATGTTTTAACACTGTGAGTAATGGGAAAAACATTGAAGAATCTTCTTCTCCCATACCACTGCTCCAAAGGCTTTCATATTTCGCATGCATATCTTTGGAAGATTCATTCACATGTTTGTGGAAATCAAATCTCTAGGTCCATATTTGTGCTCTCTATGATTAGATTAGTGCAATATGAGGAATATCAGGCCTGGTCTTTTGGGGAGAGCTATAGCTCCCGTTCTCCATGGCTCGTGGAAAATCAATTTAAGGAGGGCCATAATTGCTCTCCTTAAGAGCTATAATAGCTCTCCTTAAACCTTGAATTCCCTTATTAATAATGGACTTAAGTATAGAATAGTTCTCCTAGTACTGGTTTATGGGAACCACATTAGCTCCCATAGATTTGTTAAAAGTCCAGACTGGAAAATTCTTTAAAAATCTTCTTCTGATCCACTTTTCAGAATATTTTGATATTGGGGTTGCAGAATCCTTAGAGGGGTGAGATTCAAATTTGTTCAAGCCAAGTCTCTGGGTTCATATTTGGGCTCCCTGTGTGAGCCCGAATTATAACTTACTTCAATATGAGGAATATTCTTTAAAAATCTTTTTTTTTAGATCCACCGGTCAGAATCTTTGGATATTTTGTATAAGCTTTTCTTAAGATGGGAAGATGCAACTTGTTCAAATAAATTCCCAGGTTTGATATTTAGGCTACCATGTCAGCTGAACGCCCTCAGTCCACCTGGGGCCTCTTGTTTTCTGTTTGAGAACATTGCCCTGGCTCTTGTCTCGAAAGTTTTCATTGTATGTTAGTCACAACTTTAATGTAGGCTTCCAAAATGTGTTACTGCATGTCTGTCTGTCTGTCCTTCAGATGAAATGTTTCTTTGCTTTTCATTTGCCTGGCTCCACATTTTAAATAATTTGCAGCTATCTTTCACCCCCCCCCCCCCCAACTTCTCCCACACATATACAGAAATCAGTATTGAGTACTTTGTCAAAAAAGTGGTACTCGAGTACTACGATTACTGAGTACTTTGGATCCAGCCCGTCACAAATATATTAAACATCAAAGAGTATTATATACTTGAAACAAATACAGTACAGCTGCTGTGTATTGCTCACTTTCCACGGATGGGCAATATTTCCATGGATACAATAATATCTGATGCCAAACACTAACTGTAGGAATAATCATCAAAAATTTAAATAATGAAGGACCAGGTGCATCCCGGTGCTTCATTAAATACAATTTTGCGGATGATGATTTTTATTGCCTGGTAAACGCATGAGTGGATGCGTGTATTACAACCCGTCCACGGCGACTGTACTGTAACTGATTTGTCCTCTTTGGGAACATATTTTCTACAATTTCACTCCTTTTGACAGAATGTGTGCCTGGGGGGGGGGGGGGATTAAAACCAAAATAGAGAAAGGGCACTTGTGGATATTTGCAGTACAAGCACAGCACTACAGAATCAATAATTGACGATTTTAGGAATTTTTGCAGTGTCATGAGACACCACAGTAGCAGGTACTGGTCATTCTGTTGGAAAGAATCACTGTTTTATGACTCGAGGTTCCTTAACTGAGAAAAATGAGGCTTTTTGTTACAAAGATTGCAGAATATTCATCAAACACAATGTGAAATGTGTTCAGAAGCCAGAATGTGATTAAATAACAATGGGAAATTCAATATGTGTCAACATCAATTTATTTATAAATTAATATATTTTTTTTTATGGAAAAGGGCATACAGATGGATGTGTGTGTGGGGGAGTGGGGGGGGTGGGGGGCACATCCAGGGCTATATTTTACCCCATCACTAGGTAAAAAAAATATTTGACATCATTTGTTGAGATAAAATGGCACTTTCTGTTGATATTGGTGAATTATATAGCCTCAGCCAGGGCTTATATTTCAATGAGAACCTGAAAATCGATTCACGTAGAGATCCGTGCAACAAACCCAGTGATAAACCATCTAGATTCTCATAGCACCGCTACTAGGATTCACGTGAAAGGAACTGAGTCAGTTTAACCCCTTACCTAAACCAAAGGCAGCAAATTAACCAATACAACACAGACATGACCTGAAATATTGTGACACTGGCAATAAAATTTGTACAAATATGGCTGTCCTCTCATCAGCCGGTTCCAGTAACATCCATAATTATTAAGCTTGATGAATATTGTTTATTTTTAGCTCACCTGACTGTAAGTCGGGGTGCGCTTAAGTCATGACTTTCTGTCTGTCGACCATCCGTCCATCTGTACGGCATGAACTTTACATTATCAACCTCTCCTCATAAACAACTGGGTCGAATTGAATCAAATTTGATATTCATGTTCCTTATCATATATGAATTCCAGTTTATTCAAATAAAGTTGCCACACCCACAGGGGTCCCCAAAATGGGCATTTCTCTGATAGCACCCATAAATTGTTTTCCAAAATTAAAAAAATCTTCTCCAGAACCATACATAAGAATCTTTTGATACGAATCTTTTGATACTTGGTATACAGCATGTCTAGGGGGTGGGGGGCAGATTCAAGTTTGTTCAAATAGAATCCCTGAGTTAATATTTGGGCTCCCTATGGGCACCCAAATATCAACAGTGCAATATGAGGACATTTCCTTGAAAACCTCCTTCAGATCCATCAGTCAGAATGCTTTCATATTTGGAATACAACATCTCTAGTGTGGGGGTTAGATTAGTTTTTTTGAATCGGGTCTCTGGGTTAATATTTGGTGTGTCTATTGAAGCCAAAAGTTTAACTTAGTGCAGTATGAGGAAATTTCTTTAAAAATCTCTTTCTTCGGATCCACAAGGCAGAATCCTTTCATACTTGACATGCAGCATCTCTAATGGGGTCAGATTCATGTTTGTTCAAGCCAAGTCTATGGGTTAATATTTGGGCTCGTTATGGGAGCTCAAATTAACTCAGTGCAGCATGAGAATATTTCTTTAAAAATATTTTTCTTCGGAACCACTAGTTAGAATGCTTTAATATTTGGTGTACAATGTCTCTGGGGAGGTCAGATCTAAATGTGTTCCAATTTGGTTCCTGCCAGTCAGAATCCTTTCATACTTGGTGTCACAGGGGGTGGGGATGTGATTTGAGTTTGTTCATTTCGAGTCCCCGGCTTAATATTTGGGCAAGGGTGGGTTAGGTTCAAGGTTGTTCATTAATGTTCAAATCCATTCCTTATAGTTTTTCCATAAAATTTGCCTTTCAAGTTGCAGTGACACAACAACCCATGGAAGTACTTGTCTTCAGCTGACAGAATTGGAAGCAATCAGGAAGACCTATGCTAATAATCATCTGACATGGACACTACAGTTATGAATAATTTCATAACATCATTACGTGTAGTGTTCATGAACCATCACTAACTGAATGTGACCCAAAATACTTCTCTGAACCACGTTGTCAGGTGAGTGATTAAGGCCCCTGGGGGGATTTTTTTTTTTTACATCAGTATTTGGTGTTTTAAAAATTAAAAAGCTGTATTGAGTAAAGGGTTAACATGTATTATCAGTATGCAACAGGGGTTCAACCATACTGGCCTCATGGGATCCTGGCCCATAACAGGTCTGAATTCTCGCAACGATTTTCGCTAGAATCCAAACGGATTCTCCCAAATTTAGAGGAATTATAAGCCCTGCACAACCCCAATTTTGAAACAAAATTGCCATATTGTTTCATGGAGGTGGGGCACTATTTTTCTTGCTGTATAGTTAATTAAAACAGATTTTGTCAAAAGGTTTTGTGTGCTGATACAGATTTTAGTTTATTTTGTGATTAGGGTAGTTTTCAAAGAAAGCTGTGAATTCTTATCCCTCCCAGCTTACTCATTAGGTAACAGAGTAGGAATTCTGTCGGAGGCAATACCACTTTTTAAGCCCATTTGACACAGATTGGACACTTCTCTTCAAAAGAACAAATTCCCCAAGCTTTTGACTAGGCAGAAGCCAAAAGTTGATTTCTATTGCAGAAATGAGTCTTTCATCACATGAAAGAGGTGAATATTAGATTTACCTGCCTCTAAAAGTTGTACTCTGAAATTATGTAATCCCCAAAACTAAGCAGTCTTGGGAAAATATATTGTTTCAATAAACATTTGGAAGAATTCTACTGACATCTTGCATTACTGTTGAATGTTCCAGATGAATAAAGAGGGTGATTTGAGGACTTTTTGGACCTAAAAATGCATTTGACTATTTGTGTGTTTTAGAGAAATATGTACATGTGACCAGCATTTCCCTTTCTGTCAGTTGTTCTGTCTTATTTGCTGCATGATCCCCTGTTTAAAAATCAGAAAAAGGCTGTCTGAAGGGCTATACTTGACAAAAGATATTTGAATGCCAAATTTAAAATGATGCGACCATATTTGTTTTCCTGAACGTTATAATGGTCGCCTATGGGAAAATATTTAGTACTGTGATACGTATTCATGTTTGGCTGAGTAATGGTTGCGGAATGAAATATTTCAATATGTTGGATACTTTGGGGTTCCTTCTAACGCCTTGCGTATTGTCATATTATTGTGTTAAGTTTAGCGTAAATGTGTGCTGGATTTTGGTTGTTTGTACCTAAATGTACTGCAATTATGTGTGAAAGTCCTTGTGACCGCCCGTGCATGGGTCTCTCTCTATGGATGTGTTTGTGCGCATTTCCCTGTGTCTATCTGCTTGGGCATGAAACATATACCGACAAATGTTATTTGCAGTCTAATTGCTTCTGTCTTTATATATTGATTTTTCAGTAACAGATGAGAGAATGGAAATTGGCAAAATGGAACAGCTGTAACCTAATCCAGCTTACAGCAATTAGTTAACGCTAACAAACGTGCATCGGCCATGGAAAACTTGTTTCGTACATGGCAGTCAAATCCTTGGCATATGCATATGGATATACAAGCTATCAAGCCGCCAGCCAAACTCGAATTCGATGCTGCTATTTTTCGAGCCAGCCGACCCACAAGGTGCGATGTAAATAATGTGAAGTTAGCTTGAAAATAGGGAAAGGTTATTTTTGCTGTTGTCAAAACTCTAAACAAAATAATTTTTGTCACTATTTTGCTGCCCATTCGTATTTATGAACAGTGATTCGCAGTTTTGAACACACAAAAAAGTGAAAGTTATAACATTTTTTAGATATTCGATGACATCGAAAAGAACATGTCACCCATTTTCAAGCTAACTTTCCCATTACTCATACAGCACCACCTTAAATAGTCCATAGATAAATAGCTTAGATTCACCACTCTGGAATGGTAAAGCCGATTAAATCAAATAAATACCTCAGACATTCATTTTTCATTGGAATAAAGAAATTTTGTTCAAACGAGATTTAATTTGCCGACATTAGGACATTACCATCAGGAAATAGGACTCACTACATCCGTGGTTCTATGATTACGCAGCGAATTCCACCTATTTTTCTAACATCTAGTTGTTTTCAAAGCGATCTGACACGAGGTGACCCTCGCTGTCTGAAATTCAGTTAAACTCCAATAAATAAATGAATAAATCTTCAATGCGAATTCACTATTTGTTAATTGGAATATTTATAAGTTGGGTGCGAAAGAATATATCTATATCTTTCTGCGTGAAGGGACATCACAGTTGATCAACGGTAGTCTCAACGAAAACTAAACATACAACCCAGAACAGCGTAGAAGAGTAAGTAAGTAAGTAAGTGTAAGTAAACAGGTAAGTAAGTAAGTGAATTTTTATTGACATATGCTGTACATTAGTTTTGAAGTATTTCGCAAGTGTTTTCGCGAAGCATCCGGCCAATTTGGCCTATATGTCAATTGTATCCTTGATATCATTGTATCCATTCCTCTCTCTCTCTCTCTCTCTCTCTCTCTCCTCTCTCTCTTTCTTCCTCTCTCCAGTGGTGTTCACCTGATTACTAAGTTATCTGATCTATTCATTGGATTTCCACAGCCAAAGCTGGATCCATGGTCGTCTATAGGGCCGATCTCAATGAGGCCAGCCCGATGAAGGGTCAGGTTTCATGCCCTGGCGGCCGAGACTGCGCGAGTTACAAGTTGTTTCCCTTTTCCTAACGCTAACTACAAACGACAGAATTAGACCGGTGGCCTGAGAGCTTGGTGAATATACAGAAATATATTGCGGCCATTATGGGAATCCTCTATCCCAAAACTATACTTTTAACAACTAGTAATATTATACGATTTGAACTATATTGTAGGTTTGCACAATCTTTCACTCAAGAAACAGAATGCACTGACTGTCGGGATTATCAGTGAAGTAGAGTGAGTGGGTGTCTGGTTAATTTCGGGATATATTACGAATTAAACTATTCAATTAACAGGGGTTTATTATTTAAACCATATGCAGTTAACAAGTGAAATTTGTACTGAATGTATGGTAAATGGTTTGCTGTTTGGAACGTATTGTCAATTAACAGGGTTAATTAATTAAGAGATGTCCAGTTGAGTGGACTCCACTGTATATGAAACTGCAATAAAAGCAATTTAAATTATAAAGTTATATAACAGCAAGATAAAAGGGCGTTCTAATAGTCACAAATATCTGCAAACATGGTTCATTTGAATGTGTCCACAAAGTCGTCCGATCGTGTCATTACCTTAATGATAGTGGCTACAATGTTTTGGAAATAATTTCGTTTGTATTTTAGTGTATTCACCAAGCTAAAAATCCGTTTTTAACTTCTTCGATCCGACGTAAACGTTCCAAGCCGCGTTACAGAAATAACATCCTTTTGTGAAATGTTGTTTCGTACTTTCCGGTGCGAAACAATTATCTCGAAAGGGAGAGCCAATGTTTTTGTGTCATACACTAGGGGATGAACAGAGTCAAAGACCTGTTAACCCTCTGATACTTTTGTACGTCTTATGGCGTACGAAATCAAACAGCGCGTTCATACTTTGTGGTCATTTGTTTTGTTCTTATTTTTCGATTTTTTAAAGTTTTATCCTCAATTCCTATTTTCTCCCGAATAGTGCTCTGTGACAACCGTTGGGCCAAATATTATCGCAGCTTAAAATACTAATATAATCCTGCTGTCAAAACTTCTTAACTGGTTTAGTACTAGAAGACCCCTTTAGGGCTTTGAAAAAAAATAAGAATACCAGAGTAAAAGCCAACACTTTCCCTGCTTAGCCTACATTTCGCATTCAGTCAAACAAAAATAATATTTAGTTTATATAAATTTGTTTTATTACAAATTATTGGAGAGTGCCTCTGGGCGCTCTCCAATAATTTAATAATAAAACACGTTTTGAATAACAATTTCAGACCACCAAAATTAATCTAACCCTCAACCAGATAATCACCAATGTGAAAAATATCTTGTTATTTGTTCTTTCCGACGTTTGACGTCGCATTTTGAAAAACATTGAACAAACTGAATTCCCGGTGACGTTTGAGCGTCAGGATAATTATTATTTATTTATTATTTATTGGTGTTTAAGGTCACATACTTATGCACAATGGCTAATCATGACCGTGACAGTTTTACGGGTGGAGGAAGCCGGAGTACCCGGAGAGAATCACCGAGCAACGACGAGCAGCTGCCAGCTCCCCAACATCGTAACCCCGCACTGCAGCACAGGCAGGGTTAGATTGGTTGAAGACATGCGTACCATCGACGTGCAGTACGCCTTAGTACACGGCGTCATCGTGCTCCCACGCGGGCAATGGAGATGAAGTGTCTTGCCCAAGGACACAACGCGGTTGCCGCAGGTGGGATTCGAACCGAGGACCTCTCGGCTTGCAGCCTGCACCTCTACCAACTGAGCCACCGCGCTCCCTAAAGGACGATAATTCGTGACTAAGTTAGAGGGAGGTTTCTTCAGAATTGGTGATACATTAGCTTTTGTCCATGCAGTTGGGAAATAACATTTATTCAATAGGATATTAAGCAAGATCGATATTGGTTCACACAAGGACGTTTTACATTCTTTGAGTAGACGAGGGCTAACCAGGTCCGGACTAGAGACTTTGGGCGCATTTATTGCTTTCAGTGCTTCATGGACATCGCGGCAGTGGAGCGTTATATTATCAAGTATTTCATCGGATGGTGGAACAGACGATGGCAACGAGGCTTTAGAATCATATTCGCATTTAATAGTACAGAAATAATAGTTGAGCACCTCGGCTTTCTCGGTGTTCGACAAATACGTTCTGTTTTGGAGAATTATAGTTGGGATCCCTAATGAAGTATTATTCCCTATGAAAAATTTAAGGGTCTTCCACCTTTGTGCTGGTGAAGTCTCTGAGCTTTTCATCACGTTTTCGACTTTAATTAAATAGAACGTTTTAACCTTCCGTATCGCTGAAACAACCTCATTCCTCTTGCATCTGTATTTACACCATGCTTGAGAAGGGCCACTCCGTTTGGCTGCACGATACAATCGTTTTCTTTGTCTGATAAGTAGTCTAGTGTTATTATGAAACCATATAGGTTGGTTAGTTCTCGAGGTTATGTATTTATTTGGGATACACTTTGATTCCAGTAGTGTCCAGGTCGGAGTTATCAGAAATATCGTCCCATTGTTCATTAACGATTGCATTATTTAGATCGGTGTAGTGTCCTAATGCATATATTCCGAGACACGTCTCTTGAAAGCAACACGAGCTGATTTTGCGAAGTCAATTTCGATAACAATTGGTTTATGATAGCGGATCATGTCTGGGAAAACGGGATCTAAAACCTCACACGACACCACGTTCACTGACTGAGACACGGGAAAGAGGTCGAGCAGGTCGCTGAAGTTTCGGTAATGCATGTCGGATCATTGACAAGCTGGGCCAAGTTAAAACAACTGGCAATTTCTAAAAATTTGCTTCCTAGTTGCACAAGTTGATTATCATTAAAATCACCAGTAACAATAAGATCGTCAATTTGGGTATCTTTGGCTTTTTCAATTGCAGCGGAAATAATCTTCCACATTTCGGGTGGACTATTGGGTGGGTGGTAAAACACATCCAGTAGCAGTGGCTTACAATGTTTTTGTGACAACGTCAGTCCAAAACACTCTATATTTACCAACTCAAGATCAGGTCTATGTCTGAAGGCAATGCCCTCCTTGAAATATACCGCCTCGTCGGACGGTCCTTACGTAGTGGATCCTGGAAACTAGGCAGAAGTGCATTAGATGTCGGAATGTTATCAGTCAGCCACGTGTCTGTGAAGCCATAATATCAAGTTCCAGCGATTCACATTTTATAATGTCTAATTTGGTTTGTACATCTACGCTTTGTACATTGTGCGAGCACTATAGACATCTATGTTATACACTTATGTAATACCAACGTTAACCAGTAGGGAAATTACTCCGATGGTTTTGTTGTTTACAATTCTGTGGTGGTACCGTTTCAAGTTTACATACAGGTTGGCAAGAGTAGTAAGTTACGAATAAGACTGAAAGAAGTAGTAATAGTTTGTAAAAGGATGCTGCAATACAAAAAAGAACATATTTACATATTGTAAACCAGTATCAAACATATATGACACTGGTTGAAGTGAATGAGTTACGGTAGGTTGAAATGGGAGCTATTGGCTACCATTCATATCAATGTATATAAAACAATCAGTCATCTGACTGCGAAATACAAGAGTATGTCAGACCATGTTGTATTGAATATCGCAGGGAGTCAACACACTCCATTAATCTAATTGGGACAATATAATTAGTGCATTAACCTCGTCAGTCTTCGGAAACACCCTAGTGAACAGACCAAGCAATAAGACACCAATCCATTTATGAAATACAAAGTATGCCAGAGCATGTATTTAACATCACAGGTAGACGACACACTCTGTGAATCTAATTGGAACGATGCAAACAATGGAATAACATTGTCGTGCTTCAGATACACTCCAGTGAGCAGAGCAATCTATAACATATTAGCCCATATAATTGTCATCACTGATTCAAAAAGGTAATAACAGGGCCAATACTTTTGGGATTTATTTGTGTTGCAAGGATTCATCGTGCGATTTTCAGGGATTTGAAAGAGCATGTCAGGATATGTCGTGTTTAACATCACAGGTAGTCGACACACTCCGTTAATCTAATTAGAACGACGTAGACAATGGAATGACTACTCGTACTTGTACTACTGGTCCATTAACCCTTTACCAGGGACATGCAGAAAGTTAACAAGCTAGGTATGGTTGGTCCACTAATAGTAGACTTGAAAACTTTAAGATTTGTTATTGTCTAAAGGAAAGTTAACCCTCTACCAAGGACGGAATAAGGCGTATACATACTCAGTGTGGATTAGTCCACTAATCAAATTGATATGTAAACGCCGTTATTTTCAACTTTGTCCCATCTGACTGAGCTCCAAGTTCGGAGTGAGATGGCACAAAGCTGCTTGATAATTAGCATATATCTACACCACATAAGCACTCTGTATTGACCATTAGGTTACACTACAGGTTCAGTAACAGTCCATAAGAGACAGATAGAAAGTTAACATGCTAAATATTGTTTATTCAACTAATTGCAGACTTGATCACGATTTACACTCTACGTGTATGATCAGTTATTACCAGCTGAATCGCACCTGATCTAGCTCCAAGAGCTCAGTCAGATGGCATATAGCCACTTAGTTATCGGTAGATTACTGCACTAATTTACACAAGGTTGTACTTCATGTCAATTAACTCTCAACCACAGATATGCCGAACGTTAACATACTAGGGATGGTTTGGTCAACTGATAGTAGACGGAAAAATTAACTTTCAACCACTAGAAAAAGATGGAAAGTATACACACTGGGCATGGATTGATCCTTTGGTCACGAATTACGAGTAAATGCAGTTAATACCAATTATGTCCCATCTGGCTCGGCTTCAAGAGGACTGCAGGTCCATTGACCCTCTACCAGCAACCCCTTAGGCACATAGGAAGTTAACATGCTAGGTATGGTATAGTCCACTAACAGCAGCCTTGATCACTTTATATTCAGATTAATGTTTGACTAATAGAAAATTAACCCTCTACCAAGAACGAAATGGAAGGTAAACAAACTGGGTGTGGATTGGTCCACAGATCACGATTTACATGCATGTAGAATTATTACCAACTGTATCCCATCTGACTCAGCTCCAAGAGAAAATTAACCACCCTCTACCAAGAACGAAAATTGAAGGTAAACAAATTGGGTGTGGATTGGCCAGCTGATCACGATTTACATGCATGTAGAATTATTACCAACTGTATCCCATCAGACTCAGCTCCAAGAACTCAGTCACATGGCACAAGTCTGATTGATAATCAGCATATATCAAAAATACATTTACACAAGGTTGCACTACAGGCCCATTACCCCTCTACCAGATACACATGGAGAGTAAACATGTTAGGAATGGTTTGATCCACTAACAGCACGCTTGGTCACTTTATGTTGAAGTTTATGTTTGACTAAACGAAGATTAATCATCTACCAAGAACGAGATGGAAAATATACATACTAGATTTGGGATTGGTCCATTGATCACGATTTACGTGAAAAGATAGTTACCACAAAAACTAATTGACAATGAGCATATATTTACACAAGTTTGCTCTACATGTCCATTAACCCCCCGTTAAACCCTACCAGATACATATCGAAAGTCAGCATGCTATGTATGGTTTAGTCTACTAATAGAAGTCTTGATCACTACATATTAAGATTTTTGTTAGGCTAAAGGAAAATGAACCCACTGCCAAGAATAAACCGGAAAAATACATACCAGATATGGATCGCTCCACTGATAGCGATTTACGTTTATATCCATTCATTACCAGCTGTGACCCATCTGACTCAGCTCCAAGAGCTCAGTCAGATGGCACACAACTGCTTGATCATCAGCATATATCTGGACTACATTTATACAAGTTTGCACTACAGGCCCATTAGCCCCCTGCCGAAGACAACAGGAGAGTTAACATGCTAGGTATGGTTTAGTCCACTAATAGCACGCTTGATTGCTTTATGTTTGGATGTATGACAAAAGGAAGATTAACCCTCCACCAAGAACAAATGGAAAATATACATATAGGTGAGAATTAGTCCACTGATCACAATTCACATGCACGTGTACATCCGGTCATCCCTAATCACACCATACATACCAGATGTACATACAAGATATAGCTGGTAATAACCGAATCCACACACACATGCAAGAGCACTTCAGGTCCATTAACCCTATATGAGATATGCCTTAGACACATAAGTTAACATGCCAGGTATAGTATAGTCCACTAATCGCAGACTTGATCTCTCTATATTGAAATTTTTGTTTGACTAAAGGAAAATTAACCCTCTAACAAGAACAAAATGGGACGTATACATACTTGGTGTGGATTGGTCCATTAATCAATGTTTCTGTGTATATGCAGTCGTTGTCAGTCGTGTCCCATCTGACTCAGCTCCAAGAGCTTAGTCAGATGACACACCGCTGCTTGGTAATCAGCATATATCTGCTCTACATTTACACAAGGTTGTACTACAGGCTTATCAGCACCCGCCGAAGACAACTGAAGAGTTAACATGCTAGGTATGGTTTAGTCCATTAAGATTCCTCTAAGAGCACGCTTGAGCGCTTTATGTTTGGATTTCTCTTTGACTAATGGAAGTTTAACCCTTTAACCCTTTACCAAGAGCAAGTGGAAATATACATATAATTTGGGATTAGTCCACTGATCACAATTCACATGCACGTGTAGATCGAGTTATGTCCAGCCAAATCCATTACACACTAGCTGTACATATAATATATAGCTGGTAAAAAACGAATTCGCACGCACTCACGTACACACGTACATGTAAGATCACTTCAGGTCCATTAACCCTCTACCAGAGATTCATCAGACACATAAAAAGTTAACATGCTAGGTATAGTCCACTAATCGCAGACTTGATCACTTTATATTGAAATTTATATTTGACTAAAGGAAAATTAACCCTCTATCAAGAACCATTAGAAGTTAACATGATAAGTATTGTTTAGTCAAATAATCGCAGACTTCATTACTACACATTAAGATTTATATTTGACTAAGGGAAAATTAACCTTCTGCCAAGAACGAAATGGGAAGTATACATTCTAGGCTGGGTTTGGTGCAACGATCACATTTTACATGTAAATGCAGTTGTTACCAGCTGTATCCCATCCGACGGGTCTCCAAATGCCTAACAAACAGCATATATCAGCTCTACATTTAGGACATATCTATGCTCCGTTTAAATATAACTTGGTGGGGACTGATGCACTCATCATTAGTTTGTTCGTCATGCAGTAACCCAAATAGTACTGGGTAACCCATAACTCAACTGGGTAGAAGTTTAACCATTTACCAATGATCAGCAAAGATCATTCTCAATTTTCACGAGGCTCTGTGGAGTGGTTACTCTAAGAATTGAATCATCTTTCAACTCGACAAAAATCATACCATCGGAGGTCTAGGTCTCCTTCAGTTTCTTGACTTTCACCATGTCCCTACACTCATACCTGATCTTGTTACAGTTAAATGTTCGTTCACGTATACCTTCTCGTGAGACTGAATGTTCTTGAACTTCCGTCGCGCCCTGTAGAAATCGGTCCTCATTCGGTAACTGAGAAACTTCACAATAATCGGCCGAGCAATAGTACCGTTTCTTGGAGGCCCAATTCTATGACTTCTTTCGATGTCATGTCTTTCCATAGCCACTTCTAGCTTGCTAGCCATATTGAGAATCAACTCATCAGTGAATCACCTACTTCCTCAGGAACACCAGTGACTCAGAGACAGTTCTTCATACCATATTGTTTAAGATCATCTAAGTCATTTTCCAATTGACAGATTTTCTTGTCCTTCTCCTCAAGACACATCTTCAAGTTGTCAACTCGTCTCTCTAAAGCCCCAATCTGCTCAGTTAATGCTGAAAAGATCAGCTCTCTCAGAATACCATGTACAGCAGGATCCATTACTCACAGACTCGGGCTTCTAAGAGGACGTGGATGTGGAAGATGCCATAATGCTATTAGGATCAAACTCCTCCAAACAAGTATCACTCAAATGAGTTGAATCGGATGATTGCAAAAGTGACTCCTGTTTGGGGTTTTTCGACAGACATTTAAAAGAACTCCCACTTGAACCTCTAGGCCGCTTCTCACTGGGCGTTGTTTCCACTGGGTTAACACTCAGAAAGTATATCTACTTAAATCCACCTTCACGGAATCAGACACAATTGCATATAGAGGTGATCCATCCGCAATCAGTTAATATCGACAAATCGGCGAAAAATCACAACAAGATACAATGTCACAATCGGATACCTCGAAAGGCGGTAACATCGCATGACACCTCGGACCTTCAACTTTCAGGATTTCGATTGTAAAACATATCAAATATCTATACGAAGTAGTTTCATAACACAAAGATAACACAAAGATATGGAGCAAGAACCATTCCATAATGTAGACCAGAATTGCTTTACACGGTCATTTTCTATAATCAATTACTCCCAGAGAAAACAAAATCTAACTTCCCGCCATTGATCCGGGCTCTATCGGTCAAGTCTATCAATGGAGCTGATGAATCGGTATTACACGTGGACTCGCTCTCAAGGTATCTCAGATTAAGGCAATTTAGTATATCGGAAAACGTATTTCTCTTGCTAAAGTTCTGGTCATCATTGAACTCGTCTATTACTGTTGTCATCGGTAGACGAATCTTTAGCTGTTTCGATAGAAACCGAAATGGTATTCCTTTCGTCATCAAGGCTTTCAGGTAGGCAATGAATCCTCAAATAACAACGATCTTCCACATTTAGTAAATAATTCTGCCCATAAGCATCCGGTGTTAAATATTTCAAGGGCTGATCTATTTTGGAGACTGATACCATCTTTGTCATACAATGCTACCCACCCCCATCCTCCTGGAACCCCGGAATCCTAATGTCAAACCTGGCTATGTAGCTTTGTACCCATGTCTCACTAAATGCCAAAATATGTCTTTTCAGATTCAAAAGGGATAATGTCTAGTTTAGGATTCAGGCTACCAGTGTTTAGATGGCAAATTCGCAATGTGTTTTGTGTATGATCAGTGTCAGTGTTGTTTGGTCCTGGGTTGGGCTCTTTGTCAATCGACAGTATTAAAAGTATCATGTATATTATAAAAAACAGAGTCCGTACCTGTAGATGTCAGAGGGACCACATCGACCTCACCATCCAGAAGGACATCTGGAGTAATGGAAACTTCGATTATAAAAAGGAAGTAGGCTGTCATGACAGTGAAACATTCGGGTACGGTGGTACATGGATGACGCAGACACAGAAAAGGTAACATAACGATTAGTCTTCCTGTAGTGCAAATTTCATGCAACCATCATGCACCGCTATACAAACTAGACATCTCCGAGCACGTTATGCTGCTATGTTATACATTGAGTAATGATAATATGAGCAAGGTGCTCGGAGTACATTACTATTAAGAGATTTTGGACTTGATGTGTAATTGTTTTCATTAAGAAATAAGTTGACATTGCTGATTAAAGTCTGGTACTGGAATGCAAGAAGCGTTACACGTGCAGTACGTGTGGAGTGTATTATCGCTAAATCATCCGCAGAGTGGAGATGTCACCCAAACAATAATTGCAAATTTGTTGGAAAGCATAACAAGCACAAGCAAAGTTCCAGCCAATGGACCCCCGGGTTATACCCGGAGATCCATTGGCTGGAACTTTGGTTGTGTTTTTTGTCTACGTGTGCAGTATTTGAAGGTGATACTTTGGGTGATAACTCCACTCCCCGGGTGATTTAGTTACAATCCACTCTCCACGTACTGTACGTGTGCTGAAGCACACAAATTATGTGCATGGTCAAGATAATAAATATGACACAGTAATATATATATTTATCATATGACTCGTCCGTTTTGTTCACTTTAAAATATTTGATATTTTGTTTGCATATTAATCAGTGAAAAATAAAGCCTTCCGTCAATTTCATTGGTCAATTTCAAAACTAGACAATTTGATTGGCTGAACAAAATACAACTGGGCCACATTTTCATAATTTGTATAATTAGAGTTGAGAGCTTTCATTGGTCAATTTCAAAACTGGACAATTTGATTGGCTAAACAAAATACAACTGGGTCATATTTCCATAATTTCAGTAGGGAGAATTTACGTAATCTGTCTTATTTAGGGTGGGTTATATTGTATTAATCTTTTACCTAACGTAACGGCAAAAACCGTCTCGCGCAATACAAGAAAGACGCCATTCACTTCTTTTTATATTTTCACGTTTTGCTTCCACAACATTGGTTATAAGACCTCATTGGAACTAGCGTGTCGAGCTCGTTCCAATGAGGGATCATAACCTATGTTTTGGAAGCAAAAAATGAAAATGTTTAGTTATACCAGGATGTTGTTTCCAAGTTCCGTCTGCAACTCAAGTTAGGTGATGGGTTAAAAAGTCATACTAAGTGTCTAATTTGTGCGTGTGTGTGTCATATGATAAATAGAATATGAAATGAGTGTTTTTGTCATATAATATTTATGAAACTCGTCCGAATTTTCCGTTTGGGCTCGCCAGAGGGCTCGCCCAAACGGAAAATTCTTAGACTCGTTTCATGAATATTATATGAAAAAAAACCACTCATTCCATATCCTCTATATATATATCTATACAAGTTATGGCGTCTGCTTCATCGCGAAGTGATAAATCAATGTGTGGGGATAGGGAACAAAATATCATTAGGAAGCAGTGTACATAATAGTTGAAGATATTATGGCCGTTGAAGGTATCAATTCAGCCGTCGACAAAGTATGCGGGCAGACAACAATGCTACAGATTACTGTCTGTATTTGACAAAACAACTTCGGTCCCATGAGTGTGAAGTGTCTGTTACTAGTGGGCTGATCATCACTGTTATATAAATGGAGTTACTGTTGCGGGGATCACTGTGATGGCATTGCATCATTAGGTCCGGCCACAACTCTAAGCTTTTTCTCATGGTCACTTAGTTTTTAGATGCCGTAGTTATACGTTGGAAGTGTCATCTCTAAGCTTAACGAAGATGACACCGTCGAAATTTTATGCTTCCTTCAGCTTTTGCTGCTATCCAACTTACGCGCAGCCCACGCAATGGACGACCTTGTCTTGGTGAGATCCTCAATGAAAAAAATCTTAGAATTTGCAGAACGAGAAGCCGAAGAGTTTGTCTTGCCATTTGAATTACATGCCCAGTGTTATCAATACTGATAGACTTTAAACGAGCGCTGGTCCTACACAATTTATTTCTTGTTCTGTATGTTGTCAGATTGAAGAATGATAGAGCGATTAGTATTTACACTTGCCCCCGTCATTCCCGAACCTATGGCTACGAGATATGTTGTTTAGCGTCAGCGACACCCCAATCTTTCTTGCAGTATCCATTACTACGGCGTCAGTATCCTCCCAACTCTTTTTCCGGAATACCAGTGAGATGGAGTTTCATTCTACGCCCACATTGTTCTAAAACGTCAAGTCTGTCCTGTAACTCAGCTATTGTAGCTTCTCTACACTTTACTCCACCCCCCTGCAATGCCTCGACTCAACTCTCAAGTTGCTCCAAACGTTCATATACAGCCTCCAGAAACACAGCTTCCAATGCAAAACGTACTCACGGGTCAGTGAGAATTTGGATGAAGAACGATTTCATATTAGGTAGAGTCTAAAATCTTCGGCATCAGTATCGACGTCGTAAGTCGACAGACTCTCACTATCGTGCATTAAAGATTTAATGCTTTGCTTTCTCCCTCTCGCCATAATTAAATGGTATTATGACTATCAGCTGGACTAACAGATAGGCCTGGCCAGTAAACAATAAGGGGTCGTCCAACAAAACGTTTGACATTTTTTGAAAATTTCACTAATGGCCTGAATAGGAAACGAAGTGGTGGATAGCGACATATTATATACCAAAATAATGACAAGTGTACACAACACTTGAATTTATCCACGTTTTTCAAACAAAAAAACAACATTTGTTTGCTTTTGATGACAACAAAATTGTGAGCCGCAAAAGTAACCAAGAAGAGTAACAAGGAATAGATCGGGTATTCTAATGTCTGTTTTATAAATGAAAGACTCCATACTGGGAGAAAGCATATTCATCATTTCATCCTTGACGTGTTGAAAAGTCTCAGAGGAAAATGAACGACCACGAAATATAGATTGTGTTGGGAAGACAGACTTGTTTTGACCCCTTGATTCTTGAGCCAAGTTGGGAAAACATTTAATTTCCCAAGATCTGAAACCCCGCAAACAGTTCAATGCTCTTTTGGAATCTGTGAGGCAATGTAATGTATAACACACGATTCATAAGAAAATATTCAACTGGCAATGTAATAATTGCGAGAAACACTCCTTAGCAGCAATGTTGAACCCGGAAACTGCAGAAAGTTAGGCACGTTTCAGCAAGGAGAGATTAATATGCCATCGATTCGAGCTACTATGATTTGGTTGTTGTAGATGAGCAAGACAAAAAACTGGAAAGTTATGTTTAAAAGAAATATATTCACATCAACATACGTTGCAGTCCTCACAATTGGATATTTACGAAAAAATAATTTGATTGTGGCTGAACTGTATTTGTGATGTAAAGAAGACTTGGTGACGTCTGCCAATCGAATAAGAAAAAAAGTACCAACTGTTCTTTTTTTCAGTTCACCAAATATGGTGAAATTTAGTACCATCGTAAATTTAAATTTCTTTCATGCACAACCGCATTGTGTGTAAGGTGGATCCACGTTGATTTCTATCCATATTTGTACCATACGGTTGTAAAAATCTAAGTGTATTCTACAATATGTTGACTGGAATAACCAGAAGCAAACCTGGTCGACATTACCGAAATGATACCACATCGTTTGTGTACATACCAAACCGTGTACACAAATGCATTAGATTCATGATTTCTGACTTAACAGAGCTGATTGGCGTAAGAATTCTGCACGCAGGGCAGATCATTCTTGTTGTTGGGCCATACTTGGGAAATCTGCAACGGTGACACGAGGGGCTGTGTACTAAGGCGTACTGTACATCGATTGTGCACTTGTCTAGAACCAATGCTAACCCTGCTTGTGTAGAGTTAGTACGTTGGGAGTCTGACAGTTGCTCGTCGTTGCTCGGTGGTTCTCACCGGGTACTCCGGGTTCTGTAACCCATAAAACTGTTCGACAAGGGGTGACCCTGGCTACCCAAAGTGTCGTTAAAACCTAGTAAATAAATAAAAGCCCAAGGAGGTTCTGCTTCCGAAACTACAATGATTCCGTTTCTGGATCATTCTACTTTTGATGAACTAGCACAAATAGACGAACTGCCGTTTGGTACAATACTTGACTGGGACCGACAATATTTGCATTTTTACAGAGTTGTAAGAATGTAAATAAATAAATAAGTAAATAAATAAATAACTAAATAAATAAATAAATAAATAAATAAATAAATAAATAAATAAATAAATAAATAAATAAATAAATTACTCATGCAACACCAGACATGGCCACAGATAATACCAAATGAGAATGTTTGGTAGTTTTTCC
Source organism: Pictodentalium vernedei (assembly GCA_031216915.1). NCBI lineage: Eukaryota > Metazoa > Mollusca > Scaphopoda > Dentaliida > Dentaliidae > Pictodentalium > Pictodentalium vernedei. Next base: position 363,989,018 of record CM062293.1, read on the forward strand.
TGTTTTGGCGTATCAATCTCATTCTTTTTTACCAATTTGTCACAAATCTCATGCAGAATGGCATATAATTGTGTTGGGTAGGAACACTGCAAACTGACAAAAGCCGCATCGGATATTCTTCATTTTACATTGATGTACTCTCTCATGAATCCATACTTGTTCTTGTGAACTGAGTGGATTTAACACGTGGTGAACTTCACAAAAGGTAATGAAACACAAGAAAAATGGCAGCCCTTGTGAAATTTAGACACTCTAAATTACAACTAGCCTTATTGTCCGTTCTTATAACAATGGAAATAGATTCCTAAGATTTTGAACTAGAAGGATTCCACAATGTAACTATTCAGTAAAGTTAAGGTACTATGTAACTTGTAACTTTATTTGCAGCACAGGCATATATTTACATACAAATACATTGAATGGTTTCACGGAAATCAATATTAGCAATTTATGTACCAATATAACAAAACCCACCTACACACACACACACACACACACACACACATACACACACACACACACACACACACACACACACACACACACACACACACACACACACACACACACACACAGTCTTGTCTTCCCTACATACCGAGGTACCCCATTGTTTGTCCTTTGTGTGGACTAACGGTTTCAACCTCGTTTTGCCGGTACAGTTCTGGGAAAACAACCGAGGTAAAGGGTTTCTTTTGTCTTTTGTACCTCGGTAAGGCGAAACACGCAAACTCTTTTGTCTAGTTACCTCGTCAAGTTGGTAAGACAAACCCCCCACACACACACACCCACACACGCACACACACACACACACACACACACACACACACACACACACACACACACACACACACACACACACACACACACACACAGAGTCTTGTCTACCCTACATACCGAGGTACCCCATTGTTTGTCCTTTGTGTGGACTAACGGTTTCTACCTCGTTTTGCCGTTCCAGTTCTGGGAAAACAACCGAGGTAAAGGCTTTCTTTTGTCTTTTGTACCTCGGTAAGGCGAAACACGCAAACTCTTTTGTCTAGTTACCTCGTCAAGTTGGTAAGACAAACCCACACACACACACACACACACACACACACACACACACACAGTCTTGTTTTCCCTACATACCGAGGCACCCCATTGTCTGTCCTTTGTGTGGACTAACGGTTTCAACCTCGTTTTGCCGGTACAGTTCTGGAAAAACAACCGAGGTAAAGTGTTTCTTTTGTCTTTTGTACCTCGGTAAGGCGAAACACGCAAACTCTTTTGTCTAGTTACCTCGTCAAGTTGGTAAGACAAACGCACACACACACACACACACACACACACACACACACACACACACACACACACACACACACACACACACACACACACACACACACACACACACACACACAGTCTTGTCTACCCTACATACCGAGGTGCCCCATTGTTTGTCCTTTGTGTGGACTAACGGTTTCTACCTCGTTTTGCCGGTACAGTTCTGGGAAAACAACCGAGGTAAAGGGTTTCTTTTGTCTTTTGTACCTCGGTAAGGCAAAACACGCAAACTCTTTTGTCTAGTTACCTCGTCAAGTTGGTAAGACAAACCCACACACACACACACACACACACACAACACACACACACACACACACACACACACACACACACACACACACACACACACACACACACACACACACACACACACACACACACACACACACACACATCTTTGTCTACCCCACATACCGAGGTACCCCATTTTTTGTCTTTTGAGTGGACTAACGGTTTCTACCTCGTTTTGCCGGTACAGTTCTAGAAAAACAGACGAGGTAAAGGGTTTCTTTTGTCTTTTGTACCTCGGTAAGACAAAACACGCAAACTCTCTTGTCTAGCTACCTCGTCAAGTTGGTAAGACAACCCCCCCCCCCCCCCCCCCCCCACACACACACACATATATATACGCATGTATACACACACATACACCCACATGTAGACATAATATGTATTGTATAATACATATAAATATTAGGACAATACATATGTATGCATGTGTGTGCCCATTCGCGTACACAAGGAAACACGAATAAGATCTATGTAGAGAGTACACATCTAAAATAAAGCAGTCGCCAGAGACAGACCCACCCAACAACCTAACTCGATGCATCCATCTCTTGAGAGATATCTAAAGAGATGAATGCACTGAAACATACCAGGCAAAACAATCTCTGGCGACCATCTCGTGACAAGTGTATAAAAGTGGTGTATATATGAACGCATGTATATATGTATTTAAATTGAGTTAAGAAAAACGTTGCCGTCTCTACAGTGTGTATTAATACAGTTTATCGTAGTAGGGTATTGGTCCAATATTCTGTTCATAAAAGATTTTTGAAGGCCTTTCTGCTTAATATTTTCGTGGTGGCAATGTCCATGTTACCATATTATTCAACATTTTAGGGTACAGAGTTACCCGGAGTTGGTTTCTTGTTTTGTTTTACTGCAAGGTTTCCGGACTGTCTGTTTGTTGTTCCCAGTGGCTTATTAAGACAGAAATAATTGTCGAAGGTTGGTGGAAGTTTGTTGTGATTCCAATCATGTATAAGTAGTAAATCATGTAGGGTATGAAGATCTTGTAGTTTGAAAATGTTGTCTTTGTGGAATAACGGATCGGTATGGGATCTATAACGTTTATTGTTCATGATACGAACCGCGTTTTGTAATAAGAATAATTTATTGACTGATTTAGAGTGTCCCCAAATTTGTATTCCGTATAGGATATGACTGTGGACTAAAGCATAATAAAGATTTTCTTCACGCGGCTGATTATATTAACAGATCTAGACACCTTTGAACATATGGTGATATGTGCATCGTATATGATAATCTATCGCCAATATGTATACCAAGAAATCGAACGATTTTGTCAATTTCCGATGCCTCTACCCCACCAACTTGTGTACCATTAATAACAATTGGTCTTGATTTATCGGTTACACTGAAATGGGGAGGGTTGATTAATATAAATTTGCTGTTATTTGCATTTAGTTTTAATTTGTTTGTTGAACACCTATCGAAAATACAGTTTAATTCAGCATTGACTGTTTCAAATAAGTGGTCTATATCATGTCCAGAATAGTATCCTGTGGTGTCATCAGCGAAAGACAATAAGTTAAGGGACGTTGAGTTTGGCATATCATTAACATATGATAAGAATAAAATAGGGCCTTAGATTGAGCTCTGTGGGATCCCGCATGTAACTGGGGTGGGGTGCAATCTACATCCGAAATATGTATAAATTGGGTGTGCTCACTGAGATAGTTCCTAAACGAAGTATTGGCAATGCTTGTGATGCCATAATATTCTAGTTTTACCAGAAGCGTCTCATGATGAATGGTGTCAAACGATTTTAACAGGTCAAGGAAAACGGCTAGAGTTTTGTTTTTAGTTGTCTTGTAATTTTCGTCCGCTATATGCTTAAGCATTTTGAGAATTGGGTGAACAGTCGTGTTACCTTTCCTAAAATCAAATTGTTGAGGGTATAGGATTTTATTCCTTTCCAATAAATATAACAGTCTTTTTAACATGATTTTTTTTCTAAAACCTTCGATAAAGTGGGTAACATACTTATGGGTCTATAATTGTTAAATCTGTCGATCACCGGTTTTAAAAATTGGGATGATTTTTGCAGTTTTCATTTTTTTTGTGGGACTGTTCCTGTTTGGAATGAGAGATTTATAATGTTGCATAATGGATTGGCTATTTCCTTACAGACCTGTTTGATAAGAAATGTTCAGATCTCATCCGAGTCTTTACTATGTTTAGATTTTAGAGGTTTTGTTGCATCCATAACTTCATTTGGCTTTGCTGGGATTACAAAGAAATTGTTCTGGTATTTTTTGTTTAGATAATCAGTACAGTGTTTAGTTGTGGGTGGGATTGCAGAATTTAGGTTTTGCCATTTTTTTTACATTGTTTCTGTTTTCTTCTAGTATTGAATTATGGTATGTGGCCTTACATTTACGTTTAATTTTATTAAAATTCTGAACATATGCTTTCTAAATTGTTTTATTCTCAACTGTGGGGAACTTCAATTGTTTTCGTACAGTTCCATATTCTTACGAGAAGAGTTTAGGAGTCCATTTGTGACCCAATGATTGCGCCTAACAGATTTACTTGTTTTTATTTTTTTTCAATAGAAAGTGAGAGTTAAATTCTTCCATGAAGAAATTCATGTAGGCGTCATACGCATAATCAGGAGTTGTGAATTCAGTTTCGTCGTTAATACGGTACCTTGAAAGCTCAGTTTTAATCTGTTTATGTTTTGCTGCGAAAACTAATTTATCTCAAAGTAGAATGTCGCAAAATTGTCGGACAAATCAGTTATTATTATTTCACTTTTAAAAGTTTCAGATATTCTATTAATAAATATGTGATCATTTAGTATTGCCGAATGATCTCTGATCATTGTTGGTTTTGTTATAGTGGGCAGGAATCCATGGCTGAACGTTCTATCTACATAATTATTCGTATGAATATGTTGTGAAATTTTCATGAGGTCAATATTCAAATCTCCAGTAAGGAGACATTTTTTTACAATTGATTTTGTCAGTAATTTCGTTAACGATAGATACGAAACGTTCTATGTCGCCATGGGGTGCGGTATTAGGTCTATATATCACTCTTACAATTACACTTGATTTATGTTTATTGCATATCTCATTGAGCATTGTTTCACATACATGGGGTGTAAATATGGATAAGTCTTGACGAATTTTGTATGTAATCTCTTCCTTTATAAAAACACCCACACCACCCCTACCATCATCAGTACGAATATGGCTTAGTAAGTTCTAGCAACCAGGGGAGTATAAGATATGTTTTCATTGAGGTTCCAAACTTCGGTTAGGCTAATAATGTCAAATATATTTTCTGTTCTTTAGATGCTACTGATCAGATCTGTTAGAGAGTCCCAGGGCGCACTGAGACTTCTACAGTTTATGCAGAATGCTGACTGCATTATATTACAACCAGATAAATTGTTACAAAATCCATGGGGCATGTAATATTTGCACTCCATTGTACTTAGGGTACAATCTGTTTCCTTAATTGATGTGTCGTCGATTAATCTGTTATAGGCATGTTCAAAGGTGAAGTGTTCGTCGGTCTGTATCTGATCAATTGAGATATTACCCGCCATTTTGTCTGACGTTTTTAGCTAGATATAGCACACTAGTAATGGGTATATTCATTTTGGTAGTAATAATAATGGTGAAAATGGCAGCATCTGCGTAAGACCTATCTGCAAACAAGTTTAAAAGATGGTAACGTATGTGCAGAAATATGGCAACAAGCAGCGTTGTTGCGGACAGTGCGACTTGGCCAGCGTATACGACGCCCGAAATGCCGACGAAGCATTCAACCTATTTACTGATGCATTCAACAGGTCCTTTGATATAGCATTCCCCTCCCTCTTTTATCGACGGGAATATTGAACTAACAAACTCAAATTGCTGATACATTCAACACTATCTTTGCGAATATTGGCAAACGTTATATGACAATATTCCGTAGAGCAGACACCATTTTTTTCTGATTATATTACAGAACGCAACCATGACTTGTTCTCCATGACTCCAACCAATATTGAAGAAGTAGTTTCTTGTGTAAAAAGTTTACCTACAAAAGTGACAAAGGATTATAATAATCCATCCACCAAACTCTTGAAAGAAGTGGTCACTGAAATTGCAAGCTCTTTATGTCATATAATTAATTCCTCGTTTTTAAACGGGACGGTACTGTCAAAAAATGAAACTTACCAAGGTTAGTCCGGTATTCAAATCAGGCGATAAGCAAATGTTCAATAACTATCGTCCGATCTTGGAGAGCTGACAGCTGCTCGTCGTTGCTCGGTGGTTCTCTCCGGGTACTCCGGCTTCCTCCAGCCGTAAAACTGTCACGGTCACGATTAGCCATTGTGCATAAGTGAAAGTAAGTTTGGTCAGTTTCCTTGACCAGTAAAATGTTGTCTACCAATACCAGTTTGGTTTTCGAAAGAAACACTCAACTATCCATCCCATCTTGCACCTCGTAAATAATGTCGCTTCAAAGAACGATAAACACCCTAAAGACTGTACTCTTTCAGTTTTTCTTGACATTTCAAAAGCATTTGATACACTGGGCCACTCAACGTTACTGAAAAAGCTAGAATACTACGGCATTCGTGGAGCAGCCATCACGTGGTTTCAAAGCTATCTATCCGGTAGACAACAATTTGTCGCTTTTCACAAGGCAGAGTCAAATCGCGAAGACATTACCACTGGCGTGCCACAGGGTTCTGTTCTAGTCCCTGTACTGTTTCTTCCGTACATTAACGATATCAGCAAATCAACACTCCTCGATGTCCTTTCTTTTGCTGACGATACGACAGCCTGTGCGTCAGCCAACAACTTGGAAACACGTTCTGATGATACTAACATAGAATTGGCTTATATTAACGAATGGTGCAACGCGAATAAACTTGCACTCAATGCGTCCAAAACTGAATGTATGCCACCTCATCCTCCAAACTACGCATATGTCTCTGACCACATAAATCTGAGATTAGGCAGTCGGGACGTCTTATTAGCTAGTAACCACGGCGAAGAAACAACTGTCAAATTTCTAGGTGTTGAAATGGATGAAAATCTGAAATTCGTATGCTCAAACGTAGCATGTGCTATTTATGTAATCAACGGAGCAAAAACAGAGCTTCCACTAAATGAAAAAGTTGTACTTTTCTCTTATCCAGTTATCCAGAGTCATCTTATACACATTTGGGGACACGTCCCATCAACCAGTAGAATTCTCACGCTTCAAAAGAAAGCTTTACGCATCATAAACAAAAAGAAATACATCGCACACACTGACCCCTTGTTTCGTACTTGTGGCATTCTCAAATTTAAAGATCTCTACAACCTACATGTTCTCCTTTTCATGCACGACTGGTTCAACAACAAATTACCCCCTAGTTTTGAAGATATTTTTGCTGTTTGTACGAATTCGTCTGGCATGAACACGGGACAAAGTGCGAAAATCCAAACTAAAAAGCCCAAAACTCAGTTTTCCGCCGATCTCCCACTTCACTCATTTCCCAAAGCTGGAACACAATTGAACCAGCCTTACAAAACTACCCTAGATCACTTTTTTGAAAAGGCGATAACTGCTAAGTATTTGAATACCTACTTATCTAATGTTTCTTGAAGCAACACTATGTGCCCGGACTGTCGCCGATAACTTTATTTATTTTTATAAAAAAAATATATATTTTTACAATTTTTCTCCATTTTCCTTGTCTCTGTTTTACTTGCCCTCTTTTCTGAATTCTCTCGTCTATAGTATAGACAAATCAACGAACTGAGTTATTACTTGTGTTTGCCTTGCACCAGTAGACCGTATAAAGAAGCATCCATCATTTCTTATGAACAGGACTAGTCGCTTCTCTACACTTAGGAGCGAAGCAACCTCAGCATTTCATAAAGAGCAAACCGTCACACTGTTTGGTAACTTTGCTGTCAGGACACCTATCTGGGCTCTTCCATTGGGAATGGCAGGAATATCAGGAAGACAGCCTGTCGGGCTATGCCATTCCCATGCAGTATATATATAATTTCTATGTTCGTATTTATTATTCGTTGTTGTATACTCTATATACTGCAAATAAATTATCTGTCTATCTGCGTAAGACCAATCTGCAAATATGTTTAAAAGATGGTCACGTATGTACAGAAATATGGCAACAAGCACCGTTGTGCGGACAAAGGATCACAGAGGACGTCTATAACCAAGCATCATGAAGAACAAAGATAGGTACATTTTTTATTAGTTAACGCATCAAAATAGTCAACCGGGGTAAGTTATTTATTTATTTATTGGTGCTTAACGCCACATCAGCAGCTAAGGCTATAACGTGGCAAGAAAATAGTGGTATGTAAAAAGTCATTATCAAATATGAAGTAAAAGATGGAATAAAAATAAAAAGGAACTACAACAGACATGTCAAAGACAAGAATGATTAGAATAACAATGAATAATAAGATAAGTGAATAACATGTAAATCAACCTGAGGAATTGAGACTTGATGAGTCGAGATTAAAAGAATAAAAACAAATTAAAATTTTGTAAAAAGGTTGATTACTTTCAGAAATGATACAATTTTCTGTGGGCTAGTATTATAAAATAGATCTCTAAGGGATCCAACTGTGAAGTACTGCCCTGGTCGCATATTACCCTCTAACAAAAAGGAATGTGTAAGTCGTGTGTGACCAATATGACACCGCGTCAGAATAACATGATCTTTCCTACAAAGGTTACTGGATGGGTAGCGATCAAATATGTTTGATCGGAAGCGATGGAGCTTGTTATTTGTCGCCCTATCCCATTCCGCCTGCCACACAGATTTGATGTAATTATTGATATGTGGTTTAAAATCACTGAACGGAATAACAAAATCAGTGAGAGGCTTAGTTAAAGCCTGTTTTGCTGCACTGTCTGCTCTGGTGTTACCAGTGATACCTACATGTCCGGGTAACCAGCATAACACGATATCATATTGGTCAGCCTTGAGAGTTGTTAACTTCTCACGAAGTTCCAAAATGAGAGGGTTCTTCAACTTGGGGTTGAGTAAAGCAAGTAGAGAGGAAAGAGAGTGGGAAAAAATAATTGACTTCTTTTCCTGCACATTCTCGACGTGTTGAAGCGCGGGGGGTGTTTTGATTAAGTTTAGAAACATATGTTTCCCCAAGAACCTTTCTTTTTTTGTTTTATCAGTCGTCTTGTTTTTGCCAGATTTATACGAAGTTTGTCCAAGTTACTTGTGGTTGGTGACTTATTAAATTCCCTCTCAAATTTCTTGCGATCTTTCATAGCCTGTTTGCACTCAATATCAAACCATGGTTTAGTGAAACGTTTTGGATTTGCCGAGGTTTTAGGAATGACTTGGCTTGCAATGTCAATCAACTCTGTGGTGAAGTGTTCAATCTGGTCAGTACTGTCCTGAAATTTCTCCCGTGTGAGGCGTTCAGAACAAAGCGATGAGAAAGTGTCCCAGTCAGCCTTTTTAAAGTTCCACTGGGGCACCCTCTCATCATCCGCCGTAACTACACTCTCCAACACAATGGGAAAGTGGTCACTCCAGCACAAGTCATCTTCTACCTTCCAAGAAAAATCAAGGAAGATAGAAGGGCATGTAATTGAAAGATCAATTGAAGTGCACGAACGAGATGCGGGGTGCAGATAAGTGTCTGAACCATCATTAAACAGTCAGGTTTTGTAACGAATTCTTCTTACAGTTTTACCTTTTACATCTTCTTGGCCGCAGGGATCTCCCCAAAGAGGGTTATTAGCGTTAAAATCACCCAACAAAATATATGGAGTTGGGAGCTGTTGGACCAGTAGCTCAAGATCATACAGTTGTAGGGCTTCACTTGGTGAAACGTAAATCGAGTGTAAATGTAACTGTTTTGTCCAAAGTTAGGCGTACCGCCAAAGCCTGTAAATTTGTATTCAAAGGTACAGATCTGTGAATGATATCGTCTCTAACCAAAACAGATGTTCCACGAATACGAAGGTCACTATCATCCGCCCAGGCATTATACGAAGTATAATGCTTAAAAGCTGAATGATCATGAGCCTCGGGTTTCTTTAAAAGACTTTCCTGCAGGCAAAAAGCAGCAGGTTTATATTTTTGGCTGAAAAGACCCAGTTCATTAAAATTGGCTCTAAAACCACGACAATTCCACTGTATTATATTATTTTTGTTTGTATTAGCCATATGTCGATGGAGATTTAGAGGGTGGACGTATGGGCGAAATGGCCCCTGTAGTTTTCTTCGGTGAATTTTTCCTCGGGGATCTATTCTGCGAAGAAATCTGACGTAATTGTTCGAATGTTTCATCGATACAATCACCTACCTCCATTTCCTCAAGGCCTTCAAACCTGCTGCGAACAACAGGGTTTTGAAGAACCTTGGGTATTCTGTCCGATAATTGTTTTTGTCTTAATTTTTCCTTTTTCTTTTCTTCTTTTTCTATTTTTTTCATTTGATTCTGACTCAGAGTCTGTTGTTGTGATATTTGTTCCTGCTGTGGCTTAGGCTTTGTTTTGTTTTGTTCATTTTTTCTGCTCTGATTTAGTGATATTTTTCTTATTTTGTGCAGGTTTTGGCGTATACTTTCCGTGTTTTCGTTCTAATTGATCCTCAGTTGTTTTTTAGACTGCTGACTCTGTTTGGGTCGATTGTGGTGTTGTTTCATTTGATTGGTCAATTGTAAAAGCTTGTAGTGGGACTGGTATTGTGCCGTTGAGCCATATATGTGTTGTCTGACATTCTACTGATCTTGTTTGTACTTTTTGTTTTAACGTTGTTGCATACGATGGGATCGATGTGTTCATGCCAGGCATGGATGAAACAATGCCTCTGGCTTCCTTAAAGTTAATTTGTTTTTCACATTTCACTTTTTGTATTAATTTTTCCTTTTTCCATACAGGGCAATCCTTTGAAGATGACATATTATTGTCCCGGCAGTTTACGCATTTGATAATATTGTTTGTACAGGGCTCTTGATGTTTCTCACTGCATTTGTAACAGGTAGTTTGTCCTCTGCACGAATCTTTACTATGACCGACTTTCTGGCATTGGAAACATCTCAGTGGATTTGGTATATACATGTCCACTTTAACATTCATATAGCTTATTTTGATGGACTTTGGAGGTTGAGGAGTATTGAAGCCAAATATATATGTGTTTGTCTTGATTTCACTTCCGTTCTTCCTGATTTTGATTCGTTTTATATTGATTACTCCTAGTGGTTTTAATTCTTCTAAAATGTCTAATTCGTCCATATCAGCAAGTTCTCGTGTTCGAACTGCACCTCTGCTGGTATTGAGGGTTTTATGAGAACTTGCATGAACCTCCATGTCGAAAAGTTTTTTCTGTTTTCAGAAGATTGAAGGCTTGTGTATGATTAGCACAGTCAATCAACAGTCCACCAGATCTTAATTTTTTGACCCCCTTAACTGTACCTGCTATGCCCTTGATTGCCTTTTCTAATGCAAACGGATTAATATCAGTTGCTTCCCTGTTTTCTCCTACAGAATAAATCACTATGAATTTTGGCCAGTGTTTAGATCTTGTCCGTGCGTTATGTTGTCATGATCTGATTCAGAATCAGAATTAGTTACATCTACATGAAGTCTTTTTGATGTGTTTCTGGTAGCCATGTTTGTATTGATAAATGATTCATTGCCCGGGCTCCCACTCACTACGGAGTCCAACAAGGGGTAGGGTTACTGCTATGCAGTAAACCCACCGGGTTGCCGGTGTTCCCACATACCTGGCATGAGGCAGTATACTCAGCCAGTGTTGATGCCGAGGCATACCACTGACTGATTGGCCCGTGTGTGGAAGTGCCAGGTCTTCAGATGGCGGCCATTCAATTAATCACTGTATAAAACACTGTAATAAAAGGTTGCCATGCATAACCGAAACAGACAGTGCAGCAAAACTAAGTAGTTGGTTAAAAAGTAAAGTGTTTAGAAACAGAACACAATGGCAATTATGGTATGTGATTAAAAGAAATGACTGATGGAATGACCACCAAATGCCCCCCCCCCCCGACATGACACCCAGTACTGTTTGGGGTGGGGGCTCCCGATTGACCAGAATGGACCATCCGACCACCCTTCTACTCCCGAAATTGGGGTCAAAGCGGTGTGTTGGACATTATCTGAAAAATTGAGACAGGGCCAAACAGGGTTGACGATCTGACCTCCATCTTGGAGACTGCCCTAACCGGGAACACGAGTCCTCAACTACCAGGATTCCTTCTATCGGGGCCTTCGGAACGCACCTCACGGGAGAACAAGGTGCCTGCCAGATGTGCATTTCGCAGCAAACCAACTCAATTGAGCAAACCTGCCAATTAGAAATTAGCAAACCTGCCCAATTGAGCAGGCCGTACTCTATCCGCCACCTGAGGACACGCCTAGTAGGGGATGATCAAACCCCCCTAGGAACCGGAGTAAGAGATGTGTGCGCTAAGCGTAAATATATGATATACACAATAGAGAGGAGGAGGGGGGGGGGGGGGGGTGACAAGGAAAGGGAGAGGAGAGTGTGAGACACGATGATAACTAAATATTGTATATATTACGTATTTTCTGTGAACATTGGCTGCTATAATCAGGAGTTCATTGTCGTATATTTGACTTGTTGGTAGTGTCCACCTTCATCATGACTGCTGACAGTGGTGGACAGAACGCAAAACGAGGCAGCTGATACGTTTCAAATTTTCGAAAACATACAGAGAGGGTGGAAGAAAGATAACGGAAATAGTGACAGCGTGTGGTAAAGACAGAGTATGCGAGAAGGAGAGAAGTTGGCAAAAACGCAGAGGTGGAGAAGGGAGGGTGAGAAACGGGGGGATGTTTCAAAATTCACACACACACACACACACACACACACACACACACACACACACACACACACACACACACACACACACACACACACACACACACACACACACACACACACACACACACACAGACAAAAGCTTGCGTAACATCCTTGTAAGGACTAAATTAGAGCCCATCAATGAATAACACCAATTTCTGCCAGTCAGTTTAACCAGTTCCGAAGCTCATCACTTAGTTTAAATCAATTTTATGTACTTTTTTGTCATGTTTGAAACCAATCAGGGTTCAGTAAATGAAAACAATTTTTCGGTGCCAGTGCGATTTTTTAACCTCAAACACACACACACACACACACACACACACACACACACACACACACACACACACACACACACACACACACACACACACACTCACACACACACACACAGACACAGACACACACACACACACACACACACACACACACACACACACACAAACACATATTCGTCTATCAATGTATATATATATAGACAATAAACATATAGCGTGTTTTTATATCTGTGTTATACAACGAGTTGAAATATGGTTTATTTTTTCGAGGCTTCGCCGAGAAAAAATAAACCATATTTCAACGAGTTGTATAACACAGATATAAAAACACACTATATGTTTATTGTTTTTATCTGATAACAAACAGACACCCGTCTCGTGCGTCTACCCGACTTATATATGCTTCCCACGGGCCTCCAAAGAAAACCAGTCTACGAGACAAAAGAAATAGGACAAGGCGCATAGAGTTGTGTCCCTTACATTACAAAATCGATGACGGCGATTGTAAAGTGCGACTGCAATTCTTGCATCACGTAACTGCGCTGGAACAAAATAAATTTCAACTATTTTATTAACAGTAACAAAACGGTGTTTCAGTAGAGTTATTCCTTTTTTGACATAGTTCCAGTTTTCTTCCGTGTTTTATGCTGTAGTCCCAATATAACAAATAATTTTTCGTTTGTTTACAATTTTTACGAAGTGTTTTTTTTTCAGGTAGAGCAGACGAACTTTTAATTAGCGCAGTTCCGCGAGTACTTTTGATCGAGGTCGTGACTGTAAATAGTTAGCAGTCGCCGCATACTAATTACTATTAACATTCAAGTAATTTCTACAATGTTTTGAAGCAAAATTTTAGGTTGCCTTTATTGAAGCAAAATAAATAAGAAATGACACCATCAGAGGATTTTGACAAAGTCCAATAAGCGTACAATTAAAACCTGCCCTGTGATATAACGATGTTTCATGAATGAAAATGGAATTGAAAGAGGTCAGAGGTCGTTCGCATAAATTATAATTATATACAACACCCGTTGTATATACTTCAAGTATATACAACGGTTGTTATACTCTATGGTTATCAGATAAATACATATTCACACACATATGCAAAATTATTTAAGGACTCTGATGAAGTAATATATACATATACAGATCTGCTAGAATTTAATTTATATCGGCCATTTCAAGCAGGAACTCCGCCAGACATTGTTCAGGCACCGCGCGACTGAGCAGTGCATGTGGAATTCCCGCCCGACATATAGATATATATTCTCTCTACCAATATAATAGGCATGCCCAGACACGCGTTGCGTTTGTCCTATCTTCAACCGTCGTACGGTACAGGACTAGGCAGGTTCTGATAATATGGGATTAGTATAATCTGTTACTGGTCCTTCGAGGTTCAAAACTTACTCATTTCAGCCCACAATTGGAGGTCATGGTAGTATTAGGCGGCATAAATGCCCATGGGACTGAGCACGTGGATTGCACAGTGCGATACGCAACACAAAATGCAGAGAACAGGACTGTTTGTCAAAATTGTACAAAATTCATCAAGCGGTACGACAGGTGATGAGACTATGGTAACACAACTGCCTGTCGGAGGGAGATTCTTGCTTATACCGGCCAGCACGCGATACGAAAGGTGAGGTGACTTGGAACCAGACTGATTTGATACATTTTAGTAGTCGTTGGAGTGTACATATAATCTTATCTGAATAACCCTATCTATTGAATATATTTTCCTAGCACGAAACCAATTACCACATCTCCAGTGGAAGTTCAACTTGTTAGTTTAATATAAGCTCCTGCTAATTTGATAAAAAGACCTTGTAACCCATCGAGAAGTTCCCCTTGCTCTCATCCGTTTTTCTTAATTTCTAAATTTAGTCTCTGTAATCCAATACAGGTATTTAGTTCATTATATCCTGTCCAACAGAGCTCAGTTAAACAAGGTATAATGGAAAAAAAATAAAATAAAAATAAAAACCTTGTAACCATCGATAAGTTACCCGAACTCTCGCCTGTTTTCTTTTGATTAAAGACCTATTTTGTCTCAGCACATCCAATAGAGGCATTCGATCTATTATATCCCCTCCGATAGAACTCATGGAACTCTGTCAAACAAGATATAACAGAATAAATGCCAAGTGTTTCTCCACAATACAGGAAAGTGAAAGAATTCCTATTTTCCTATTTGTCCATTTTATAGTATAAAATCTGATATCTAATTTATGTCATAACAGACTTTCAGGCAGTGCTTTCCACCGCGTGACAGTTCCATAGCAAATATTAGTTTTCACCTGATCTATGCTTCAGTTTAAAAAGATATATCACTTATTTGAGCTATTCCTTTCGGGCCTTTTTGGGGCTTTGGAAAAAATTACATGAAATTTGAACAAAGTTAGGTTGACGTCCCATTAATGCATTGAACCGCAATATCCGCAGCATTAACTGGAAAGGAAATTATTGGACCAGTTTAAAAATGGGATGTTTCAAATGAGATGAACTGAATGGAATATTGCGTTAGTGATACGTGTCCAATGTGGATGAATCGGTTCAGTCATGCATAGCCAGAGAAGCATCTTGTGTGGGTACAGTTTGGGCAACATTAACAGTCAAATAAATGTGAATTACTTTAACAGACGACCTATTCTTGGACGATCTTGAACGATCATGGAAACTGATAGTACTTGAGATCACATCACATTAAGAAACACCAATTCGTGTAGAAAGTAAATTTAAGTACAACTGAGCGTTGCTGGTCATCTCGGATGCGAACACTGTGGCTCGAGAAAAGCGGAACTTCGAACACTACGAACAGAAAAGATGATATACCCTCGTCCAGCATTCCACTTCCTCACACATCATGACACTCGGTTGAATCTGAACTGCGCCTAGATCATCTTATCTCATTCTCCTTAAAGATTAGTACCACTGCATCGATAAATTGTATAAATACTTCCTCCGGAAGCGATCACCAAACTAGGGTCCAGCCGCCATTCCTTTGCTGCTGCAGCCCTCTCGACAAGCCTACGGCATGTCGTGCTTGGACATAATCCCGCCCCCAGCCCACACCCCCCCCCCCCCCACACTGAAGAGCCCCTAGCCACGCTCTTGGTTTGATGCTGGATCTTCGGCATCGATAACCTATCCCACTCTTTAAGTAAATATAATACATGTACTACATATCATATTTGTGTGTTTTTTTTTTATTTAGAGTGCAGCATTCACGGAGAATGATGATCGTAAGAAAATAAAAGTAAAGCTAGTAACTTGGTTACTATCATTTCTGCTAAGTGTTAAACACTAAAAAGAAAATTATGCAGGAAATAACAACAACAAAAATGTTTACTTTTAGTGTTGATAGAGTCTAACAGAGCCGATATTTAAAAGATCCTAAATCATTCTAACGGAAGGACAAAGATAAAAAAGAGGTCTCGGGTGGCCTATTTCTTCCTCGGCATTCTCGTTGAGTGCAATAACTGGTCAAAAGAAGACAGCATTTTGCAATCGTAGTTTTACTATTAAACACATCCTGGATAATGACTGCAACCTCTAAGTAGTCTTTTCTGCTGATGTGTCTAAATGTTTTCAAAATACTGGATGAACGTGGTACTTGGCACCATTTCACAACATCATATCTGAAAGTCCAATGAGTACAAGGAGCTGGAAACAGGATAGGGGCGTGTGTAATTTTAGGGTCCCGTGGTGAATTCTGTTACGGTGTCTGGTTGTTGTTGGTCTCTAGTTCATGTTGCCAAGCATGTGGTTCGAGTCTCGATGCGGTGAAAATTAGAGTACCACAAGCGGTAACCTGGGACACGATGTTTTCGATGATTTTTGCAGAGCAACTTCGGAGAGTTTCCAGAAATGTCACATCCCTGGAAGCATTCGGATTCCCTCAGCTCATTCCGGTTCTCGTCACTTATCCTCGGTTGCATAAAAGGATGTGATCTACTCAGTTGTTCCCCAGAGGAACCTTGACTACACGATTTAAAATTTAAATCCATCAAAAATAAAAGCTTTCTTTCGAAAATATATACTTAAGAACGTCAAAATGGGGGAGAAGTGATTTTTTGACACGTTTGAAACAGAAAATAGAAGAGAAAACTACATAAAATAGTGCATTGAAAGAAAAGGTTAACTTAAATGTAGCGCTTGTTATCAGGATATCCTAAATTAATAAACCTTTAATCCATCTCCATGTCCTTCAGCCCAGAATTGGTTGGATTTTGGTATAGATTTTGGTATAGATATTCACCCAGAAGTCTGCTATCAGCTTCAGCCATCTGAAAATGGCAGAACCAATAGAGTAGAAGAACGGAGTTTTTCAGTAGAGAGTAGAAATTGTGCTGTTGTGTACGTTGAAATGCCCAGGTCTTGCCCATATTTGTCGAATTTTTTTCCGAGATGCATGTCACCGCCAAACAACAGCGTTCGACGAGTTTTAATTATTAAGGTTTTGATCTCAAATGTTTATTACGGAGCGCGGCATAGCATCCCAACATAGTGTATCATAAACAGCCGCCATTGTGACACCAACAACACCTCTGTGCAGCAATTAGTTCAAAAGTTACTGCTGATTTTATCTTTTCGACCCCCACCCCGGGTTATGTCTCACCTCACTCACGAGTTATGGACGCATATGACTTCGTGTAGAACGGGATAGAGCATGGGGAAAGGACACAATTTCTCACTTTAGAATAAAAAAAACTTATAAATATCGACACAGATGATTGAAAATCCCGGTCTAACTCCCAAGTACAGGTAACAGGATTTTCAAATGTTTATTTCTAAATTCCAGGTGTGCTATCACGTTCTCACATGATGCGTTCGAAAATAAAATCCATTGCTATCATGGTGATATCAACTATACCCCTTGGCCAAACGAATTTTAAAAGCCGCATGGATTCCCCCCACCCCCCCCCCCACCCACCTCCCCCACCCAGCCTTTTGTACACACAAATGTAGAGTAAAACTTTACAAAACGTGTTTGGTGCCATTTATTCTTCCAAGCTGAAGAAAAATAAAGAAAGAACTGGGAATTCAAATGTTTAGTAATATAATATATGTTCAACGTATTCAGATAAACATGTGAAGAACGTGTAGTAAAATGTAAACCTGGCATTCATCGATTCGATAAAAATGAATATAACAACTCACAAAAGTATAAATACCCATTTATGACATATCAGCAAAGTTGTTAAATGCACTTAACTGAACAAAAATGTATCTGGAGAGTGGATTCTCACTAAAACACTTCCAGAGCGGACTTTCAACACAGATTGAGGCCCCCATATAGAGTAGAATAAAGACGTTTCTCGGACGGGGTTGGAAGTTGTGCTGTTGTGTACGTTAAATGCCCAGATCTTGCCAGTTTCTGTCTCAATTTTTCCGAACTTTAACTGCAAAACTCGACATTTCCTCTTATTACTGTGCTGATAAAAAATAACCCATTTATATAGCTGACAGATTCATCGTCCCCATGTAGGCTTCACATTTCATCTATAAATGTTGGCGACTTTTATTCCAGCTCAATGAGCAACTTGCGTTACGATCCAAAGCAAGGCAGGGCCTCTATATTTCAAGACCTTGGGGTTACTAACCGCCCCCACCCCCCATCCTCCCACCTTTGTCGGCTCGGACGGGAAAACGTAATGTCAAATATTACATGTAGTATAAACTCTGCGCAGATAGCATTTCGAACAAAAACTGGGGCGATGCAAGTAATCATTTGAACGCGAGAGGCAGCTTCTTAGGCCCAGGGATGTGGTAAGTTGTGATTTCGTTAAGTAGAATGGCTGCTAATTGACCAATCAATATATCCTACTTGCAGTCCCAAGGCTGCACGTTAAAAATCTTAATTAGAGTTCCCCGAAATAATGAATACGGACTCTTCTAATTGGCGGCATTGAACTGACGTGGAAGATACCACCGGGTTCAAAGAGCTAATTGACACCAAGGAACATACAGTGTTGTGATCACAAATACGGAGATCGATTTCGAGATGCCATTCTGTTGGTGGTTATAAAACACAGTTTTTCCATTGGTTACAGTATAAATATTGTCTCCTCTCCCCACCCCATGAAGCTGATTTTGGCAAAAACAATCATATGTCCATTTAATTTATCGAATCTTGTAAAAAATGTATTGAAACAATTTAGTTCGCCATGTGACGTTTGCCTATAAATTTGGCGATTCCTTTATAATCGTCCAGTTTTGCTCTGAATAAAATAGACATTCCTCCACACCTACCCAATTTTTATCTTCTCTCACACCTTTCACCAATACTTTATATTTCCTTCAAAGCATGCACTTGAACATTTTATTCACACTTGCAAGCACAATTTATTTTCCACAAATTGGATAAATCAGAGAACTTTTAGCCTCCATTAAAATTTGGGGTGCAAACAGCTAGATGCGCTGGGGAGCGCGGTGGCTCAGTAGATAGAGGTGCAGGCTGCAAGCCGAGAGGTCCTCGGTTCGAATCCCACCTGCGGCAACCACGTTGTGTCCTTGGGCAAGACACTTCATCTCCATTGCCCGCGTGGGGGCACGATGACGCCGTGTACTAAGGCGTACTGCACGTCGATGGTACGCATGTCTTCAACCACTTTAACCCTGCCTGTGCTGCAGTGCGGAGTTACGATGTTGGGGAGCTGGCAGCTGCTCGTCGTTGCTCGGTGGTTCTCTCCGGGTACTCCGGCTCCCTCCACCCGTAAAGCTGTCACGGTCATGGTTAGCCATTGTGCATAAATATGTGACCTTAAACATCAATAAATATATAAATAAATATAGCTAGATGCGCTTTTTTGCATGAAATTTGCGTGTATTGTGTGTAACCTGGTTTTTATTCATTTGGTCTTTATTTCGCAATATTTTATTTATGAACTATCTACTCACGTTGTGGAGTGTGGGGATCCGATCGCCATCTGATCGAGAAAATATCAAATTGACTTAATCATGGTAATATATAGTTCATCTACCATTTGCTATATTTTCTATCTCAAATCCAAGAAATTGCTTCTCTATGCCAGTTCACCCCCCCCCCCCCCCCACCCCCTCACGCATTGAGGATATGTTTAGAGATTATGCTGCTGTGAGCTTCTTTGTGCATCTGTTAGTCAGTTTTTCTTCCATCTGTCATTTTATTGTGTGGAACGACTTTTTATTTTCAAACAAAACAAAAAATTATGTTCTGCAAATCTGAATTAAACTATATACAACTATATTTATACATGTCAGGTTTGATTTTGAACTCTTACCGATTTTATCCAGTCTTTTTCGTGGACAGTTGGCTCTGAAACTTCACGAACTTGTTGTGTCTGTCCAATATCATCAAATAACGTTTAATAAACACACAGTTTTGCCATGCCCTGATAGCTTCATAACGGTAAAATACTTAGATCATGTTTGCTTTTTTGGGCTTTCCTTTCAGATGTTTCGGTAAAAATGGGCATTGGAATTGATTTTATTTTTCCGTTTCTTTTGAACAATGACTCATAATCAATTGATAAGGCATTCTACCAAGAAGAACACGAGAACGTATTTCCCACAAAACGTCTAGACTACAAATCTGTATTCAGAAGATTCAAAAAAGAGAAGCACTCATTGAAAACTGATTATACTATACATGGCAAGGCCACCGTTTTTGATAACAGTATTTACAATAAAAAAGGTATTGCTGAAGGCAATTATACACCTTTGCAGTTCTGGACCGGGGCATAAATGAACTAAAACCAAAGTAAAAACTCAAATATCATGCAAAATTGGGCAACTTTTTTATAACATGTGCAGGAGAGGTTTGTCACAAGCATCCCTGATACGAAATTTCATTGAAATCCATCCATAACTGCTGAGATATCTCTCGGACGGACGGACGGACGGACACGGACGGACGGACGGGCGAAAGAAGGGACGTTCTTCCGCAGATGTACATGTGAGGTGATTTTAGTGTTAGGTATGGGGAAAATTGCGCACCTCACAAGTGGGTTTTTCGCAAGGCCATCTACGGTGGCCCAGCTAGACGCACGGACGTACATAAGTAGTTTTTCTTTTGTTGCAAAGCCAACCCTTTACCGCATACGGACGGGCGGACGAACGGACGGACATGTAATATCCAATATACCGCCATTCTCTTCTAGAGTTGATGTATAATATTTCAGCAACACAACGAAATAAATTGGACTAGATCATTTTTTGCCATGATGGTATTTTGATATAGCCTATCATGCTTTTTCCTGAAAAGAAACACAGCGCTGAAGAACTACTATAAACTTCGACGGTTGTAGTACAAGTAGAATAATGAATGGGTATCACGTCATGCATATCGGAAACCCACATAGTGGTAATTACCCATATTTATTTCACTCAACTTTTTTCCCTCTTTTTTCTTGGAGAGGGGCTCAAACAGACTTTCAGATTAAAAATCTCCATTTTCCGAATATATTTTGAATGGCAACAACATTGGATATTAGCTATCTGCTGTTTGTACAAAACCTATGTCAAGAATGATTTGGACGTATTTTGGGCTTTGCATCATTTTCTAGATAAAAATGGATTTTGAAACTTCAAGATATGTTGTCGAACTTTCATTAACTTATGAACAGCAACTCAAAAGTATGTGATTGTATTGTTTTACTGTACATCACACATGTAATATTCGATTTAACCATCTTCGAGTCGATATCAAAATAGCAAAATTGCAAGCAGCAATTGTTCACATAAAGCAAATAGGAATTCAGCCTATTCAGTCTTGTCTAACAGATCTCCTTGAGTTCTATCAAACTATGCTGAAGCTGTCAACTATTCGATTGTTTTGGAAAGTGTGCTTCCGTGGGATGATGAGAGTGTCCCAATGGAACTTTAAAAACGGCCAACTGGGACAGTCTCTCATCGCTATATTTGGAACCACTCAGAAAGGAAACATTAAATGTTGTTGACAGTGCTGATCTAGTAGAACATTTTACTAAAGAATAATAGCTTGATATTACAACCACTTCCATTCCAAAAACCTCGGCTAAACATAAACATTCACCACACCATAGGCTCAGTAAATGTTGGAAACAGGCTATAAAGGGACGCAAGAAAACTGAACAGGAATTTAGTAAGACACCAACGGCAGTTAATTCAGACAAACTACGCATCAATCGGGCAAAGACCATGCGATTTATAAAATAAAAAAAACATCTTTGGAAACTTTTGCTTCTAAACCTAATCAACACACTTCCATGAATAAAATTCTGAAAATGGTTAAACAGTTAATATTAAAGAAATAAAATCAAATGTACAACACCGGGAAGATAACAACACATTAATTACTTCAAAAGTTGAAATACCAAACAAATTTGCCTTCACATTTTCTAAACATTCGTCGTCTGATAATTATAATCCAGAATTTATAAAATTAAAAAAAAAATCATAATTTTTTGTGGGAGGACCTTGGTCATTTCCTTGTTAACTCGTTAAATTACGGTTACGGTGTTGGTCACTTCTCAGTCACACAGAGGCATGGTATCATAATCTGTATCCCAAAAGGAAGGTGAGTCAAAATTATACATTAAAAACTGGAGGTCAATCTCGTTACTAAATGTTGATTATAAAATTGGTTCAGCTGCAGTTGCAAATCGCTTGAAAACAGTTCTCCCTAAAACCATTTCTCAAACTCAGTTAGGATTCCTGAAAGGCAGATTCATAGGCAAATCTACAAGACTAACAATCGATCTGATAGAAAAATGCGAGGAAAGGGATGTACCAGGATTATTAGTTTTGACTGAGTTTGAAAAAGCATTTGATTCCCTTGAGTGGAAGTTTATCCAAGGCACATAAGAATTCTTCAGTTTTAGAGAAGCTATAATTCATTGGTTCAAGTCTTGCAATACCAATATTTCTAGTTGCGTACTAAATAACGGTCACATTTCGGATCTCTTTTCCTTACAACGTGGGATTCGCCAAGGCGACCCCCACCCCCACTCCCCCACCATTCCCCACATATTTTGTGTATGGATACGTTGAGCGGTGAACGAAAATATGATCCACAAATAAAGGGAATAGTGATAAATGATTCCCAATACATCGTGAATCAATACGCAACGACAATACACTGTTGTTGAGTGGCGATGAACAAACACTAAATACTCTCTCAATAAAATAGAAGAATTCTGGACTTTGTGTAAATTTCGACAAAACACATGTTGTGTGGATCAGATGAAAAAGGCGGTGTAGAATGGAGTTGAGAACAAGTAAGCCTATACACTGTGGTTCATTCAAGGTCTTAGGCATTGAATACAACTTGCAAAAATCCAACCCCCTGGAAAAAAGAAACTTCCCAGATAAAATAAATAAAATAAGAAACGTGTTGATTAACTGGTCACTTCAGAATCTTACCATCGTTGGTAAAACGACAGTAATAAAAACCTTAGCTCTCCCCATTTTGATTCATGTACCTACTGTACTCCCAAATCCCACTGTCTGGATAATCGATGAAATAGAGAACATGATGTTTTAGTTTCCTGTGGTCAAACAAAAATGATAAAATAAAACGAGATGTTATAATACCACGGAATCTGTTGGACTAAAGCTCCCTCATTTAAGGAGATTGTGTCACTCACTGAAACTAACCTGGATAAAAAAAGATACTGGAAAACTTTAATCATTGATGAATTGGCATATTTTGGATCCAGTTGTGTTTGGTATTTTCGTATGGAAGGATTTCTAGAAATATCAATGAACTTGAATGAAGCCTTTCTGGGAAAATGTTTTGTATGTCTGGGCCATTATAAGGGATGACCCGACGAACGACCCCGTTGATATCCTATCCCAGCCTCTATTTTTGAAAAAAATACAAAACGTCCCCGTTTTTTCACAAAAAAATAGTGCGAATGAGGTGTTTTGTTTATACATGACATTGCTGATGGACACTGTAATTTCTTTGACTATAGTGTTTTTGCAAATAAGTATAGTCTAGACGTACCGTTCACCACTTACTACGGGGTTATTAGGGCGATACCCACTGATTGGAAAAAAGTTAATCGAAGTTCACACGAAAATGTCAACAGTTCAAGACTGTTTGGTATCCACCCTAAATGCATTTGTGTAGTAAGTGTTTGAATAAGGTTGCGAAACGACCTGTACTTGCACAAAGTGAAATGCTTCTCTGGCCCAGTCTATAATGGAAATACATACATCATCATACTTTCACGTTAACGGATGACACTATCTATAATCCTTATAATTTAAAATTAATAACCATGTACTTTTTACAAACGCAACTCTTTAAAGCCGGTCTATCCGAAACAGAACTATCCTCTTTCTATGGCAATTCTAAGGAAACTATATGCCACTTGTTTTTCGAATGTTTTGTGTCTACTACCTCAACAAACTCTTAGAGAAAAATGCAATTTAGACTTCTGAGACCAACTGTCTGCAAAATACGCCGAAATAGAGTCTAAGGATAGTGCTTATAAACAAATCTACACAGATGGATTTACATGTACAGGTGGTGACAAAGTGTCATCAACTTTTTTTTACTGGTGATCACGTCACCTCAGTCAGAATACCAAATAAAAATTTCTGTTTTCACGGCTGAGGATAAAGCTTCACACCTAGCACTTGAATACTCGTAAATGTACGGGGTAGGAAGTCAATTTTTTTTTTCCAACCGACTCCCTTTACGTTTAACACTAGAAGTCCTGCAACGAACTATGCGCTTATCTAAGCTTAAATACGCGTAGGAATTGCGCTCAATTGCAATATCGAATTACATCGAAAAGCACGGCAGGTTCTCCTGGTTATTCATAGGAAACACAGGCACGGTTTCTGCCAATGGACCTCCGGGTTACCCTGAGGTCCATGGGCTGAAACATTGCTTGTGCATAGGCCATATGTACAGAATTTGATAGCCTTACTATGGTCATAACGCGTAGATTAACGCGCAGATCGACGTTATATTTGTGCGCATTTCATGACAGGTCTTTCAGTTTTGACTGTACTCTATGCGGGCTTTACTCCACCCCAAGTTAACGAACCCTCTCATTTTGGAAATTCATGACAAGTTGAATACTCTCATGTCAGACCAATATGATATGGTGTCTTGCTGGATACCTGGACATGTTGGTATCTCCGGTAACACAGGACAGACAGTGCAGCAAAACAGGCTTTAAACAAGCCTCTCACAGATTTTGAAATTCCTCTCAGTGACTTCAGTGGTTTTAAACCACACATCAATAAGTACATCACATCAGCGTGGCAGGAAGAATGGGATGGAGCTATAAATAACAAGCTTCAGAACTACTGTTACCTAGTAAGCTTTGTTGGAAAGTTCACGTCATTCCCACTCGAAATCATATTAGATATGCAAGACGTACACATTTCTCTCTTGTTTGGGGGTAATATGCAACCAGAATGTTTTCCACGTCAATGTCCTTTGACAATCGAACCCATTATATTAGATTGTACTGAGAGAACTATTTTTCTTAATCACTTCTCACCAGATTCTCAGATTGCTTAAAAAAATCAACCTTTTTGATAAGTTCGAGTTGTTTTTAATCTTTTCTCTACAACTCCTTTTTCGAAAAATGTTCCTATCATCGGGTTGATTTACACGGCATTTGTTCAGGTTTTGTATTCAATGCTGTTCTCGCTATTTATTTCACTGACACGACCATGTACATTTTTCATGTGTTTCTCAGATATTTTTCCCCCACAAAAGAATCGTTTTATACTATAAATCATAGTGATCAATTTTTATAGCCACAATATAGCCTCCGTTGATGATGTAGCGCTAAGCACCAATAAATAAATAAATAAATAAGTAAATAAATAAATAAATAAATAAATAAATAAATAAATAAATAAATAAATAAATAAATCCGCCAACGAAGCACACCATAACTTATAATATGTCAATTTTTCAAGTTTGTTTTCAATGTCCATCGTTTGCCATGCATCACGTTGACATTCCAATCAGTAACATTATCATAACCTAGCACATTTTCGGTTATTGGACAGATGATAGCGTCATTTTTGCAGGAAAACTTGGTGCCACCCTCAAACAATAGAATAAAAGGCACTGTTCCACCATATGGATTTTCTTTTAGGGGTGAGTTCAAAGAAAATATATGTGGTTGAGTATTGCTTCGCTATCTCAAAGTATTTGGTTTCGCATTTTTTTTTACAAACACTCGATTCACTAGTGTATATGGCGATCGAATCGCGATCAGATCGTGAAAAGATCGCTTTTGTAATCACAGTACTGTACCACCATCGCATTGAATTTTCCGAATGTTCCTCTCGAAAACCAGCACTCCTTGTAATTATAATTGTATAACTATACACCTGGAACTTAACCCTTTACCTAACATGAAAAGCAGACGACACTTGAAAAAAAAATTCTTGAATAACTATTTTTTTTCATTTTTTGTCTCAAAAACATAGCTCGTTCCAATGAGGGGTCATAACCTATGTTTTTGAGACAAAACATGAAAAAATAATTAAAATTAATAGGCGATTTTTGAGAATAGCGCTGGCCGGTTTTGGCCGTTACGTTGGGTAAAGGGTTAACACGCCGTGTTTTTTCGCAGTAGTGTTAATAGAAACTGTCATTACTTTCATGCCATCTTTCGGATGGTCAAAAGAGATTGTTTGCGGGAAGAATGGTAAATTGACAAATGAAAGACAACATAATGATGAAAATATGCAGTACTTTAATGGCGCTAATTACACATATCTGTCACTAATGTTTTTGATGGAAACATGTTCTCTCGACACGTATGGTGCTGGAACGGTCAACGAAGAAACAATCCCCGTCATTACTGACAAACATAGTAACTTGTGATCTCCTGAACACAATAGCAGTGTCTGACGTCAGCAGCGAGTGCATCCGCCACGTGCCCGAATGGTAGCCTCCTCCTAATGCTACCAGTGAGCCATGTGATACGACCAGACGTAACTGCTGCCACTCCTCATGCAATGCAGCTTACAAATCGGCCAAGCTGATCCCCTGCTTGCACACGGCGTTCTAGAAAGTCCCAGATGTGTTCTACGGGATTCAAATCGGGCTCACAGCAGGCCGATGTAATGTTGTAATAGCGTTGTTCTGAAGGAATGCTTTCACTGCATTTGAACGATGTTGGCTTGCATTATCGTTCATGAATGTAGGGTGAGTAGCCAACGACTTGTTGTCAAAATTCGGCACAACAACCGGGTTGAGAATGCCCCGGATGTGATGATGATCACTGCGATTCTCACGTACAGTCACCATATTAAGTTTACAATCATGAGAGAGGCATCCCCAGATCATTACTGTTCCTCCACCATAAGGAATAGTCGGTCTGATGTTACTGGGCACGTAATCAATATTTCTCTGAAGAATATGTATGATTGTTTTTAATATACAATATGTACCGAATAATGTACCAATGTCTGTAAATAAAAATCTATACAAAAAAAAAAAAAAAAAAAAAAAAAAAATTCTATGCCTCCACACGCTCAGTCGACCATCTGTGGCGTGAAGCAGGAACCTACTCTCGTCTGACCGATGGACTCTCCTCCACGTCCTGAGATTCCAGTGTTATCGTCCCATACATCACTCCAAACGTCAGACGTGATGCTGATCGGATAAACATGGACGCTTGATGACCCTTCTGGACCTCATACCCGGTGCTTTGAGACGGGTTCTGGCAGTTATGTTGCATAAACGCCTGTTGGGGAGCCAAAAACTTTCAAAACCCCACCCGAAACAACGGGTTCACGCCTAACGGGTCGTGCCAGACTCCGATGTTCCCGCGGAGAGGTATTTTGGGGTTATCCAGGTCTTGGTCGGTCCTTAACATCGTTGGTTTATTGATGTTTTCGGACAAATCTGCTGATAACTGAATGACAGTAGCCAAGTAACCTTACAACAGCTTTGAATGGCATGCCTGTTGCGTGCAAGCCAACGATTTGCCATCTTAGTGCCTCTGATAGTCTCCTCTTTGCCATGTCAATATTTATTGATAAAAGTGTGACAAATGTTCTTGTTTTATACCCAGATATTGCATGTGAATGATAGTGTTTTTTGTGTCATTCGTGGGAAGCACGCTTCACGTAGACGAGGGGATGTGTTTGGGGTATGCTATAAACCATAAGCACCATGTTTTATGAGATGGAATATACTGCAAAACATAGCAATCATTAAAACATAATAATCAGTAACAGCAACTTCACTGTCATGAAATATTTAGGGGGTGCTTAATTAAGTTCCAGGTGTATATTTGCGGACGTGACAACAGTTACTTATTTCCAGTTCATTACTCGACATCCGTTTTCAACTGATTTCGGTTGATAACGAATGTCGAATAAGGAACTAGGAATAAGTAACGGTTGCCAAGTACCCAGACTATCTCATCCAAGACGTTTTGAGTGGTAGCGCTTCATACCCTACCTACTGTACACACTACTAATAATTAATCATTGTGCCTTGTTGAATTGAATTGGCAGTTAAAGAAAGATCTATACCTTAATTCCTTACAAATTTATGTCGAAGTATTACAATTTCAATCTGCAAATATTTTCCCTAATTCAAACAGACATTTAACAAATTCAATCTTGTCTGATAGAGCTCTTTGAGACCTGCCGGACAGGACTGAATCGGCTGAATTCTTATTTGCATTGTACGAATAAAAATACGACACATTTATTACTTTCCAAAGTGTGATTACCTGGGATTTCCGGGTTTGATTATAAACGATAACTTCACAAGTGAATTATGCAATCAACAATTGTGTCATGTATCCGTGCGCGCAAACGACACTTTGCCGTGGATGTAATGGGGACTTTTTTGTTTTTTAACCCTTTACCTAATTTGAAAAGCAGACGACACTTGCAAAAAAGATTCTTGAATAGCTATTATTTTCATTTTTTGTCTCAAAAACATAGGTTATGACCCCTCATTGGAACGATCTCGATGAGCTCGTTCCAATGAGGGGTCATAACCTATGTTTTAGAGACAAAAAATGAAACAATAATGAAAATTAATCGGCGATTTTTGAGAATAGCACTGGCCGTTACGGTAGGTAAAGGGTTAAATAATATAATTATCGTTAATAATGAAAAGTAATAAACAGAGTAATCGCTTGACTGGACTGGTTACATGAAATAATTCATTCGAGGCTACGGTCTATATTCGCGCACTCGTGTTTGTACAACGCCCCTCTCCTCTCATGAAGTATTTCACATTTCACGTAACCAGTCCAGTCAAGCGATTACTCTCTACTAATATCTGCTGAGTGAACGAAATACGGAACTTTCAGTTTACAAATAAGTAATGAAAGATAAAGCAGATGTCATAAAGTGTTTTTCTTTTCAAATGACGTTACCGAATAAATTTGGCTTGATAGAGGAATTACTCACCGGCCCTTTCATCTCTCGACTTCTCGCAAGACAGTCTGTTACTCACTCCTGGTGCTCAAATTCATCTCATTTGCCAGCAACCATATGCCGTCGCACATTGACCATAACTCAGGGAGTCTGTATCGCAATAGATATTCGATACAACAGGTGCTGTTATTTTTATGTGATCAGTGAAAGTAATGTGGTATTGTAATGAGAACAAACACAATAAACGATCACGCGAATTAAAAGGGAGTCATATACAACAATGCAACAGGTTGTGAAATATGTTCATGTTGAAGTGACAGAATGCTGAATCATATTACCATCCCGCTTGCTCTTTATCCTGGCGTTTTACACTAGAACATAGTTTCCTATCATAGATAAGATGGATCGCTCCATGTTTACCCATCTAGTCGCAATCTTTTCGCACGTTCTCTTTCCTTTAGGAGGCGGCAGGTAGACAGTCAATCTGGCTCTGCCACTTCCCACGGTATGATATTTGTTACTCTTGTATAATATTTACTTTTGTAAACATCTTACATATATGTATACCGTGAATAAAGAATCTGAATCTGAATTTCTGAACGTGGTGCAAACGGTCTTGTGCCAAACTGCTTGATCTAAATGGATATCGCTGATTAACACAGCAGCCCGGACCGATGAGCACTGTTGGACAGGCAAAATCGCAGCCCGCCTGTCCAATTCCATGAGGAATTCAAGACTGTTACTGGGCTGTTTGGTTAGCCACTTTGCGTTAGGTTTGCAAGCAGACTAAGGTGCATTTAATGTGCTGCCCATATTCCCAAAGATATATACATATTATTTCAAGCTCCAAGCTCTTAGGCTTACTAATAAAACGACAGAAATCTGCCAAACAGTAGTTTAATGTTATTTATTTATTTATTGGTGTTTAAGGTCACATACTTATGCACAATGGCTAATCGTGACTGTGACAGTTTTACGGGTGGAGGAAGCCGGAGTACCCGGAGAGAACCACCGAGCAACGACGAGCAGCTGTCAGCTCTCCAACATCGTAACTCTGAACTCTGCACCGCGGCACAGGCAGGGTTAGATTGGTTGAAGACACGCGCACCATCGACATCATGCAGTACGCCTTAGTACACAGCGTCATCGTGCCCCCATGTAGGCAATAGGGGTTAAGTGCCTTGCCCAAGGACACAGCGCGGAGCGCGAATAAGTCGCTGGAATGGTCACCCATCCCACCACTAACCACGCTCGACGTTGCTTAACTTCGGTGATCTGACGAGAACCGGTTACCGCGATGCCCACGCGTCCACTGTAGTTTAGTGTCATTAAAGCTTCGGTTTAACAAATTACCGACTGAGAAAATTTCTGCAGTTGATTCTAAAATAGTGAAGCATTATGGTACTTTTAGATTCAGTCGTTTGGAGTATTTCAGCTGGTCGGAGAGCGAATTATAGGTTCGCTTTTTCGACCAACTGAAATATAGCAGACGATTTTAATTTACAACATAGGCGACGTCATTTTTGGGGGCAACATTGATTCCGGGCCATAATAGTGTTGAATTCATGACATAATTTGATTGGTGGCTTGAAAGCTTGTTCGTGAGGGTGACTCTTACCGTTGTTGAAGATCTGGGCTTGGGCATTAATAGGGTTCTCTCCTGATGAAATTGTTTAATAGTTGGGCCCTAAAATGTAATTTTTGAAAAAGTGTGTTTACTATCTTTACTGTTAAACTTCTGTACACTTACGTCTAAGTTCTTACATTCCAAGCAGCATTATTTACTCATAATTCAACAAAGAATATAACCATTCAGTTTTGTTTGACAGAGATCACTCAGTATCGTAAAATAAGACTGGATTGGATAGATTCCTGGTTGTAATACGGGAGAATTTTGCACGCTAACCCTTTACCTAACATGAAAAAATAGACGACACTTGCAAACAAATTCTTGAATAATTAATTTGTTTCATTTTTTGTCTCCAAAACATAGGTTATGACCCCTCGTTGGAACGAGCTCGATGAGCTCGTTCCAACGAGGGATCATAACCTATGTTTTCGAGACAAAAATTGAAAAAATAATGAAAATTAAGTGGCGATGTTGGAGAATAGCGCTGGCCGGTTTTGGCCGTTACGTTGGGTAAAAGGTTAAACGTTTGATATTTCGACATCTGTGCGCAGACTTTTAATGCGAATGGATTCAGCAGCGAGCATAAAAGGCTTATGTAAGTTACTTTATATTACAAACTGAACATAAATGAATACATTTATGGCGGGTAAGGTGTACGATTTATCAATTCAGACAGAAATGGATGCTTTTGATGGACTAGCAAAAACAAACGAACTGTCGATAAGGGGTGGGGTATGGGGAATGGTGATTGTGACAAAATAATGAAAAAGAATAAAATAAAGGTAAAGCTAGTAAATTGGAGATTGCTATCATTTCTGCTAACTGCTAAACACCCAGACAGGACAGGAAATTATACAGAGAATAAAAAATTGTTTTTTCATCGGATTGGTAGTAGTGTCTAACATAACCGATATTTAAAAGATCCTAAATCATTCTAACGGAAGGACAACGATAGAAAAGAGGGCGTGGATGGACTAGTTCTTCCATGGCCTTCTCGTTGAGTTCAATGACTGGCCAAAAGAAGGCAACATTTTGCAATGGTAGTTTTATTATTAAATATATCTTGGATAAGGACCGCTACCTCTAAGTTGACATTTCTCCTGATGAGTGTAAATGTTTTCAAAATACTGGATGAACGTGGTATTTGGCACCATTTCACAACATTTTATTGGAAAGTAAAATGAGTACAATGAGCTGGACACAGGATCGGGACGTGTGGAATTTTAGGGTTCCGGAGTGAATTATGTTACGGTGTCTGGGCCTCATGTTGATCTCCAGTTCATGGTACAGGTAGGGTTGCACGGTATATCGACCAATATCGGTTGAATACCGGTGTAATTACATGAATGTCGGTTTATCGTCATTATTTATTTACCCATAATTTTCTTTTTAAGATGTTTTGATTTTTTTAACGGTAACCCCGAATGAATGATATTATCCCTTTATCCAAGGAATCGTCTGCTTATGTCCTCGTAAATATACAAATTCGGCAGTTGAAAAATCATTTTAAAAAAAATTCAACAAAACTATATCATGTGACCCCTTATTGGGACGAGCTCTTTGGGGAGAATCTGATAAACTAATTTTGAAAATAATAAATTTTGATATCGTGTGCGTTGGGTAAAGGTTTTTCGAACCGCATCATCAAGGGGTGCTAATTCTTTCCGACTGTGATGCCTCGAGTCTCGATTGTGGTACTTGTGTTCATATATCTGAACAGTTTTCGATATACCGGTATATCACGGTATTTTTTGAATACCGATACCGGTATTCAGTTTTATATATCGTGCAGCCCTTGGTGCAGGCATATGGTTTGAGCCTCGAAACGGTGAAAAAGAGCGGTAACCGGGGACAGGATGTCTTCGACGACTTTTACAGACCTGCTTCGGAGAGTTTCCCGAAATGTGACATCCCGGAAAACATTTGGATTGCTTCAGCTTATTCCGGTTCTCGTCACTAAAAACTCGGTTGCATCAAAGGATATAATATACTCAGTTGCTCTCCGGAAGAACCTTGATTACTGGGTTCAAAATGTAATCCTTCAAAAATAAAAGCGCTCGTACGAAAATATATGCTCTAGGGCTGCACGATATTCAAAACAGAATACCGGTATCGGTATTCAAAAAAATACCGCGGTATACCGATATATCGAAAACTGTTCAGATATTTGAACATAAGTACCACAATCGAGACTAGAGACATCACAGTCGAAACGAAGCAGCTTGAATTGATGATGCGGTTCGAAAAGCCTTTACCCAACGCAGACGATATCAAAATTTATTATTTTAAATATTAGTTTATCAAATCTTTCCAAAGATTTCTACAAAACTATATCATGTGACCCCTCATTGGAACGAGCTCAAAGAGCTCGTTCCAGTGAGGGGTCACTTGATATAGTTTTGTTGAAATTGTTTGAAAATTATTTTTTCAATTGCTGAATTTGCATATTACGTGGGCGATTCCTAGGGTAAAGCGATAATATTATCCATTCGGAGCTACAGTTACAAAAAGATCAAGACATCTTGAAAATTAAATTGTGGGTAAATAAATAATGACGATAAACCGATATTATTGTAATTACACCGGTATTCATTCGATATTGGTTTGAATACCGGTATATATCGGTTTATCGATATACCGTGCAGGCCTAATATGCTCTACTCAAGAATGTTAAGATGGGGGAGATGTGATTTTTTGACATGTTTGAAACAGAAAAGAGAAAACAACATAAAATAGTGTATTGAAAGAAAAAGAGTACTTAAATATGATGCTTGTTATCTGGATATACCAAATTTATAAAACTGTTCTCCAGCTCAGAGTCTTTCAACCTTGCCTTGGTCGAAGTTGGATTTTCAGGATGCCACGGAAATTTGAAGGGACGCATTAAACTTTTTAAAACTTTGTTTAATGTCGTACTTCAGGAAGGATTTCGATTCAGGTATCCGGGAAATATTATATTTAATGTCCACGAAGATAAAAAAAAAGGTTTAAATAATGCAGTAGTCCGCGGTGGGGCAGGATTGGGACGTCTAATTGTCAATCATCTCATCCGAACACTTTTAGACTAGACCTATTTTGGAAAATTATCGCCCAATAAAGTGTTAGCGGCAAATCTAGGTTAAAGTCGGGAACAGGTCTATTTCACACAATTCAAGTATGCTGAATCCGATAAACCCTGTTCCCAAGCCGACTTTTCAATTTTCGACCCCTAATTTGCATAAACAAAATGGCTGCCAAATTGTCTATTTTTAGCATACTGCATATAATATTTTGATGATATACAACAGATATTTATTGTTTTTGACCAAATATTTCTACCAAAGGAGGGTGGTCATGATAATGATCAATATCATTGTTATTTTTTTCTTTAATAAATTCTGCTTGATTTTTTAAGCATGTGTGTTAATCATTTTTACCAAACATCCTTTAATATGATTAATACCACGTAATTTAAAACCATCATATTTTCTGTCTTATCTGACACCCCTATTTTAACTACAGGACACCATGGATCCAGTTCTGACTTTAAAGAGATCTTCATCTGAAGTGGATTATAAACTTTGTTTGTTTTGCCAGACAAGAACAGATATAAGTCTCAGCTCGGCATCTGTTCAAGGAATTACAGTTGTAAGAAATGCTGCCACGATTAGACGAAAACTTAGAGACACTAAAAATTTAGATACACTAGATCGTGTTGACAAAGCATTTGACTCTGCAGCATTAGAAACATTGCTATGGCATCGGACATGCTATGCTCACTTTACAGATAAGACCAAGATTGATCGTTTGCGAAAGAAGGACACAGATCAGAATAGAGATGAGGCATGCTGCAGCTCAGATAGTGGTGGGGGACGATCATCAAGAAAAGGAGAAAAACCAGTTGACTGGGGAAAATGTATCTTTTGCCAATCTATTACCAAAGCAAGACTGACAACTGTAATGACACAGAATAGAAGTAAACAGATACTTGAGGCTTCACATTTTGATTACAAAATTAGACTTCGATTGGCAGGAGTGATAGATTGCATTGCAGCTGAAGTTAAATATCACTTGGTTTGTTTTCAAGCATTTATTCATTCTACTGAAAAAGTGAAACAGAGGTGTGACACTGATAATTCAGACATTCCAATGATATGGCTTTCCAAAGAGTTGTCACGGTCAGCAGAAAAAGGACATGTTCTGTTATTGGATGATGTCTGGAAAAGGTACAAACAGCTTGCAGAGGAATCTTCAACTACAATCCAACCATCTTTCTACAGTCGGAAGGCAACATTTAGAGAGAAACTTGAGTCTCAAGTTGGTGATATGTTTGAATTTTTTAAACCGCTGAACAGAGAAGTGTCTGAAAGAAAAACAATGCTGATTCCTAGAAAGTACCAAAGTAGTGTTTTAGTAGAAATGAAAGAAACGGAAGACAATGATTTTTTGCCTCCTCACACACCTGATGATGACACCCTCTCGCTTCTGCATGTTGCACTAAAGATCAGAAAAGATATAACTGACACTCCCATCCACGAAGGATTTTCTGTCACAGAGGAAAAAGCAATCTCGTGTATTCCAGACAGTTTGTACATGTTAATTCGCTTAATCTTCGGTGGCCAAGAAGCACTTGAAGACAGTTCTGAGAAAAATGAAGATTTCATCAGAAGAAGAGTACTCAGTGTTGCACAAGATATAGTGTACAATGTTGGTCGTGATAGGAAATGGACACCGAAACACATCGGACTAGCCAGTTCTCTCCACCAGGCGACAAGATCAAAGGGGCTTGTTGAGTTATTTCACAAGGCAGGTCACTGTTTGAGTTACAAACAAATTATGCAAGTGGATACATCTCTAGCAGAAAGTACTATCGAATCAATGGATCAATCAACGGGTACTGTTATTCCACCGAACTTAGTATCGGGCAGTTTCATCCACTACACTGCTGATAACATTGACATTTTAGATGCAACACTAGATGGAAAAAAATACTTTTCATGCTACGCAGATGACAGCTTGGCAAAGGGGCAAAAGATCTGATGTTGAATTAGACAAACTCAAACCATCCACTAAAACTACACTTGATGTGCCTGATTGTCTCCAGCAATTACATCGATACGCTTTCAAATTTACATGTGGACGTACAGTCCTCCGATCACAAAAACGGCATTTTATCGATAAGATCGCAATCTGGTCAAGACGCACACCTGAATTGTGTGCTATTAAATTTCCAGCTTTCTTTTCTCATTTTCATTCAAGTAAACCACGTTTGTTTTGTATTCTTTTGGTATGTTTTTTGTTTTTTTTTTAGATTGGTTCAATCACAATTTTTCAATATTCTAAATTCGACAATTACATGATTGTGCCGTTCAAAATACGAACTCCGGCCTGTGCTAGTCTTCGCCTGGGGCCAACAACAACACTTCTTTTTACTGCAGCCAGGGCGTTCTACACTTTCACACATACGCCGAAAGAAAGTGAAGTAAGTAATCATGAGAACTCCCTCTTAAAAGCTATATATCAGCCATCGTTTCTGACGGGGTGAGATGGTCTAGTGGTTTAAGTATTGGGCTCCTGATTGCCAGACGGGGTTGCCGCGAGTTCGTGTCTTGTAAAATAATTTTAATAAATGCCATTAAAATTGTTACACTGTAAAACATGTTGGAATTTTATCCTCAAAGGAGACTTTGACGCATTCGACAGCAAAGCCGAGTGTTGCTGTCTTGTCTCTTCGTTTTTCTGCCCGAGGCGTAATAAAACAAAAACACATCCGAAGCAAAATGACACTTTACAGCATTTACGAACGTGTGTGCATCAGCCCTATTGCCGGTTGCAGATTCGGTATATAATAAAAAAAATAGCGTTTTTCCTGGTTTTGAACATCCACACACACGTAACGTTCTGAATGAGACTCCGGAAATCGAGCAATACGTAAATATACATTGGAGTGGTGGTGCAAACCTGTCAGTTGGGACATGTTTGATCGTTTTATACAATAATAGAAACAGTACAGAACATACAGTCGAAATTCCTTGTCTATTTGGGAATGATTACTCATTACCAAAATATACTTCAATTGTTTCAGAGGTGAGTGCATTTGCTTTGGACCGTCAAATGTCATATTATGTTTTTCAGCTTTGGCATTTCAACACTTAGTGTCTTTTCAATTCCGTATCAGACGGTCGGTTTCACACGACGTGGGGACCCCTCACCGTCAACAGAGGTCACATTGTCTTTTCGTCTGATACATCATTATTGTAAGTAAATCTTTTTCTTGCTTCCAGATTTTATGCTTATCCATCCTTAGTTATCGTATCGCTATCTGGACGCGCGCTGTTGTTCTAAAAACGTGTTAGCGATTCGCATTGGATTCTCTGAAGACGCAAAGCCATAAAAAGTTTTAACAACGTTGGTTCATGTTGCATGTACGTCCAGTATTAAAGGGATGTTTTTGAAAAAAGACGAAATATAAATTGAAAGTTGTTGTTTTTTTGTTCTAAAAATTAAATCCAGTACGAAATCTGCATACCGATATTGAAACAAAGGTACAGCACTCTGATCAGATAAGCTGACAGACAATTTCGCCTGGAATATGACTGGGTCGCAGTCAGGTCGGCATAATCTTTCGGCGTTTGTCCTGCACATCTTACTTTTCATCCGCCAGAAAGAAATGCGACAACTTTAAATATGAGATGCTATTTGTTTGTTTTATTATTATTCATTTCTGATATCTAAGCTTTTAGATTTTGAAATCACAACTCAGTTTTGTGACCAAAGTACCGTGATGTTTAAATACGAGATACAGTTTGTCACGTCGGTTGTTGAAAAACAAAAAAAAAAAAAAAAGAATATGTGTCCCGGTCATTAATATTTGAAACAATTGTTTGCGCCTTTTGAGGCGATCTCGTGTTATGCCATATTGAAGTGCCGTTCAAACTGATAATAATTTAACCCCCGGGCAAAATACATCTCTGGGGCTCGAAGGCAATCTCTCATTGAAACTGAACCTTTCATTGAAAAATTTGGATAACGGAGATAAAAGGCTCTTGGTTATCAGGCAAAATCCTTATTGAAAGTGACCCCTTTCATTGAATATCTTTATTGAATTGCAATGTCTTTCAACAGTTGAAATCCTGAATCTTTTTGATCGGTGTATATTTATTTCGCAGGTTTTTAACGAAGCGTAATTGAAATACAGTGTGTATTTATGTTTGTTTTGTAAACATCCCGTTTGCTCTGCTGAACAGAAAACAACTCAAACATCACGAGGATGGCATATATTTTTCGAAAAAAAGGCGCTTGAATATAACTCAACACAGTTGTGTGAGAGTGCTTCATATTATTTGTGAAATTAAATTATTTAGAATGGATGGAGTTGCCTTGTCACAATTTATGGGAGGGTGCCTACCTTGATGCACTCTCCCATAAATTGTAATAAGGCAAGAAAATGTGAACAATTGTTTTCCATCCAAAAATGATTTAGCTCTCTATCTGTATAGCCGTTTTTCACCAGAGAAGATAAACATTAAAGAACAAAGAAAACAGAAAAAAGCAAATATTATATGCACAAATGGCCCCGGAGAAGGACATGCTCCCTCCCACGACCTGTGACCTTCAGCCTATGGCAAACATTTATGATCTTGGCATTGAAGATGCACAAATATAGAAATAAACGAGACTCACGTTTCTAACGTACTTTACGTTTGTATGTAGTTTGATAATTTTAGTTTGATTCATTTCTGAGTGACGGTTGAAAAACGAATATCGACCGATTTTGGTATAACCTTGAAATAAAACCTTGAGTTTGAAGTCACACACCCGGATGTAGCCACAAACGTTTCAGAGTTATGGTTGAGACATGACTTGTCGACTTCAAAATACGGCATTCAAGAAGGACCTTGATCGTACAGATTCGTAAGAAACTATTATTCGCGACACACTTTCTTATTGTTGGTAACATTTATTTGAAGTTTGATAACTGTTGTTTGAATCCTTTCGGAATTCTGGCGGAAACACAAATTTCGAGATATTCTGAATGTGGCCTTGAAATTTAACCTTTGCATTGCAGTTACGAACCCAGCTGCGGTGCGCGACACATTATCCACTTGGCCTTTATATTTATTTATTTATTTATTTATTTATATTTATTTATTTATTTATTTATTTATTTATTTATTTATTTATTTATTTATTTATTTATTTATTTATTTATTTATTTATTTATTTCAATGGAACTTTTGGCATTCATGGTCAACTCATGTAGGAGAGTTTTACGGGTGCAGAAAACCGGAATTACCGTGCAGATCCACCGAGTAGGGCGAGCAACTGTCAGACCCCCCCCCCCCCCCCCCTCTCCCTCCCTCTCCAACGTACTAACTCCGCACAAGGGGATCTTTCGGATTGATTGAAGACACGGATCCCGGTTTTTATACTTGAGTTCAGGTCGGCGATTGTAGTCCTATCAGTTTCTGAGTTACAGCCCAGACATGCCTTGATATCATCAACATATGGCACTTTTTTTGGTTTTACCCAAATCTCGAAGATTCAAAAACAAATAATATACGAGACACGCCTTCTGGTTGCGCTCAACATTTCTGTGATGTTCGGTTATTGTCGTTTGTTTAGTTTCTGAGATGTAGCTAAGGCAAGAATATCGGCAGGTTTGGACATTTGATCTTGAACTTAAAGTTACGGCCCAGCTTGAAGTTACGGCCCCAGTTATCGCGTATGATACACCATTCCATTGGCCTTTATAAGTATGTAAAAATTGATATTTGTACATATAGCTCCACCATTTTCCGAGTTAAGACTGAGGCGCGACTATTCACCTTCAGCACTCAAGTAAAACCTTCGACTTGAAGATACATAGGTAGCTATTACACTCGACTAACCTTCCGACTACACGTACCATTTGCCTGACATTTTTTTTTATTTTGTCTATTTTGATTCATTTCTGAATTATGGCTGCAGCACGAAAATCGACAGATTGAAAATGTGACCTTGTAACTTATCCTTCACACTTAAGGTGCGTGAACAAAAAGAAATAACGCCGCATATAGAAAACGATATTGCAGTTTGCACTGAGCCGGAACATTCCGTGAGTGATCGTCTAACCAGTTCGGACTGAAGAACGCTGCCAGCGAATTTTCAAATATTCGATAAATACTCGCCTTGAGGGTAATTTATTTAATGGAATTGGACGTTTTTATACAAACGGTATTAAAAGAGACATGAGGGTACTTTTGCATAATGAAAATTGCGGCTTTGTGAAATTGTCAAATTATTTTTTTCAAAATCGAGGCTTATTGTCCATTTAATATTTGTATGCTGTTTGGTGTTTCCCGTTTGATTCGTTTTTGAATTATGGCAGACACGAATATCGACAGTTGTTAAAAGTGACTTTGAGCGTTGACTTTTACAGCATAGAGTTACGAACTCAGGACTCGGTATAGTATATGGCGTATCCTTCCATTTCCTTCATAATTATGAGTGTGGACCTTGAGCATCATCAATGAAACCATTCGGAAGTGAAAGACGTTTACGTGATACCAAAATTGTTGACGCGAAGTTTGATATTGCTAAGGATTTAATCCACAGGACCACGAGAACCGCCAATACTATGTACGACCACTGGTTGGGCCATCTAGATTTAAACTAAGTAAAGGCAAAGGTAACAACCGCCTAACAAATGTGGGTTTAGGAACTAATGTGGATAACATGTCTGGCACAAATAACCTAACAACCCAAGAGAAGTCTCTTTTAGATCGCGGTTCAACTTTTGTACCAGCGCCTGAGCCTAAAACTGGTAATCAACCAAATATACCATCATATAACTGTAATTTGCTTAGGCAAATGAAATTAGCAGACCGCTTTAGAAACTCCAGTAGATCCCGAAATTGTTGAAGCTAGCAAACGAATTCTCCAAAAGGTGTTCAGACAGCTGGTGAACGGAGAGCCCTCACGGAACTTCGAAAAAATAAGAAATTAGTAATTAGACCAGCCGACAAAGGTGGGTCGGTAGTCGTTCTATCTCGGCATAATTTTATAAAGGAAGTCATGAGACAACTCAGCAATACTAAACATTATAAGAAAATAGATTCACTCATTCGGCCTAGTAATGTGGAAAAATTCAATAAGATCTTAAAATTTATCCTCGATGAAGGTCACATAATTAAAAAACAATTGAAATACTTAACAGCTAAGCTCCGTGCTCAAACAAGACAATTTTACATCCTACCAAAGATCCACAAGGACCGTTCTTCATGGATGGATGACGAAACTCCACCCGGGAGGCCAATTGTATCAGATTGTAATTCGGAATCCTATGCGATCTCGGAACTAATTGAATATCATCTGAAAGCCTATAGCAAATAGACATCTGAGCTATCTAAAAAATACACAGGATTTCCTGTCAAAAATTTCAAGATTGAAAATTTCGAAAAATGCAATTTTAGCTACTTTGGATATCGACAGTATGTATACGAACATTGATATTGATAAAGGTGTTAAATCTGTTAAAAATGCATTTGAAAAATATCCGGATGCAAAACGCCCGGATGAACAAATTTGGGATCTTTTAGAGCTGAGCTTAAAATATAATGACTTTCAATTGAATGTAGAATATTTTCTACAAATAGTGGGCTGTCGTATGGGCAAAAGATTAAGTCCTAATTTTGCAAGCATTTATGTAGCGGAATGGGAGGAAAATGCTATAAGCAAATGTGCAAAGCATCCTCTCGTATATCTCAGATATTTAGATGACATATTTATTATTTGGGAACATTCAAGAGAAGATTTTGATGATATTTTAGAAATTTTGAACAATCATGATCTAAACATTAAATTAAAAGCTACTATCAGTAACAGTTCTGTTGATTTTCTCGATGTGACCGTGTTTTTAAGGCAAGCAATTTCAGGCGTCCGGTCATTTAGATTATAAAGTATATTTTAAACCAACTTATTCACATCAATTGTTGCACACAAAATCATTTCATCCTCCACATACATTTAAAGGTATCATCAAATCACAACTCATTCGTTTCCACCGCAATTCAAGTGATAAGGTAAATTTCAATGAGGCTTGTTCTACTCTATTTGGCGCCCTCAGATCGAGAGGGTACTCGCTGCGCCTTTTGCGTAGCCTGAAATCCCAAACCTTGAAAAAGCTCGAAAGTCCAGCTGAAACTACCGATTTCGAACCACTGAAGATTGAACACAACAGACCGTTGCAAAATAGTAGTGTCGCGGTATTTAATTGCAAAAAGCCTCGTTGTAGACTGCATACTTTTATGCCTGATCAGAAAGAGGAATTTTCCTCCGAACAAACGAAAAATCATTATCAGATCCGTAACCCCCTCCATTGTGATTCACCAAACATTATTTACCTTATCACTTGTAAGCGATGTCGGAAACAGTATGTTGGTCAAAGTCAAAATCCTTTTCGAGAACGTGCTACTAGACACAAACAGGATATAAAACATAATGCTGATGCCCCAGTAGCACAACATTTTAACCTTCCTGGCCATTCTTTGGACGATTTCGAAATCCACCCAATTGAGCAACCACCAATTAAAGACACATTAGAAGAAACGGATGAATTTAGAAAAAAACGTGAAGCTTTTTGGATCAATACGCTTCAAACCCTCTGGCCATTTGGTATGAACATATCAGAGGGCGAATGCGAAAGGAGGTCCATCATTCCTTTCACTTTAACGTACAACAGAATGAATATCGAAATAGCAAAAATGTTAAAAGATGAATTCAATTTTAACAATGCTAAATTAAATGAACCTTTGAATCTTCGACCTGTCATCGCCTATAAGAAAAACAAAAGCTTGCGTAACATCCTTGTAAGGACTAAATTAGAGCCCATTAATGAATAACATCAATTATTGCCAGTCAGTTTAACCAGTTCCTAAGCTCATCACTTAGTTTAAATCAATTTTATGTACCTTTTTGTCATGTTTGAAACCCATCAGGGTTCAGTAAATGAAAACAATTTTTCAGCGGCATATTAAAAGAAAAAAACGTTTCAGTAGGAAATGTCTGTGCCAGTGCGATTTTTTAACCTCAAACACACACAGGCGAGTGCCAGAGTTCAAAGGCGTCAGGTCCTGATTTCATCAGCCCAAGGCTCCTTAAAGAATGTAAGCCATCACTGTGCGAACCACTAACTAGTCTATTCAACTTGTTTTTGAAAAATGCCCATTTTCCCTGCGAATGGAAAAAGGCCAACGTCCTTCCAGTATTAAAGAAACAGCCGTCCAACATGGTAACTAACTATCGACCAATATCACTCCTTAGTTGTATAGGTAAAGTGTTTGAAAAGTGTGTCTTTAAACAACTTTGGGATTTCCTTACGCAAAATAATGTTCTTAACCAATACCAATCTGGCTTCACACCAGGTGATTCAACAGTACTTCAGCTTACAGACATGTATGATGAGTTTTGTAAGGCTCTCGACGAAGGCAAAGAAGTAAGGGTTGTATTTTGTGATGTTAGCAAGGCCTTCGATAAGGTTTGGCATAAAGGTCTGCTTTATAAATTAAGGAAAATAGGTATTAAAGGCGATCTATTACTGTTTCTAGAGTCCTATCTCTCCGACAGATCCCAGAGAGTAGTGCTAGGTGCTGAGGCCTCATCTTGGAAGCGCATAACCGCAGGGGTTCCTCAAGGATCGATACTAGGACCTCTTTTATTTTTAATTTACATCAATGATATAACGGAAGATTTACTGAGTTGTATACGTTTATTTGCTGATGACACATCTTTGTACTTGATAGTTGAAAATCCTGATCTTGCTGCTAAGATCCTAAATGAAGACCTCGAGAGAATTCAACAGTGGGCTTCAACTTGGCTAGTTGAGTTCAATCCGCAAAAAACAGAAACTATGTTAATATCCAGAAAGCTTATACCATCCAATCACCCACCCCTTGCTTATGGTCATTCCCAAATAACTGAAGTCAAATTTCATAAACACTTAGGAGTTTTTCTAAACAACAAGTGTGTGTGGGACAATCACATAAAACATATCTGTACTAAAGCATGGTCTCGCATTGATATGTTGCGCAAACACAGATTTGACCTTGAACGCTGTGTTCTTGAAAAAATTTATTTTGCGTATATTAGGCCACTACTTGAATATGCCGACGTTGTTTGGGACAATTGTACTGAAACTGAAGTTGACGAATTAGAGAAAATCCAAATTGCGGCTGCAAGAATTGTCACTGGGGCAACGGTGAGCGCAAGTAAGTCAAGTTTATACACTGAGACTCGTTGGGAACCATTACAAGAACGCCGAAGGAAGCATAAACTAATCCAATATTTCAAAATGTTCCATCGTATGGCCCCATCGTATATCTCCAACAAAATTCCTCCAACTCTCTCCATTTTAAATCCATCAATGCATTTACGTTCCGACCAAACTCATCGAGTTCCGTTCTGCAGGACAACACTTTATCAGTCCTCTTTTATTCCCAAAGTGACGGATCAGTGGAACAACCTTCCGTTGTCTGTACGCGAAAATCCCTCCATTCACAATTTTAAAACTTTTCTGAATCAGGAGCACTTTCGACCACCGCGCTATTTTGGTACTGCAAAATCTCGCAAAGCCCCAATTTACCATTGTAGATTACGCCTCCAGTGCAGTAATTTGAATTACCATCTATACAACAATCACTTAGCCCTTACCCCTTTCTGTGTTTGTGGGGATCTCGAAACCACTGAGCATTACCTTCTGCACTGTCCCGTGTTTACTAGTGTGCGAAGCAACACAATTGAACGATTACCCATTGATGCAGATACCACTAGTCTTCTATGTGGTTCTGAACACCTAACGGAAGAGGGGAATTATGAAATATTTGAAGCAGTTCACAAATTTATCCTTTTTTCCAATCGATTCAATTAATATTTGCTGAAACGCAAACTCAGGCTTAAGCCCCGTTAACAGTTTAATAGTCCACACCAGATGGTCACCAGGAATGCTGTGAAACAACGTTATTTACTGACAAGAACTCGTCATCGCTGTCTTGTAAGT
Organism: Pictodentalium vernedei; assembly: GCA_031216915.1. Classification (NCBI taxonomy): domain Eukaryota; kingdom Metazoa; phylum Mollusca; class Scaphopoda; order Dentaliida; family Dentaliidae; genus Pictodentalium; species Pictodentalium vernedei. Next base: position 364,033,780 of record CM062293.1, read on the forward strand.
CTGAGACATTAGTTAATAATTAATTATTATACTTTCACCATTCTGGCAACCCTGTACATTCTCTTCTTTCCATTCTCGTCCTTATTATTTTAGCTCTTGTCTCTTATTTTTCGATTTTTCCTTTTAGTTTAAACGCTAAACATTGATTATCGGAATAGTCTGACTACCTATCTGCGCTTAATTCGAACACATGTCTGCCGCGGGGAAATGATATATTATAAGCCGATGGCTTACACTCAAATCCCCAGCTTCTTTTAACAGTTGCCATGCTTCAGCTTGTATTACTATATGTCTATACCATTTGTCAATTTCTATTTTTGTAGCTGTTATGCATATGTCTGTAGTCTATTTACAAATAAAATATCGTTTAAACTAAAAACAAAATAGGTTCTAATTACAATCATGTGTATGTATTTCCTAAATAAAATTATTATATATTTATTTATATATTTATTTATTGATTATTTTTAATTTTTTATTTTAATTTTTAATTTTTTATTAATTTTTATTTATTTATTTATTTATTTATTTATTTATTTATTTATTTATTTATTTGGTTGATTCATTTATTTATATTATTATTTTTATTTTTAATTTTTCATACCTTTCACACAATGTAGAGGTTCAGAAGGTAAAACACACAATTTCTACGTGGTGTAAAATATTTTCCGTCATAAACCTCCGTCGGGGGATATTCGTTCCAACTGATAACATTCGTGAGGCATCATGATCTTTGGCGTTATTTTTTCATTTATTTCTTTAGTCTCAATATATTTTATCAAACAATTTTTTTCATATTATTTTCACATACTTCTGAAGCCAGTAAAGCAAACCGCTCCCAATTGGTTTTACTTAAATCAAAGCCAACCAATAGGGCTTCATGGGGTCAGTAAAGCAAACCACTCACTGACTGATTAAAATTCAATGGAAGCCAATCAATAGGGCTTCATCTAATTTGTTTGGACGACACAAACTGAGTTGTGAAAAACAAACTTGGGACATCTCAGATTGAAAAGAATTAATTAGATGAGTGACATTTGTCAGCTTGTTACCGAGTTTAATTATGTACTGAGCCGTGAAAAACACCCCCCAGCCCACATATGGATATATACCATGCATATTATATTATTGACAGTCGTACTGATCGGACGTGTCTGTGAAAGCTCCTGACTGAACACATCTCACAGCTTGGATATTAACAAAGCCTATTGTTCTCTGTACCACTTCTGTGCACTCTAGTGTAATTTTGTAAGTGTTTATCTTTAACTCTATCTATTTTCTATTTGCTTTTCTCTGTTAAAACTAAATATACTTCAACGAAATATTTTACCAATAATTTGCTGATAACTTAGACAATAACTGATAACTGATAACTGATAACTGAACAGAGTGACATGGCAACTAACTCCACCACTGAACCCACTTCGGGAATGGATTTAATATCGATGATATCTGGATTTCAAAAAGAGATAGCTAGATTTAACGACACTACAGAGGGTTTGCGCTCGGATATTAGGGCTCAAAAAGAACAGTTCGAGAAAGAAAAAATGGAATTAATAAAAGCTTCGACGGAATCAAAAAAGGAAAATATGTCGGCATCTGGAAAAAAGGGAAAAGGAAGAAATAATTCAGGTTTGGGTTCGTGCCCCAGCAACGGAAACTATAAACAAAAGGGCAAGGGTGTGGAGTCCAACTCGTTGGGCCCTAAAACGAACACAGTTACGGATATCGCTAGTGTTTCTAAACCAGTTGATACAACTCAGCAGTTTTCGAAAACTAATCCTAGCAAGGGGATGGTGGGCAAAACTAATCCGACACCTGTTTCGCCCTTTATAGATAATACCGCTGAGATAGGGAGACCTGTGCACGCCATCTCTTTGGAGGTACCACGAAATCAGGGCTCGGAACTCGTTACCACCAGTCAAGACAACTGGTTGCGTTCGCTCATAGAGCAAGAAGCAACTACTGTTCCCACCTGTGATGTGGTCAATCAGATTACGCCGCGCCCGAAAAGGAAATTGGATACAGACTTCCAGGAAAATGGCGAGTCCCTGGAAATAGAAACGGTGGCTAAGAAAACCCGGAAAGCGTCGACACACACCGATAACCCGGGTGTTGTTGTCGTTGAGACCTCGGACACCATGGATGTTACAGTAGTAACAACCAGTGCGGAGATCCACAATGGTGGGAAATCGGCAGACAGTCACGCAACGGAAACGATACCGGCGACGCCAACATTCACCACTGACGGTGGTGTATCTTTTGCCGACAAGGTAAGAGCCCTTTCTAAACAACCTCAAAAGGATAATACGGCCAAACACCGGACGAATAAACAACCACATCAACCGCTGCAAAACCCCTGCGTAGTCGTCACAAGGGTTCCCACAAAGATCAATGATGGGGATATTGATGAAGCCCTGTCGGGATACTCGTGGGGGAGACTAATATCTAAGACTACAGGCAACCCTACGTGGAAAATTAAAGTAAAATGCCCCAATAGAGCCATAAAACTTAACTTCATTAACAAAGGTGTTTGTATAAACGGACAAAAATATGAGACTGAGGAGTATCGTGTTTTGCCTCAGCCCACACAATGTCATAAATGCCAGAAATTTGGCCATATGTCGAACAGATGCAAAGGAGAGTTGCGTTGCATGAAATGCGGCGAAAAACATATAACAAAGTCGTGCAAGGTTTCAACACTGAAATGCCCAAATTGTAACGGGCAACACCCAAGCAATTATCGGGGGTGTCCCCACTACAAAAAAGTTAAAACCGACATAGAACTCAAAGCTATTAATGTCAACAACGTAGAAAACTCAGCCTCTCCACATTCGATGTGCAGCCTAATGGCTGGTTCAATTTTTAATATAATGAACAAACACTTCGACGTCAGTCTTTCCGACATATGTAAAGAAGTTGGGAAAACAGCATCCAAATTATATCGAACTCAAATTTCTTCCTCGCTAATAGAATCCGCCATAAATAAAATATAAATCACACCCACAACACGTTAACTAGTAAAATTACGTCAGGTACTGAACACCTATGGATAAGTTGAAAATAATTCAGTGGAACGCTCGAAGCGTTAACTGCAAAAGCTCACAGATGTCCGATTACTTCACCAACGTAGATGTAATTGGTATCAGCGAAACATTGTTAAAGCCAAGTAAGACATTTTTGCTAAGTGGATTCAACATCATTAGACGAGACCGTCCCACACAACGTGGAGGCGGAGTCGCTCTACTCATAAGGCAGGACTTAAAATATAAAACGAGGGACAAGTCACGTGACATGATGGAGGCTTGACAGAAATCTTTCGCTCGTGCTTCAAAGTCTTTTTAATGTGTGTAAATTGTACTTTCAAGGATTGATTCTGAAATGAGTGTAAACTAGAGGTAGAGGAGTACTTGTTTCAACCATGTTGTTATAAACTGTCATTAACAGCCTCTTGGAAAAGCTAAGTATTTTGGGTGGGGGGAGTGTGATTTCGTGAACTCAAATGCGCCATCACTCTTGTTTGCATTTGCGACTGAGTGTCGCTTATCTGTCGTTTGCACAGTGTACCATTACTGATCTTAGTCTCAGCCTCAATAAGTGATATCTTAATAACCTGGACGTGTTGATATCCTAAATCAATATGTGTGTGTGTTGGTGACCTATCTTAATTACACAATTTCCTAACTTTGATTTTGACTTGAATTTTATTCCGGTGCAATGAGGTTTAAACTCCTAAATTCCTAAAAAATCTTGCACCTGTAAGCTGTGTTATTGAATGGCCACATAATTTCATACGATCTGTACTACTTCTGTACAACTTCAACTCAGCGATTTTCAACTCAACGTAATGCGTCTTCATGTGTGACGGTGATTGATTTATTCTTTCTTCATGAACGTCAACTCACGATCCTGTACAGTGTCTGAATTCCGCCGTCTGTTGTGTTCTGAAACCGTTATGTCCTAATGTGTCAAAGTGATTGTCAATACATTCGCCACCAAGAGCTGACGTCTTATTGTGCTCCTTTGTTGTTGTTTACCAATGAATACAGAATTGTAATCTTGCCTGTAACAAGTTATTAACAGTTATTAACATAGTTAGTTACTGGCATTCCTTGATAATAATCGACATATCTATCAGCATGGCGACCCCCATCTCAGATACGACCTCAAGTACACCTAATGTAAAAGACTCCAAAAGATCGTGGGCTGATGTTAGCCAAACCCCCTCACCAGGTGTTTCAAAAAAGTATCGTGAAGGTAGTGGCTCTGATGAAGACTTTGATATAAATGAATATTTAAGGGATGACCTAACCACACCGCCTCATCTTTCGGGCTCCGAAAACCGTCTTAGCTCAGCGTTAATAAAGGTTCTTCAAAACCCATCAGTGCGAGACGCTCTCAAATCTGTTTTTGTGGAAGCCGCGAATGAACGAATCACGGAATTAGAACAATCAGTGCGCGACCTCAAAGAAGAAATTTACTTGAAAGACAGTAAAATAGACGAGCTAAGTGATAGGTTAGATGACTTAGAACAGTACGGTAGGAGAACGAATCTGAGGTTATCTGGTATTCTCGAAAAGCCGGGCGAGAATACGGATGACATCGTACTTGACATTGCAAACAAAATTGATGTGAATCTTACTCTTGAAGATGTCCCCAGGAGTCATCGAGTCGGCCCAAAGTTTATTAACGGCAAACAGGTAGCAGCCAGACCTATAATATTTAGACTTAACAATTATAGAACTAGAGCCAGACTATTTAAAGCCAGAACAAAACTTAAGCATCTTAAAATTGATTGCCAAAAACCAGGTGTCTTCATTAATGAAGACTTAACAAAAACCCGTGCCTCCCTGGCGAAACGTGCAAGACTTCTGGCTCGCGAAGGTAAAGTAGCAGAGACGTGGACTTTTGACGGAGTCATCTTTGTAAAACTCAAGGATGGCTCCGTCAAAAGGATCACGACCCATCTGCAGATGTGTGAATTGGAACGCACTTTCCGGATTGTTCAAAGAATAGATCTAAATAAATCCCAGTCCCAAATCTTGGAATAACATACTTCCCGGATAAAATATATTTTCTTCTTCTTCTTTCTTAAATGCTATTATTTTATCAGTATTTTTCCATCGTCTTTATCTCAATCTTTGTGTTCTCACCATCTCACATTCCTTTTCACAGTTACTGCCATCGAATCCCGATGACTTGAATCTGCCTATTTCGAGAGCCACATGTGTGGTGTTAACTATTTCTGAGGCCTGAATGAAATTAATTATAATATCCATTCTGTCGAATGAAAATCCTTTCAATTATGTTTAGCTAACCATGTTCAGCCTCCTACGTAGCTGATACAAGTCCTATAGTATATAAACGTGACTGCGTATCTTACAGATCTAGCCTTTTGGCTGTTTTATATGGCACACCGGACAAAGATACTCGTAGTGCATGAAAACGCTTGACCAGTAAGTATATTTGCCGCTATACTTGGACAACGCTCCCTCATCTCCATGTGTCTATACTTGGTAACCTTACACCAGTGACTCAACGTCATCCTGACATCATGACTAATGGATAACGCACTCATTCTGCCTAGTCCTGATCGACAGGGCCCTTTGGGTGTTGTCGGGCAGAATTGGACTGACTGGGTGTCTGTACTTAATGTACCGGTCAACTGGAGATGAGGGTCATGGTATTTTTTAATAAAAGGATAAGTAAGGACACTTGGCACCCTGCCCAATTTTAAATTTCCGACCGAGTGTTATCTCAAAATTATGGCTAGTGTTAGAACCTTCAGTAAGGTATGAGTGAACGTTAATTTTGTCAGACATGGTATCGCGGTGGCCCATTTCTACCCACTCTGACCCCCCCCCACCACCCCCTTTTCATTACGTAAACAGATGAGAGTATTGGTAAATTTAGTAAATAAAGAGTTAATTAATTAATTAATCAATAAATAAATTGACTGTTTGGTAGTTGGATTTATTAGCCAGTTGGTTTATTTACTGATGGACTGCTTAAATTTCCGGTAGTTTTGTGAACTGTGTAAGTTATGAGCAAACTGTTTACACCCACCAGTTAATTTTGCCAGTTGGATATGGCAGTTCGGTAGTCCCTACCCCCTCGTTAAATAGATATCTGCCCTTATCCCTTTTTCTTTCTCGTCACTAAATATTTGATTTGTAATATGTCAAGATTATAGGTAAAGAATATACTATAGTGAATCTGTGGGCTTGAAGAATGTTCGTCAAACTATTGACTTCTGCCCTTATTGGTTTTTTACTCCATTCACAAAACATATCAGATATGAAATTTGTTAAAAAAAAGAACAATTATGTTAAGTATATTCTGTTGAGTTTATGGTCGAACTGATTTATGGCTGCTGAGAAGCAGTCATGGCCAGGTTTGTCAATAAGAATCGGCAATTGGTATTCTATCAAGCTATCGATTAAATCGGACCTCCACAAACCTTTGTCGATTGGGCTCATCCATTGAAAATAAAGGGTAAGATTTCCATGGCCTGTAAATTGTACTAAAAACAATATCTCAGGAATTTTCCAATTGGGTCGTGGCTGCCGTCAAACAGCTTCTTATCTATTGTATTTAATTTAATCCAACTGTATTTTTTTTTCTTCCTGCCAGTATAATAGTCTTTCTTAAAGAAGTTAGCGAGTATATACATTTTAAGTATATTTAATTATGTCTATAGTGCCCCAGTTACAAATATCTTCTCTACTATATGCCTGGATCCTATAAACCATGTTTAGTTGTTCTGGATTCATTACTTCCCATCATCTGTGATGTCCTTAGATTCTTTCCTTGCAATTACACGGAGAGTTCGGTCGGCCTCAACCTTCTAGTGCAAGGAACGAAACTTAAGCTAGGGGCGAATCCCACTTGATTTATGGCTGTGGGTAGATTGCCTTCTCTTCCTGTCATATTTCGCTCTTAATTTCGAGACAGGAAGGGAGCCTAACTTACACTACCGTATTCCACCTAATTCATCTTATATAACAAACAGCTATCCTCGATAATGCAATTTTCTTTATTATTATTATTATTTTACTTTTGTTATTATTATTATTATTATTATTATTATTATTATTATTATTATTATTATTATTATTATTATTATTAACTTCATGGTTCACCCTGCAGCCTCACCCCCTTCCCCCTTGCAAATCTTATCGATTTCTTTTATCTGGGGATGTGATCAGTGGGCTGTAGTTACAGCAAAAACGTGCCATTTTGAGCAAACAGCTGACACCGCTGACACTTGGCTCTGTTACCCTATCCACATGAATCCAGTTCAACCGTCTTAGGTTTAGTCTCACTCCATCAAGAATGGTTGCGAAGCTTATAGGGTTCTTTTCGTTTAGAGATGTGAACTTTGGGCGGTAGATACAGTAAGCACTTGCCACCCTAAGGCAACAGCTGACACCACCGAAACATGGCTCTGCTCCCCTATTCTCATAAAGTAGTTCAACTATTTTAGATTAGTTTACCCCTGCCCCCTGTCCCATCCACACCCTACCCCAACACACACATATCAAGTATGGTTGATTATGTTTAAGGCAATATGTTCACACTTGATCTCACGATGTCACTAATAATATATGAATTGTGGTCCACAACTGCCCAAAATTCCCCCGACAACATTAACTATTGATAATCTTCTGTATATAAATCCTTTGTGAATCAACTTTCCGGAACTCCAATGACTTTGTAGCACTTGTAAATACAAATATTCCAAACGCCCGATATTCTCGGGTCTTCTCTTCTGTTGAATACTGTTTGCCAAATATGTATATATGTTGATGTACTTTCCTCTTTAAATTATCTTTCTAATTGTTATTCAATTGGAACACCTTTGTTATTATCTAAGTCTACATTTATTAGCCAACTTGAACCAATACAATATCTACTATCCCACAAATTCAAAATTGCTAAATGGGTAATAACGACATATACCGTGCTCGTATTGGAACATTCAATGCTGCTGTTTATGTACGTTGTTTAAAACATAGACTGTCACGTCATCATTCGTTGTGCACTCTGACTTACACTCTTTTAAGACTGAGTGGTGTGAAGCTGGGTAAAAGCTTTACTTGTATGGTTGCTCTGTCTTTCTATATCAAGCTGGAATATTCCTCGGATACGCCACTGGGGAATCCTATCGACTTAGAGTGTCGTCGAGATGATTCACAATCCCATTGCCCGGATCTTAAACTGATGTGTGCTCATCCAAATCCAAATGTGATGTTATCCATAGTACTACCCTTAGCCCTCGCTTGCTGGATGTGCTTCTTTATCCTGATTTTCCTACTCATATTGTCGGGAGATATTGAAACAAATCCAGGCCCGTGTCCCACCAAACAAGTAAACAATCCTAATACCCTGAGAGTTCTGCATCAGAATATCCAGAGTTTAAAGCCTAAACTTGATCGTATTCAATGTGAATTTTCTGAAAATGATATTCTAGCTTTTACTGAGACGTGGCTTCAAAATGCTGATCCTTCCTCTGATGTTATGATGCATGGCTTCCAGGAACCTTTGAGATTTAACCGCTCAACTAGAGGAGGTGGGGTTGCCATTTACTTCAAAGATAATATTTGCGCTCGCCATAGACCAGATCTGGAAACTCCGAACTCTGAGTGCCTGTGGGCAGAAATCTCTACAAAATATCGAAGACCATTGCTTCTAGGTGTATTCTATCGCCCACCAAATAGTGTTCCTGAAATTTGGGAGAATATACAAGCATCAATTGATAAAGCTAAAGATACTGCAACTGACGATATTATCATTACAGGTGATTTCAATGATAACCAGTTAACATCTCCAAACAACCAATTTTCCAATATAATTAGGTGTTATAACCTCCGTCAGCTTGTGAGTAAACCAACGTGCTTTACTGAGTCATCTGCTTCGCTGATTGATCTATTTGCGGTCAGCAATTCAGTCAACGTACTAGCTTGTGAAGTTCTTGAGCCACTTATATCCGAAATGATCCGATACCACTGTCCAGTTTCCATTGATATTGAATTCACTAAGCCATGCCAAGTCAACTTTAAAAGGCGTATATGGTTATATTCAGATGGAAATTATGAAACGTTAAATGCTGCGTACAGTGATGAAAGATGGGACATCCTATTCGACGACCCCTGCCTCGATAGGATTGTGACTAACATCACCAGTAAGATACTTGATATTGCAGCCAAGCATATACCCACCAAACTAATTACGTTCAGGGCATCCCAGCCCAAATGGATGCATAATGAAATTCGTCTCTTGATTAGACAGCGTAAACGTTTATACCGTAATGCAAAACGTAACGGCACCCCCCAAGCATGGGAGAAATACAAAATAAAAAGGAATGAAGTAGTAGCGGCCGTTAGGAGGGCAAAAAATTCATACCTTTCAAAAGTCCAATCAACATTAGGTAGCCACGAAACAGCCCCGTCTCACTGGTGGAAAACCCTCAAGTCATTCCTAAATAATAATGTACCTGCAATTCCCCCTCTCTGTCATTCTGATATTCTCTACTCCTCTAATACTGAGAAGGCTGATTTGTTCAATGATTATTTCTGCTCGATCTCAACTATTGATGATTCAAATGCCCACATTCCGACCTCTGCCCCTACTCCCGTACAAACCCTTGATAGCATAATCCTTAATTATAGCGAGGTGTATGAAGCGATAAAATCTGTTAAAGCCTCCAAGGCATGTGGACCTGACCTTATAAGCCCTCGACTGCTTAAAGAATGTAAGTTGTCCCTGTGTGGACCTCTTTTGGTCTTGTTTAATATTCTGCTAAATAATTCCCATTTTCCTTCTGAGTGGAAAAAGGCAAATGTGTCCCCAGTTCTGAAAAAGAACCCTGCCAATTTGGTAACTAATTACCGTCCAATATCTCTAATTAGCTGTGTTGGCAAGATATTCGAGAAATGTGTGTTTAGACGCTTATGGAAATTTTTAGCTGACAACAATATTTTAAGTAATTTCCAGTCTGGTTTTACTCCTGGAGACTCGACTGTTCTCCAGTTGACTGACTTATACGATGAGTTCTGTCGAGCTCTAGACGAAGGTAAAGAAGTTCGAGTAGTATTTTGCGACATCAGTAAAGCCTTCGACAAGGTGTGGCATGTTGGGCTTATTCACAAGCTTAAAAGAATCGGAGTTTCCGGTGATCTCCTATTGTTTCTTAAATCCTATCTCTCGCACCGGTCCCAACGAGTCGTCGTTGGTTCTGAATCATCTTCCTGGAAACCCATTAATGCAGGGGTCCCTCAAGGATCTATACTTGGGCCTTTTCTGTTTCTAATATGCATCAACGATATCACCGAAAATTTACTTAGCTCTATACGTCTTTTTGCAGATGATACGTCGTTATACCTCATTGTTGAAAATCCGGACCAAACATCAATTTTAATGAATCGTGACTTGACATCAATAGATCACTGGGCGAAAACGTGGCTAGTAGAGTTTAATCCCAAGAAAACAGAATGCATGTTGCTATCACATAAACAAAATCATCTACTTCACCCTCCACTAATGTTTTGTGGTACTCGGATTTCTGAGGTTAATAATCACAAGCATTTGGGTTTAACCATAAATAATACTGGCACGTGGGATGATCACATTGACCATGTCTGTAACAAGGCATGGACACGTGTAGATTTACTGAGGAAATATAAATTCATACTGGATCGCAAGATTTTAGAGAAAATTTACTTTGCATTTATCAGACCTCTCTTAGAATACGCAGATACCGTATGGGACAATTGTTCTGCGTTCAAGGCAGCAGACTTGGAGAAAATTCAAATAGCTGCTGCGAGAATCATAACTGGTGCAACTGTGAGTGCGAGCAAGACACTACTATACACTGAAACATGTTGGGAGCCTCTCCAAGAAAGACGACGAAAACATAAACTTGTGCAATTTTTTAAGATGTATCATAATATTACTCCACCCTACATTGCAACTAAAGTCCCGCCGCCTGTTTCGTCCACCGGTGTTCGTCACAGTTTGCGATCTTCCCAGAACCACCGAATTCCGTTCTGCCGCACTAATTTGTACCAAAGGTCATTCATTCCTAGTACTACTAGTCAATGGAATAACTTGCCTCTATCTATCCGTAACAATTCATCTATTAGCAACTTTAAATGTTTCCTTAATAGCGGCAACACACGTCCACCTCATTTCTATAGTAGCAATAGATCTCGTGTAGCCCAAGTTTACCACTGTAGGTTGCGTCTGCGTTGTAGTAACCTAAATGCCCATTTATTCGATAACCATTTATCAATCACCCCTTTCTGCCAATGTGGAGAACTTGAGACAACTGATCACTTTCTCTTATATTGTCCCCGCCACCTGAATGCTCGCATTCACTCAATTAGTGCTCTGCCATTTGTTTTCGATTCTCCAACTCTTCTGTTCGGCTCGAACTTACTTGGGAATACCGAGAACCGTCGTATTTTTGAAGAAGTGCAGAAATTTATTTTGTTAAGTGGGCGCTTCGGGTAGTACAGGACCCTAGTGATCTATGTTGCTTCAGGTACTATCGTCGACGCTCTCCCAAATATAATTTATACATTATGCAGCTAAATAATGGTATCCAGAACTTATAATTTTATCCATGTTGGTCCAACTGGACACCGGGTCGTTATGGGCTGTGCTGCGCTGCACCGGGTTGCCGCAATTTGAGTACGAAGTGATTTGTTGTTCCGAAATGGGGTCGTATACACCAGGGACATCTGAGTGTGGCGTGGCGCCGCTTGGTGCGCCCCGGGGCTTACTCGGACCCTTCTGTATTGTCCTTGTATTATTATTATTCAAGTTGGCTTACTACTGTAACCCCCTCCACTTTTATTCATTTTTTTTATTCACTTTTTGTTTGAATTTTTCTTCCTTTTTTACCACCTCTCTTCTGAAATGTGGGACTATAAGTTCGTAGACTTTACTACGAAGAAACACATTGTCTGAAAGTAAGCAAAACTCCATTGATGGAAATAGAGATGACATACCATTTCATCCATGCCGGCTTCTATCCCAACGTAGATGTTGGCATGGATGGAATGGTGTGATGTTTGTATACTGACGTTACTTGTGTACGATGTGCAAGTGATCTGCATGACGTGTTTCTCTCTATCCCATCTTTCGACAGTTGTTAGTACTTGTTATCTCTCTCTCTCTCTCTCTCTCTCTCTCTCTCTCTCTCTCTCTCTCTCTTCTGTTCACTTTAGTTCACTTTAGTTCACTTTAGTTTGAACAATTTCCTTTTATAGCTGATTACTGTCAAAGCCTCATTTGTGTACATATTTCATTGATTGGGAAACGACCATTAATAAGCTTTAAGCTTTCTGTCGAATCCCATCCTTAATTTCTGTCCTAGCCTTCTGTTATATTGTATAGCCATTATTATGTGTACTGTTTTTGTATCTCATATCTCAAATTTTGTATACATATAACGTGTTAACTGAAATAAAACTATTGTTTAAACTAAAATATAAAACGATATCAAACGATCATCTCAACGCAGAGGTGATTGCCGCTGAGATTGAACTAGATCATAAAAAAGTTGCCGTAATCTCATATTATAATGAACCGAAAAAAACAGTTGACAGCAAAGTCTTTGAATTCTTTGTGAAAAATCACAAACACTGTATTTTCTTAGGATGCAATAAAACGGAGCCCAATGGCGACGCTCTCTTCAATATCATCGAACAATTTGATCTTTTTGTATTAAATAACGACCACGACATTACTCACGTCAGTAACAACACCCTCCACCAATCCGACATCCTTGACCTAATTATAACCAGTAAATCACTAACTAATCAAATGCAAGACATATATGTGGGGGACGATGATTTAGGTAGCGACCACCTGCCTGTTCATGCTACATTACACGGTTGCAGCGGACCCGCAAGATACCCCACAATGAGGAGGAGGAATCTATCCAAAATTGACTGGGACCTCTTCAGAAAAATAATTCAGGTTAAAATAAACAAAAACGACCCAATGAATACCTGCGAGCTCGAGCAAGCATGTACCAATCTCAGTGAAGTCATTAACAACACTCTTGATGAGATTTGTCCCAAACAGACAGTTAAACCGCGGGCCAACAGAATAACTGAAACCACACTCCAAATAATAAAACAAAAAAGAAAGGCCTTCCGTGCATACAAATCAGAAAAACTTCCAACTAAAAAGGTCGAACTTAAAGCCGTGTATAATCGCCTCCACGGCGAAGTTAAAAAAGCAAACGACAATCGCGTGAGATGGAAAAAAGCAACGGAAAATCTAAATGGACTCAGGGAGACTAAAAAGTTTTGGGATACTTTTAAAACCCTTACTGGACAAAAACATAAAGACGCCAACAGTAAGGCACTAAAGATCAACGATGGAATTATGGCCCTGGATGACAAGGCGAAGGCTAGCGCCTTTGCTGAGCTCCTTAAGAAATATCATCGTCCACATGAGGGCGATAGGTTTGATGACGAGTTCAAAGAAAAAGTAAACAAATTTGTTCAAGACAACAAGACAACGTTTAACGATGCCAACTTCAGCCAAACACCCGAGGACGGGGATGGCCATGAACTCACGGAACCGATAAGCAAAGAAGAAGTGGCTAACACAATTAAAAAATGTAAGTCTTCTTCTTCCCCAGGAGGGGACGAGGTCTCATACAAAATCCTGAAACAATGTCCCAACACTTTTTTCGGTAGACTCACTAACCTCCTAAACTGCTGTCTCTCTAGTGGATACTTCCCAAAATGTTGGAAAGTAGCTACAGGAGTCATGATACCCAAACCCGACAAGGATTTGAGCAACCCAGCTAATTACCGCCCAATCAGCCTACTCAGCTGTATTGGAAAAATTTTCGAACGGATTCTCACGACTAGACTCCGCAGCCATCTCGAATCAATCAGCTTTTTCAACAAGTGGCAAAGGGCATACAGGAGCCAAAGAGAGGGAATCGAGCATGTTTATAGACTGGTAGATTATATGAAAACGGCGTTCAGTCAAAATGAAATAGGAACCGCGCTATTACTCGACGTAGAAAAAGCGTTTGACTCTGTCTGGCACAATGGCATGAGATACAAACTAGCTAAAATGGGGCTACCTACCAAAATTCTAAGGATCATTTCATCATTTTTATCTGATCGAAAAATCAAAGTGAGAGTCAACCGCGAAGTGTCAGCCGAGGTAAAACTCGAAGCGGGCACTCCACAGGGTTCTGTCCTCAGCCCGCTTCTATTTATAATATATGTGAATGACATTGACAAACTAGGGAAGAACCATGTTGAGCTATCTCAATTCTCAGACGACAAAGGAATGTGGACGGCCAGTAAGTCTGGAAACATAATACAAAACCGCCTGCAGGATACCATCCGCGACCTGCAAGACTGGTGCGCTCTGTGGCGCATCAAGCTAAATGCCACGAAAACACAAAGAATCACATTCTATAAAAAACAAAGGAAAAAGCCTGTCCCTAATATTGAGCTTAAGCTTTACGATCATAAACTTGAAGCTAGTAATGAGGCAAAGTTTCTGGGATTCAACCTGGATAGCAGTCTCAATCTAAACAATCACATAAACTCAGTCACCGTCAAAGCCACTAAACGCATCAATTTCCTGAAAATGATCAGAGGTAAAAATTGGGGAGCCAACAAAGAAATTCTCCTCAATCTTTACAAATCATATATACGCCCAGTACTAGAGTATGGGGCCATAATAACAAGTAACCTGAATAAAACCAACATTGAAAAACTACAACGGGTCCAAAAACATGCCTTGCGCGTGGCTCTGCGCAAGCCCACGTGGACATCGATAAAACAACTTCACGAGATAGCAAAAATAGACACTATAGCAATGAGCTTAAAAGATCTTCAAAGCAAAACTCTAAATAGACTTCAAGACAGCGAATTAATAATAGAACTCAATGCGCATCGCGTCCTCAATAGGAAAACTAAATAATCTGGGACATGTCTATCGAAAGGGTTAAAGATTACATCATTGTGATGGGGTGAGCCAGTTATTCTGTGACCTAAATTTAGAACTGGCTGCGGGTGACACGATACGCACGAAAGCTTGCCTCTGTTACCAGTGGGAGTTGCAAACAGCGAGGAAAATCTCCACCTGCTGCCGGGTCTCCCCTCCTTGAGATATAAATCTCGGGGAAAAAATGCTGGCTTCCCCATCCAAAAGGACGGAAAAGGTGTAAATTAAAAACCGAATTGCTCTAATTTCCAGCTCTCTATCTTTTCTCCCTCCTCTATCTCATCAGACACACGACCAAACTGAATGACATACTATGAGGGATTGAAACAATCCTCAAGCAAAGATGTGCAGAAAACCTAACAAGACCAAGGCAAGGATTGAAACAATCTTGCCAGCAAACAGCCCTTTTAAGGGTTTTTTTTTTGGGGGGGGGGGGGGGTGGAGGTCATTTGGAATTCCCGAAGGATAACCAGATACCTCAAAATCACATACGGCATCCTATCTCCCAGAAGGCTTGAAGGATGACTCCCGGTTTTTTTCAAACTAAACTGTTGGAGCTTTCTCCATTCCTTTTTTATAACCGCTATGGTCATATACCGGGGCCGCTACCAAACCGGCGTTGCTGTTTGGTTTTCTTTTTTCCTTTTCCCTTTTCCCATAAAATTGCCATCGCACAACATTATATTCTGGCTCGCCACCATGGTGGGACTCAAACCTCTACCATCACCAAGCTGGAACCGAATAGAGCCCACTCTCCAATAGTCTTAATGGCGTTGAGGGTTTGGTCTTTGACAATCTATCACTCCAATGCAAACTGCCAGGAATTCTAACCGCGTGCATACCCCTTCAGACCCCATTTGAGGCAATAGGAAAGCTAGGCCTGTGTGATCCAAGATCCAAGTGAAATAAAATAAGGCTAACCGGGTCGCAAGGGATTTGTAAATCCCACATCGTCCCAGCGCGCCTTCGGCGCGCTAAAACCTTTCATTCATTCAAAGTTGGAATCATTTTCCTCAAAGTCTCTTTGAAAAAGCCAAACCAAGCGAAACGCGTCGAGACAGACGGATTATTTTCTACCTTTGCTGAAGACTGCAACCAATCCAGGTATCTTCTTTAATAGGTAATATTTAATTTTCCAATTTTATTTATTTCATCACTTTTATATTTATTTATACTTAATTCAGCTACTTTCTTTAAAAATGGCAAGAAAATGGCAGATGCATCAGAGGCAGAGAGTTGCCCAGTCCGGAACTGGCCAGGAACTATCGTTCCAGGCTTATTCTAGGCTGGTCAAGGCTTTGTTTCTGGTGCTTCAATGTTTGCACCACATTGGGCTATTAGAGCACCATTTGGCAAATCGGGATTTCCCGAAACAGCTGGAGAAGAAAGTAGATGAGTTAGGTGGCTTTCTAAAGCCAGCTCTTCCCACCCCACACATTTTTTCTGTTTTTCGACAGATTAGTGTGGGATGGGCCAATCAAACGTTAAATGCTTTAGTTGAGCATTACAAGATAAATTTAAACCAGTTGAAGTCTAAGATAACTTTGGCTATGCGACCACCTCCTGGACTCGAAAAAATAGACTTCAACAGCGCTTCGGCACGTGCCTTGACCTGGGCTAAAAAGAACTTTAAAAATAAGTTGACAGATAAGACGATTTCGGCCTATGAGTCTTACATTTCGGAACTTCGCCCAGCGTCTGGAGTAAGGAACAATACGGGAGGGAGCAAGCAAACTCCGGCCCGTGCTGTCCCTCTACCCCAACCCGAAAAGGAAAATAAGAAAAGATCAAGGCAAAGCACTTCTCCCTCTTCTTTTCCTTCTACTTCTTCTTTCTCTCAGAGTAAGCGCCTCAATTTGCAAACATCTCCGGTCCATATTGTGACTGAAGATGCTCGCAAATTGAGTAACGCTGTCTCGCCTCGACTTGCTCCTCTACCTCCTACTTTTTTCTCTGGTTCTCCTAGTGCTCTCACTAGAACTCCTCCTCCTCCTTCTGTTTCTTCTCCTGCTTCTGTTTCCTCTCCTGCTTCTGTTTCTTCTGCCCCTTCTCTTGCCTCTAGTGTGGTTCAACCAGGTATATCGTACTCAGAGAAAGTCAAATCACCGAGCCGCAACTCGGGCCGCTCATTTGATTCTAAATTCTCCCAGTTTCGGCATAAAAGCGGAGTTAATTTTGACAAAAGGAATTGGCGCCTCCCCGATGTTTGTAAAAACATCCTTATGATTGGAAGTTCAAATTGAGGACGCATTGATCGAAATCCCCATCCGGACATCCAGGTGGAGTGTTACCCCGGCGCCAAATTCAATCATCTGCGCTCTATGTTTAAAGGGCACAGGGGCCAGTCCAGTCCCCAAAAAATATTATTAAATATTGGCGCGAATTCTCGAAACGATAATTCTGATCTCGTAGTTAAGCAGTTGCGGAATATGCTTAGCGATATCAGGGTCAAGTTTAGATCAGCAAAAATTTATTTCGCTGAACTAAACTTTTCGCAAAAACTCCCTCAGGCTGAGAGGAGAACCCTGAGCATCATCAACGAAACCATTCGGAAAGTGAAGGACGTTAACGTGATACCAAAAATTGATGACGCGAAGTTTGATGTTGCTCAGGATTTAATCCATTGGACCACGAGAACCGCCAATATTATGTACGATCACTGGTTGAACCACCTAAATTTAAACTAAGTAAAGGCAAAGGTAACAGCCGCCTAACAGATGTGGGATTAGGAACTAATGTGGTTAACCTGGCTGGCACCAATGACCTAACAACCCAAGAGAAATCTCTTTTAGATCGCGGTTTAACTTTTGTACCAGCACCAAAGCCTAAAACTGATAACCAAACAAATTTACCATCATACAACTGTGATTTTCTAAGGTAAATGAAATTAGCAGACCGCTTTAGAAACGCCAGCGGTCGGAAACTTCCTTTTACCGAATCATCTGGTTGGTCACCTCCAGATAGTGAAGTAGATCCCGAAATTATTGAAGCTAGCAAACGAATCATCAAAAAGGTGTTCAGCATGAACATACTCTCCGATAAAGACAATTTAACAGCTGGTGAACGGAGAGCCCTCACGAAACTTCGAAAAAATAAGAAATTAGTAATTAAACCAGCCGACAAAGGTGGGTCGGTAGTTGTTCTATCTCGGGATAATTATATAAAGGAAGCCATGAGACAACTCAGCAATACTAAACATTATAAGAAAATAGATTCACTTATTTGGCCTAGTAATATCGAAAAATTCAATAAGATCTTAAAATTTCTCCTCGACGAAGGTCACATTACCAAAAAACAATTGAAATATTTAACAGCTAAGCTCAGTGCTCAAACAAGACAATTTTATATCCTACCAAAGATCCACAAGGACCGTTCTTCATGGACGGATGACTTAACTCCACCCGGGAGGCCAATTGTATCAGATTGTAATTCGGAATCTTATTCGATCTCGGAATTAATTGATTATCATCTGAAACCTATAGCAAATAGACATCCGAGCTATCTAAAAAATACACAGGATTTCCTGTCAAAAATTTCGAAATTGAAAATATCGAAAAATGCAATTCTGGCTACTTTGGATATCGACAGTATGTATACGAACATTGATATTGATAAAGGTGTTAAATCAGTTAAAAATGCATTTGAAAAATATCCGGATGCGAAACGCCCGGATGAACAAATTTTGGATCTTTTAGAGCTGAGCTTAAAAGGTAATGACTTTCAATTCAATGGAGAATATTTTCTACAAATAACGGGTTGTCCTATGGGTAAAAGATTCAGTCCTAATTTTGCAAGCATTTATGTAGCGGAATGGGAGGAAAATGCCTTAAGCAAATGTGCAAAGCATCCTCTCGTATATCTCAGATATTTAGATGATATTTTTATTATTTGGGAACATTCAAAAGGAGATTTTGATGAATTTTTAGAAATTTTGAACAATCACGATCCAAATATTAAATTGAAAGCTACTATCAGTGAAAATTCTGTTGATTTTCTCGATGTGACCGTGTATAAAGGCAAGCAGTTTCAGGCGTCCGGTCATTTAGATTATAAAGTATATTTTAAACCAACTGATTCACATCAATTGTTGCACACAAAATCATTTCATCCTCAACATACATTTAAAGGTATCATCAAATCACAGCTAATTCGTTTCCACCGCAATTCAAGTGATAAGGTAAATTTCAATGAGGCTTGTTCTACTCTATTTGGCGCCCTCAGATCGAGAGGGTACTCGCTGCGCCTTTTGCGTAGCCTGAAATCCCAAACCCTGAAAAAGCTCGAAAGTCCAGCTGAAACTACCGATTTCGAGCCACTGAAGATTGAACACAACAGACCGTTGCAAAATAGTAGTGGCGCGGTATTTAATTGCAAAAAGCCTCGTTGTAGACTGCATACATTTATGCCTGATCAGAAAGAGGAATTTTCCTCCGAACAAACGAAAAATCATTATCAGATCCGTAACCCCCTCCATTGTGATTCACCAAACATTATTTACCTTATCACCTGTAAGCGATGTCGGAAACAGTATGTTGGTCAAAGTCAAAATCCTTTCAGAGAACGTGCTACTAGACACAAACAGGATATAAAACATAATGCTGATGCCCCAGTAGCACAACATTTTAACCTTCCTGGCCATTCTTTGGACGATTTCGAAATCCACCCAATTGAACAACCACCAATTAAAAACACATTAGAAGAAACGGATGAATTTAGAAAAAAAACGTGAAGCTTTTTGGATCAATACGCTTCAAACCCTCCGGCCATTTGGTATGAACATATCAGAGGGCGAATGCGAAAGGAGGTCCATCATTCCTTTCACTTTAACGTACAACAGAATGAATATCGAAATAGCAAAAATGTTAAAAGATGAATTCAATTTTACCAATGCTAAATTAAATGAACCTTTGAATCTTCGACCTGTCATCGCCTATAAGAAAAACAAAAGCTTGCGTAACATCCTTGTAAGGACTAAATTAGAGCCCATCAATGAATAACACCAATTTCTGCCAGTCAGTTTAACCAGTTCCTAAGCTCATCACTTAGTTTAAATCAATTTTATGTACTTTTTTGTCATGTTTGAAACCAATCAGGGTTCAGTAAATGAAAACAATTTTTCGGCGGCATATTAAAAGAAAAAAACGTTTCAGTAGGAAATGTCTGTGCCAGTGCGATTTTTTAACCTCAAACACACACAGGCGAGTGCCAGAGTTCATATATGCCCCAAAACAAAATAGGTTCCAATTTCAATCATGTGTATGTATTTCTTAAATAAAATTATTATTTATTTATTTATATATTTATTTATTGATTATTTTTAAATTATTTTTAATTTTTTATTAATTTTTATTTATTTATTTATTTATTTATTTATTTATTTGGTTGATTCATTTATTTAAATTATTATTTTTATTTTTATTTTTAATTTTTCATACCTTTCACACAATGTAGAGGTTCAGAAGGTAAAACACACAATTTCTACGTGGTGTAAAATATTTTCCGTCATAAACCTCCGTCGGGGGATATTCATTCCAACTGATAACATTCGTGAGGCATCATGATCTTTGGCGTTATTTTTTCATTTATTTCTTTAGTCTCAATATATTTTATCAAACCATTTTTTCATATTATTTTCACATACTTCTGAAGCCAGTAAAGCAAACCGCTCCCGATTGGTTTTACTTAAATCAAAGCCAACCAATAGGGCTTCATGGGGTCAGTAAAGTAAACCACTCACTGACTGATTAAAATTCAATGGAAGCCAATCAATAGAGCTTCATCTAATTTGTTTGGACGACACAAACTGAGTTGTGAAAAACAAACTTGGGACATCTCAGATTGAAAAGAATTAATTAGATGAGTGACATTTGTCAGCTTGTTACCGAGTTTAATTATGTACTGAGCTGTGAAAAACACCCCCAGCCCACATATGGATATATACCATGCATGCCCTCCCAAAGTTGGAATCATTTTCCTCAAAGTCTCTCTGAAAAAGCCAAACCAAGCGAAACGCGTCGAGACAGACGGATTATTTTCTACCTTTGCTGAAGACTACAACCAATCCAGGTATCTTCTCTAATAGGTAATATCTAGATTTCATTTTAATTTATTTCATTTCTTCATTTTAATTTCATTTTATTCATCTACCTATTCTTCAAATGGCTCAAAAAAGACAGAAGCATCAGGGAAAGAGAGTTGCCCAGTCTGGAAGAGGCCAGGAACAATCGTTCCAGTCCTATTCTAGATTGGTCAAGGCCCTTTTCCAGGTGATTCAGTGTATGCACCATATTGGGCTCCTAGAGCAGCATTTGGCCAAACGGGATTTCCCGAAACAGTTGGAGAAGAAAGTAGATGAGTTAGGTGGCTTTCTAAAGCCGGCTCTTCCCACCCCACACATTTTTTCTGTTTTTCGACAGATTAGTGTGGGATGGGCCAACCAAACGTTAAATGCTTTAGTTGAGCATTACAAGATAAATTTAAACCAGTTGAAGTCTAAGATAACTTTGGCTATGCGACCACCTCCTGGACTCGAAAAAATAGACTTCAACAGCGCTTCGGCGCGTGCCTTGATCTGGGCTCAAAAAAACTTTAAAAATAAGTTGACAGGTAAGACGATTTCGGCCTATCAGTCTTACATTTCGGAACTTCGCCCAGCGTCTGGAGTAAGGAACAATACGGGAGGGAGCAAGCAAACTCCGGCCCGTGTTGTCCCTCTACCCCAACGCGAAAAGCAAAATAAGAAAAGATCAAGGCAAAGCACTTCTCCCTCTTCTTTTCCGTCTACTTCTTCTTTCTCTCAGAGTAAGCGCCTCAATTTGCAAACATCTCCGGTCCATATTGTGACTGAAGATGCTCGCAAATTGAGTAACGCTGTCTCGCCTCGTCTTGCTCCTCTTCCTCCTACTCCTCCTCAGCCTTTCTTCTCTGGTTCTCCTAGTGCTCTCACTAGAACTCCTCCTCCTCCTTCGGTTTCTTCTCTTGCTTCTGTTTCCTCTCCTGCTTCTGTTTCCTCTCCTGCTTCTGTTTCTTCTGCCCCTTCTCCTGCCTCTAGTGTGGTTCAACCAGGTATATCGTACTCAGAGAAAGTCAAATCACCGAGCCGCAACTCGGGCCGCTCATTTGATTCTAAATTCTCCCAGTTTCGGCATAAAAGCGGAGTTAATTTTGACAAAAGGAATTGGCGCCTCCCCGATGTTTGTAAAAACATCCTTATGATTGGAAGTTCAAATTTAGGACGCATTGATCGAAATCCCCATCCGGACATCCAGGTGGAGTGTTACCCCGGCGCCAAATTCAATCATCTGCGCTCTATGTTTAAAGGGCACAGGGGCCAGTCCAGTCCCCAAAAAATATTATTAAATATTGGCGTGAATTCTCGAAACGATAATTCTGATCTCGTAGTTAAGCAATTGCGGAATATGCTTAGCGATATCAGGGTCAAGTTTAGATCAGCAAAAATTTATTTCGCTGAACTAAACTTTTCGCAAAAACTCCCTCAGGCTGAGAGGAGAACCCTGAGCATCATCAACGAAACCATTCGGAAAGTGAAGGACGTTAACGTGATACCAAAAATTGATGACGCGAAGTTTGATGTTGCTCAGGATTTAATCCATTGGACCACGAGAACCGCCAATATTATGTACGATCACTGGTTGAACCACCTAAATTTAAACTAAGTAAAGGCAAAGGTAACAGCCGCCTAACAGATGTGGGATTAGGAACTAATGTGGTTAACCTGTCTGGCACCAATGACCTAACAACCCAAGAGAAATCTTTTAGATCGCGGTTTAACTTTTGTCCTAGCACCAAAGCCTAAAACTGATAACCAAACAAATTTACCATCATACAACTGTAATTTTCTTAGGCAAATGAAATTAGCAGACCGCTTTAGAAACGCCAGCGGTCGGAAACTTCCTTTTACCGAATCATCTGGTTGGTCACCTCCAGATAGTGAAGTAGATCCCGAAATTATTGAAGCTAGCAAACGAATCATCAAAAAGGTGTTCAGCATGAACATACTCTCCGATAAAGACAATTTAACAGCTGGTGAACGGAGAGCCCTCACGAAACTTCGAAAAAATAAGAAATTAGTAATTAAACCAGCCGACAAAGGTGGGTCGGTAGTTGTTCTATCTCGGGATAATTATATAAAGGAAGGCATGAGACAACTCAGCAATACTAAACATTATAAGAAAATAGATTCACTTATTTGGCCTAGTAATATCGAAAAATTCAATAAGATCTTAAAATTTCTCCTCGACGAAGGTCACATTACCAAAAAACAATTGAAATATTTAACAGCTAAGCTCAGTGCTCAAACAAGACAATTTTATATCCTACCAAAGATCCACAAGGACCGTTCTTCATGGACGGATGACTTAACTCCACCCGGGAGGCCAATTGTATCAGATTGTAATTCGGAATCTTATTCGATCTCGGAATTAATTGATTATCATCTGAAACCTATAGCAAATAGACATCCGAGCTATCTAAAAAATACACAGGGTTTCCTGTCAAAAATTTCGAAATTGAAAATATCGAAAAATGCAATTCTGGCTACTTTGGATATCGACAGTATGTATACGAACATTGATATTGATAAAGGTGTTAAATCAGTTAAAAATGCATTTGAAAAATATCCGGATGCGAAACGCCCGGATGAACAAATTTTGGATCTTTTAGAGCTGAGCTTAAAAGGTAATGACTTTCAATTCAATGGAGAATATTTTCTACAAATAATGGGTTGTCCTATGGGTAAAAGATTCAGTCCTAATTTTGCAAGCATTTATGTAGCGGAATGGGAGGAAAATGCCTTAAGCAAATGTGCAAAGCAACCTCTCGTATATCTCAGATATTTAGATGATATTTTTATTATTTGGGAACATTCAAAAGAAGATTTTGATGAATTTTTAGAAATTTTGAACAATCACGATCCAAATATTAAATTGAAAGCTACTATCAGTGAAAATTCTGTTGATTTTCTCGATGTGACCGTGTATAAAGGCAAGCAGTTTCAGGCGTCCGGTCATTTAGATTATAAAGTATATTTTAAACCAACTGATTCACATCAATTGTTGCACACAAAATCATTTCATCCTCAACATACATTTAAAGGTATCATCAAATCACAGCTAATTCGTGTCCACCGCAATTCAAGTGATAAGGTAAATTTCAATGAGGCTTGTTCTACTCTATTTGGCGCCCTCAGATCGAGAGGGTACTCGCTGCGCCTTTTGCGTAGCCTGAAATCCCAAACCCTGAAAAAGCTCGAAAGTCCAGCTGAAACTACCGATTTCGAGCCACTGAAGATTGAACACAACAGACCGTTGCAAAATAGTAGTGGCGCGGTATTTAATTGCAAAAAGCCTCGTTGTAGACTGCATACATTTATGCCTGATCAGAAAGAGGAATTTTCCTCCGAACAAACGAAAAATCATTATCAGATCCGTAACCCCCTCCATTGTGATTCACCAAACATTATTTACCTTATCACCTGTAAGCGATGTCGGAAACAGTATGTTGGTCAAAGTCAAAATCCTTTCCGAGAACGTGCTACTAGACACAAACAGGATATAAAACATAATGCTGATGCCCCAGTAGCACAACATTTTAACCTTCCTGGCCATTCTTTGGACGATTTCGAAATCCACCCAATTGAATAACCACCAATTAAAGACACATTAGAAGAAACGGATGAATTTAGAAAAAAACGTGTAGCTTTTTGGATCAATACGCTTCAAACCCTCTGGCCATTTGGTATGAACATATCAGAGGGCGAATGCGAAAGGAGGTCCATCATTCCTTTCACTTTAACGTACAACAGAATGAATATCGAAATAGCAAAAATGTTAAAAGATGAATTCAATTTTACCAATGCTAAATTAAATGAACCTTTGAATCTTCGACCTGTCATCGCCTATAAGAAAAACAAAAGCTTGTGTAACATCCTTGTAAGGACTAAATTAGAGCCCATCAATGAATAACACCAATTTCTGCCAGTCAGTTTAACCAGTTCCTAAGCTCATCACTTAGTTTAAATCAATTTTATGTACTTTTTTGTCATGTTTGAAACCAATCAGGGTTCAGTAAATGAAAACAATTTTTCGGCGGCATATTAAAAGAAAAAAACGTTTCAGTAGGAAATGTCTGTGCCAGTGCGATTTTTTAACCTCAAACACACACAGGCGAGTGCCAGAGTTCATATATGCCCCAAAACAAAATAGGTTCCAATTTCAATCATGTGTATGTATTTCCTAAATAAAATTATTATTTATTTATTTATATATTTATTTATTGATTATTTTTAAATTATTTTTAATTTTTTATTAATTTTTATTTATTTATTTATTTATTTATTTATTTATTTATTTGGTTGATTCATTTATTTAAATTATTATTTTTATTTTTATTTTTAATTTTTCATACCTTTCACACAATGTAGAGGTTCAGAAGGTAAAACACACAATTTCTACGTGGTGTAAAATATTTTCCGTCATAAACCTCCGTCGGGGGATATTCATTCCAACTGATAACATTCGTGAGGCATCATGATCTTTGGCGTTATTTTTTCATTTATTTCTTTAGTCTCAATATATTTTATCAAACCATTTTTTCATATTATTTTCACATACTTCTGAAGCCAGTAAAGCAAACCGCTCCCGATTGGTTTTACTTAAATCAAAGCCAACCAATAGGGCTTCATGGGGTCAGTTAAGTAAACCACTCACTGACTGATTAAAATTCAATGGAAGCCAATCAATAGAGCTTCATCTAATTTGTTTGGACGACACAAACTGAGTTGTGAAAAACAAACTTGGGACATCTCATATTGAAAAGAATTAATTAGATGAGTGACATTTGTCAGCTTGTTACCGAGTTTAATTATGCACTGAGCTGTGAAAAACACCCCCAGCCCACATATGGATATATACCATGCATGCCCTCCCAAAGTTGGAATCATTTTCCTCAAAGTCTCTCTGAAAAAGCCAAACCAAGCGAAACGCGTCGAGACAGACGGATTATTTTCTACCTTTGCTGAAGACTACAACCAATCCAGGTATCTTCTCTAATAGGTAATATCTAGATTTCATTTTAATTTATTTCATTTCTTCATTTTAATTTCATTTTATTCATCTACCTATTCTTCAAATGGCTCAAAAAAGACAGAAGCATCAGGGAAAGAGAGTTGCCCAGTCTGGAAGAGGCCAGGAACAATCGTTCCAGGCCTATTCTAGATTGGTCAAGGCCCTTTTCCAGGTGATTCAGTGTATGCACCATATTGGGCTCCTAGAGCAGCATTTGGCCAAACGGGATTTCCCGAAACAGTTGGAGAAGAAAGTAGATGAGTTAGGTGGCTTTCTAAAGCCGGCTCTTCCCACCCCACACATTTTTTCTGTTTTTCGACAGATTAGTGTGGGATGGGCCAACCAAACGTTAAATGCTTTAGTTGAGCATTACAAGATAAATTTAAACCAGTTGAAGTCTAAGATAACTTTGGCTATGCGACCACCTCCTGGACTCGAAAAAATAGACTTCAACAGCGCTTCGGCGCGTGCCTTGATCTGGGCTCAAAAAACTTTAAAAATAAGTTGACAGATAAGACGATTTCGGCCTATCAGTCTTACATTTCGGAACTTCGCCCAGCGTCTGGAGTAAGGAACAATACGGGAGGGAGCAAGCAAACTCCGGCCCGTGTTGTCCCTCTACCCCAACGCGAAAAGCAAAATAAGAAAAGATCAAGGCAAAGCACTTCTCCCTCTTCTTTTCCGTCTACTTCTTCTTTCTCTCAGAGTAAGCGCCTCAATTTGCAAACATCTCCGGTCCATATTGTGACTGAAGATGCTCGCAAATTGAGTAACGCTGTCTCGCCTCGTCTTGCTCCTCTTCCTCCTACTCCTCCTCAGCCTTTCTTCTCTGGTTCTCCTAGTGCTCTCACTAGAACTCCTCCTCCTCCTTCGGTTTCTTCTCCTGCTTCTGTTTCCTCTCCTGCTTCTGTTTCCTCTCCTGCTTCTGTTTCTTTTCCCCCTTCTCCTGCCTCTAGTGTGGTTCAACCAGGTATATCGTACTCAGAGAAAGTCAAATCACCGAGCCGCAACTCGGGCCGCTCATTTGATTCTAAATTCTCCCAGTTTCGGCATAAAAGCGGAGTTAATTTTGACAAAAGGAATTGGCGCCTCCCCAATGTTTGTAAAAACATCCTTATGATTGGAAGTTCAAATTTAGGACGCACTGATCGAAATCCCCATCCGGACATCCAGGTGGAGTGTTACCCCGGCGCCAAATTCAATCATCTGCGCTCTATGTTTAAAGGGCACAGGGGCCAGTCCAGTCCCCCAAAAATATTATTAAATATTGGCGTGAATTCTCGAAACGATAATTCTGATCTCGTAGTTAAGCAATTGCGGAATATGCTTAGCGATATCAGGGTCAAGTTTAGATCAGCAAAAATTTATTTCGCTGAACTAAACTTTTCGCAAAAACTCCCTCAGGCTGAGAGGAGAACCCTGAGCATCATCAACGAAACCATTCGGAAAGTGAAGGACGTTAACGTGATACCAAAAATTGATGACGCGAAGTTTGATGTTGCTCAGGATTTAATCCATTGGACCACGAGAACCGCCAATATTATGTACGATCACTGGTTGAACCACCTAAATTTAAACTAAGTAAAGGCAAAGGTAACAGCCGCCTAACAGATGTGGGATTAGGAACTAATGTGGCTAACCTGTCTGGCACCAATGACCTAACAACCCAAGAGAAATCTTTTAGATCGCGGTTTAACTTTTGTACCAGCACCAAAGCCTAAAACTGATAACCAAACAAATTTACCATCATACAACTGTAATTTTCTTAGGCAAATGAAATTAGCAGACCGCTTTAGAAACGCCAGCGGTCGGAAACTTCCTTTCACAGAATCATCTGGTTGGTCACCTCCAGATAGTGAAGTAGATCCCGAAATTATTGAAGCTAGCAAACGAATCATCAAAAAGGTGTTCAGCATGAACATACTCTCCGATAAAGACAATTTAACAGCTGGTGAACGGAGAGCCCTCACGAAACTTCGAAAAAATAAGAAATTAGTAATTAAACCAGCCGACAAAGGTGGGTCGGTAGTTGTTCTATCTCGGGATAATTATATAACGGAAGCCATGAGACAACTCAGCAATACTAAACATTATAAGAAAATAGATTCACTTATTTGGCCTAGTAATATCGAAAAATTCAATAAGATCTTAAAATTTCTCCTCGACGAAGGTCACATTACCAAAAAACAATTGAAATATTTAACAGCTAAGCTCAGTGCTCAAACAAGACAATTTTATATCCTACCAAAGATCCACAAGGACCGTTCTTCATGGACGGATGACTTAACTCCACCCGGGAGGCCAATTGTATCAGATTGTAATTCGGAATCTTATTCGATCTCGGAATTAATTGATTATCATCTGAAACCTATAGCAAATAGACATCCGAGCTATCTAAAAAATACACAGGATTTCCTGTCAAAAATTTCGAAATTGAAAATATCGAAAAATGCAATTCTGGCTACTTTGGATATCGACAGTATGTATACGAACATTGATATTGATAAAGGTGTTAAATCAGTTAAAAATGCATTTGAAAAATATCCGGATGCGAAACGCCCGGATGAACAAATTTTGGATCTTTTAGAGCTGAGCTTAAAAGGTAATGACTTTCAATTCAATGGAGAATATTTTCTACAAATAATGGGTTGTCCTATGGGTAAAAGATTCAGTCCTAATTTTGCAAGCATTTATGAAGCGGAATGGGAGGAAAATGCCTTAAGCAAATGTGCAAAGCATCCTCTCGTATATCTCAGATATTTAGATGATATTTTTATTATTTGGGAACATTCAAAAGAAGATTTTGATGAATTTTTAGAAATTTTGAACAATCACGATCCAAATATTAAATTGAAAGCTACTATCAGTGAAAATTCTGTTGATTTTCTCGATGTGACCGTGTATAAAGGCAAGCAGTTTCAGGCGTCCGGTCATTTAGATTATAAAGTATATTTTAAACCAACTGATTCACATCAATTGTTGCACACAAAATCATTTCATCCTCAACATACATTCAAAGGTATCATCAAATCACAGCTAATTCGTTTCCACCGCAATTCAAGTGATAAGGTAAATTTCAATGAGGCTTGTTCTACTCTATTTGGCGCCCTCAGATCGAGAGGGTACTCGCTGCGCCTTTTGCGTAGCCTGAAATCCCAAACCCTGAAAAAGCTCGAAAGTCCAGCTGAAACTACCGATTTCGAGCCACTGAAGATTGAACACAACAGACCGTTGCAAAATAGTAGTGGCGCGGTATTTAATTGCAAAAAGCCTCGTTGTAGACTGCATACATTTATGCCTGATCAGAAAGAGGAATTTTCCTCCGAACAAACGAAAAATCATTATCAGATCCGTAACCCCCTCCATTGTGATTCACCAAACATTATTTACCTTATCACCTGTAAGCGATGTCGGAAACAGTATGTTGGTCAAAGTCAAAATCCTTTCCGAGAACGTGCTACTAGACACAAACAGGATATAAAACATAATGCTGATGCCCCAGTAGCACAACATTTTAACCTTCCTGGCCATTCTTTGGACGATTTCGAAATCCACCCAATTGAACAACCACCAATTAAAGACACATTAGAAGAAACGGATGAATTTAGAAAAAAACGTGAAGCTTTTTGGATCAATACGCTTCAAACCCTCTGGCCATTTGGTATGAACATATCAGAGGGCGAATGCGAAAGGAGGTCCATCATTCCTTTCACTTTAACGTACAACAGAATGAATATCGAAATAGCAAAAATGTTAAAAGATGAATTCAATTTTACCAATGCTAAATTAAATGAACCTTTGAATCTTCGACCTGTCATCGCCTATAAGAAAAACAAAAGCTTGCGTAACATCCTTGAAAGGACTAAATTAGAGCCCATCAATGAATAACACCAATTTCTGCCAGTCAGTTTAACCAGTTCCTAAGCTCATCACTTAGTTTAAATCAATTTAATGTACGTTTTTGTCATGTTTGAAACCAATCAGGGTTCAGTAAATGAAAACAATTTTTCGGCGGCATATTAAAAGAAAAAAACGTTTCAGTAGGAAATGTCTGTGCCAGTGCGATTTTTTAACCTCAAACACACACAGAGTCTTGTCTACCCTACATACCGAGGTACCCCATTGTTTGTCCTGTGTGTGGACTAACGGTTTCTACCTTGTTTTGCCGGTACAGTTCTGGGAAACAACCGAGGTAAAGGGTTTCTTTTGTCTTTTGTACCTCGGTAAGGCGAAACACGCAAACTCTTTTGTGTACTTACCTCGTCAAGTTGGTAAGACAACCCCCCCCCCACACATACACACACACACACACACACACACACACATCTTTGTCTACCCCACATACCGAGGTACCCCATTGTTTGTCCTTTGTGTGGATTAACGGTTTCTACCTCGTTTTGCCGATACAGTTCTGGAAAAACAGACGAGGTAAAGGGTTTCTTTTGTCTTTTGTACCTCGGTAAGGCAAAACACCCAAACTCTTTTGTCTAGTTATCTCGTCAAGTTGGTAAGACAAACCC